>CAWUFW010004085.1:1282500-1633170 GCA_963921515.1 Calotriton arnoldi | reverse complement strand
AGTAGGTCATGGGGAATGCAAGTCCTGGAGCTGCACAAGTGCACATGTACATCCCCCACACAACACATCATCTTAACCCTCATCTGTCCAGGTCATACCTATTGGACATATGGGAGACCTGTGACACTACTCCTCTGAACCTGAGCCCTCACAATTTGCTGTGAATGGGGAACAGCTGCCTGAACATCACATTCGCATACCCCAGTCTGCACGGGCAGCTGATCAAACACCTATGTGACACACAAGTATCGTCTCCTATGGTCACATCTCCAGGGGCATGCTGAGCCCCTACCAAGAAACACCCCAGCAGTCCTGGCAACTAATCCACAGCACACTGACACAGAGGCAGACACCGGAGGGGTCAAATCACTGTGCACAATGTGTCAGCTGATACACGGGAGTGGGAGTACAGAGTGCATTGCATGGCCTGGAGTAGGCATGACTGTCCTGCTCCACATGAATGAGGGATGTGCCCTGGACAGTGGATAGCTGGCTATGTATGTGTGACACACGTAATCTGCACACTCCTGGGGCCCAAACATTGTTCCCACCCGCTGCATGGGCGTGTGCCACATACCCCAGGCACATGTGGTGGCTCAGCTCAGCAAGTGGACCGCATATCAAAGCAACACGCAGATCACATGTCCAAACACAGGCGTTGTGTGAACAATGGACCCACCCATGATGCCCACAACAGAGTTAGGGAAACAGATGCTGTCCCCCACCTTTAGTGAAGCAAACTGCAAGGACACAGTCCCAAGTGACACAATTCCCTGAATGTAAGGGCCACACCTGGGTATCAGATGAGCAGTGGGCAGTGCACAATAGAGGGACATGGCTCCTGGACAACATGACTGCTGCACTGTGGCAGTTGAACCAGGCCAGAGGAGGGCACAAAGCATGTAATACAGAGTTCACAGTGCAGTCTTTGACTCACCCCCTCCTTGCTGCTGTCTGGCCTTCAGCTGCCCATCCAGGTCTGGAAAGACCACCGCCAGGATCTGGAGCATGTGGGGGTCCGGGTCCGTGTTCCGCCCCTCCTGCGAGGAGGCGACAGCTTCAGCTGGACCCGTGCAATCCTCCGGGTCCAGCCCCGAAGGTCCTGCCACCTCTTCTGGCAGTTGCGGATCCGGCGCTTGTAGACCCCCACGGACCGGACAGCCCGGACGATGTCCTTCCAGATTTCCTGCTTCTGATGGGCATTAACCTGTCAGGATGACAAAGTGAAAAGGCCATTACCACACATGCAACATATCCGTGCATGACACAGTTGTATATACATGTCTCAATCACAGGGGCACATGATGTACACAGGCAGTGCAACGCTGACCATGGACAGTTTTCCAGACGTCACTACATGGTATCATTGCATGGGAAGTAAAACCATGTTCAAATGCACTGTCACTGCACCATACCTGTCCAGTGCAAGTCACTACACACTATGGGGGGTGACAACTACTCAGTGAGCCTGCTAGCCAGTGGCGTGCAGACTCTCAGCCTTGCTAGTCACACAAAATGCACATTCAGAAAGGCAGTGACAGAACACTCACCTGCTCCCCTGGTGTCCCATACAGCTTGCTGTACTGTGGAAGTAGGCTGTCCAGCAGGGCCTGGTTCTCCTCAAGGCTGAAGGCTGGGGCTCTCTCCACAGTACATGCCATTGCAGGGTCCAGAGGGGCAGAGACAGCAGCAGTGCAGTGGCAGATGTCGTCCTGGAGCATGTAGTGCAGGCAAGTGAGCTCTCAGGGGAACAGCCAGCAATATATATGTGCTGGAGAGGCAGATACTGTCCCTTGTGTCCAAAGTGATAGGTCCAAGTCGTTTGCATCTTCTGAATCTGGCCAATCCATGGAATAGCAGCACCAAAACACGCCCACAGCATCCTTCAAATCCTCAACTTCATGGCATACATGATTTTGCAACATTGTTGTGGGTGACCAACTGAATTTCCAGCAACCGACTCGTTCGAAATTCGAAAACGCGTCCGTTGCCAGGCAAGCCCATTGTCAATGGGTGCGCACCGATCGGTCCATTGCGGTACTAACGCGCACAGGGGTACAACGCGTACCCACACACATTGAATGCAATGGGCCGGCCGGAGGCACCGATCGGTCCATTGCGGTACAACGCGCACAGGGGTACAACGCGTACCCGACACATTGAATGCAATGGGCCGGCCGGAGGCACCGATCGGTCCATTGCGGTACTAACGCGCACAGGGGTACAACGCGTACCCGCACACATTGAATGCAATGGGCCGGCCGGAGGCACCGATCGGTCCATTGCGGTACAACGCGCACAGGGGTACAACGCGTACCCGCACACATTGAATGCAATGGGCCGGCCGGAGGCACCGATCGGTCCATTGCGGTACAACGCGCACAGGGGTACAACGCGTACCCGCACACATTGAATGCAATGGGCCGGCCGGAGGCACCGATCGGTCCATTGCGGTACAACGCGCACAGGGGTACAACGCATACCCGCACACATTGAATGCAATGGGCCGGCCGGAGGCACCGATCGGTCCATTGCGGTACAACGTGCACAGGGGTACAACGCGTACCCGCACACATTGAATGCAATGGGCCGGCCGGAGGCACCGATCGGTCCATTGCGGTACTAACGCGCACAGGGGTACAACGCGTACCCGCACATTGAATGCAATGGGCCGGCCGGAGGCACCGATCGGTCCATTGTGGTTCAACGCGCACAGGGGTACAACGCGTACCCGCACACATTGAATGCAATGGGCCGGCCTGAGGCACCGATCGGTCCATTGCGGTTCAACGCGCACAGGGGTACAACGCGTACCCGCACACATTGAATGCAATGGGCCGGCCGGAGGCACTGATCGGTCCATTGCGGTACAACACGCACAGGGGTACAACGCGTACCCGCACACATTGAATGCAATGGGCCGGCCGGAGGCACTGATCGGTCCATTGCGGTACAACGCGCACAGGGGTACAACGCGTACCCGCACACATTGAATGCATTGGGCCGGCCGGAGGCACCGATCGGTCCATTGCGGTATCAACGCGCACAGGGGTACAACGCGTACCCGCACACATTGAATGCAATGGGCCGGCCGGAGGCACCGATCGGTCCATTGCGGTACAACGCGCACAGGGGTACAACGCGTACCCGACACATTGAATGCAATGGGCCGGCCGGAGGCACCGATCGGTCCATTGCGGTACAACGCATCACTGTACATGTGAATGGCATATGTCAGCATGCCTGTCTCAGATGGACATATGCCAGCCACAGATAGCTCCCAGGGAGTGAGGGGCACACCTACATCACGACAGCCTGTCCAAACCTTATCATAAGGCATGTAAGGATGCATTTCCTATTGTGTGTATGTTGGTGTACATGTTGTCCTGTGGGTGTCACCTGTAGGCAGCCACCCCCAGGCTGTGCACGTGTTCATGGGGACAGGATCCTGGGTGTTACGTGTACGTGACCACTGTGATGTGCAACTGTTCATATCTGTGCATGTGCCATGGTCACATTTCACAGTGGTGTATGTGTATGTCATGTCACATACCCCGTGAGTCCCATGTGGGACGGTATGTTTGAGCCAGGGTGTCCCAGTGGCACAATAGTGATGGTCCTCCACAGTCTTTGTGCATGTAGTGTTTACAATGTCTCTGATTTCATGTGCACAATGGGAGACAGTCTCCACATCCACGTTGTGTGTGCATGGACTCTGATGTTGTGCGTGTGTGTCACAGACGTCCATGTCTGTCCTGCCGTGGCAAGTGGGGCCACTAACTGTGGGTGTCATGGTTGTTTTGCTGTAGTGTATACATGATACTCCATGTAATGCCAGTGTCCATGTGGCATTACAGGGTCCCTGGGAATGTACCTGTCGTTGAGCTGTGGTGCCTGGGGCACATCTGTCCTCACATGTCACTGTGGGGGGTTATTGTGACACAGCAGCAGGAGATGGGAACTGTGACACGGCCTCATGATATCCAATGGGCCAACCTGGGACAAATTGATGCCACCTGTTGGACCGTGTTGACAGATGTTGGCCATGTATGTACCATACATGTCCTTCCGGTACTGCACACTTCATGTAGTTGTGCCTCATAATGATGTATGTTGGGATCTTGAGTGTGTTCAATGCCGCATATATGGGGTGACTGACAATCTTGCTTACTTCTCCTCTGCACTGCAGGGCTCCTGCTGTCCATCGGCCATTCCCAGACCTGGCAACGATGGTGGAACGGGACAGCATCCGACGGTACCGCTTCACCAGGCAGCTGATTGAGGATTTGGCAGTGCAGTTGTCCCCACATTTGCAGCCTGGCCGGCCGTATCCTACAGCGCTGACCCCCAAGGTGAAGGTGATGGCAGCCCTACACTTCTTTGCCACTGGTACCTTCCAACATACTGTGGCGACTGCTGGTGGGATGTCACAGACCATGTTCAGCCGTGTGCTCCGCGATGTTTTGGCGGCAATGTTGCTCTTCCTGAACCGGTACATCTATTTCCCTAGACTGCGACGACTCACTGACGTGAAGAGTGACTTTTATGCCCTGGGGAGGATGCCGCATGTAATTGGCTCCATTGATGGGACACATGTGGCTTTGGTACCACCACAGGCCCAGGAGCAGGCCTACAGGAACCGCAAGCACTACCACTCGGTCAATGCACTGGTGGTGTGTCTTGCAGACATGACCATCACACACGTGTGTGCCCGTTTCCCTGGTTCAGCACACGATGCCTTTGTGATGAGGAGTAGTCGCATCCCCAGGATGATGGCACAGATGCAGAACCAGCGTGCCTGGCTTGTCGGTGTGTACTGACTTTGTGCCATTGTGTGTGATCTGATCTGTAGTATTCCGCCCACTTTTCCAAGTCAGCTAATGTGCACTTGTCTGTCCGTAGGTGACTCGGGATACCCCAACATGCCGTGGTTGCTGACACCCCTCAGGAACCCTGTGACACCTGCCCAGATGCGCTACAATGAGGCACATGGTCGGACCAGGAGAGTGATTGAGCGGACCTTTGGTCTCCTGAAGAGCCGCTTCCGCTGCCTGGACAAGACCGGAGGGTCCCTCCCATATGCCCCTGCGAAAGTGTGCAAGATTATCATCGTCTGCTGCATGCTCCACAACCTGGCAGTGCGGAAGGAGTTGCCTCTCATCCAGGATGACAATGACCAACATCCGCCACCTGTGGAGGATCCTGGCCTGGACCACGATGCCAGTGACGATGATGATGATGATGGTGATGGTGATGTCCGCACACAGCTCATCAACAACTTCTTTAGCTGAATGTGAGTATCCTGAGGTGTCATGTCAATGATGTGAGTTGGCATGATGTGTGGGTGGTGCTCTGGTGCTGTTGGAGTGTGTCCATGGGCTACTTGATTGGATGTGTGTTGCGATGTGTGGTGACAGGTGGGCTGTACTCCCCAACAGTGTTGACATGCTAACTTGGTTCTGGGTGGGTATCTTGTAACATGTATTGTGCATGAGTTTTGCTGTTCTGTCCTGTACTCCATTGCTTTTGACTGTGTGTCATTTCTGTCCTTCACAGGGTACTTTCAGATTCGTTTGGTCAACTGTGTCCACCGACGACGTGATTGCACATCCAGGCTGGTAGCTGTTGTGTCCCTACAGGTGATGTGCGCCACACCCATGGACTTCCTTCCGTCTACAGTTGTTGACTGTGTGCCCGCTGCCAGGTGGGGTTACCTTGCATCTGTAGTGGTTACGGCATGTTGCAACTGTGTAATAAACCTGTGTTTCACTTTGTGATGTGCGTTGTCTGTGGTCACACATTTGACTGCCATTTGCTTACTGCACCTGTGGGCTACTTGACTACAACTGGGAATGGGTGTGGTGTCTGTGCATTGCACCGTCTTCCCTGGCAACATCAGTGTAGGCAATGAGTCAGATGGCCTAGGTGTGTATGTGTTGTGTAGGCCTGGTGGTGTGTCTCCCTCATGTGTGTCACGTTGCCTGTACTCACATGCCTGTGTTGTCCTTGCTGTTGCAGTTCGCATACACAGTGTAATTTTGCAGTTCATCATCCCCATAACAGCACCCACGTTGGAATCACGACAGAGGCAAGTATGGTGTATTAGTGTGTTTATTGTGATACATTTGTGTTAATAGTGCATAGGATGGGTTGTGCTGTACATAAATCTTGCAATCCCAAGTTCCTAGGTGAATTGAAAGTCCGGGTAGACAGGATCCCCAGTATCGGGGCCACAGTTGTCTGACACATTGGTCCAACTTGTACTCCCCATGCAATGTGTGGGAGTAGTGTTGCCGTCAACAGGGTGAACAGTCTGTGCACAAAGGCGAACATCCAGAACAGGTTCAGGCTTCCTGGGAGTTGCGCTTGGCCATCGGCCTCTCACTTTTCCCTCCTCGGACGACCCCTCTTCTTGGGGGGCCCTCAAGTGCAGGCTGCTGCGGTGCAGGGGACTCTCCGCCAGAGTCCTCCTCCCTCCCTGTGGCAGTTGCAGTTTGTTCGGCACCAGATGTTGTTGGCACACAGGGAGGTGTGGACTGGTTGCTGTTCATCTGGCGGAGGCATTGTAAAATGTCCCTGTGCACCGCCGTCATCTCATGCAGTGCATCCCACTTGGACTCCACGCGGGACATGTGTGAGTCCACACGGGACATGTGTGACTCCACGTGGGACATGTGGGAGTCCAAGCGGGCATGATGGGCAGCCTGCTGCTGTTTAATGTCTCTGAGGAGCCCCACTACCTGGCTGAGCTCTCCGGTGCTGGACTGGTACGCATCAGCTATGCGTACCAGTTGTGGGTCATCATGCACACCAGCAACGTCTGCAAGCAGCGACCTCTGTCTCCCACCCCTCCCACCACCCCTGCTGACATGTGCAGTGTGTGCAGTGGCACGCACAGATAACCCTGGTCCACCTTGGGGGTTGGTGGTGGTGGTGGTGTCCATGGCCCCAGGTTGGTCCAGGGTCACTGTGCTGGTGTTGCTCCTTATTCTGTCCATGTCGGCAGGGATGGTATTCGTGGTGACAGTCGTTGTAGGGGTGGGTGCAGGGGGTGCAGCTGGTGGTCCTGCTGGTGCTGCAGCTGGTGGTCCTGCTGGTGCTGCATGTTGACTTGCACCGGATGTACCAGGTTGTTCTTCATCGTCCGAGGAGGACAGAGGCTGTACGACGCCAGTGAGCTCGGCATCCTCTTGAGCCTGGGACTGGGACTCCTCAGCGTCTGCTGCTGTGTCCCCATCATCACCTGTTTTTGGGAGACACAAACAATGTATGTCATGTTTCTGCAGGCATCAATGGTTGACACACATGACAGTTGTGACTGTGCCTCTGGGTGCGGGCCTGTACATTGCATTGTCCTAAGTCGTCACAGTCAGGGGTTGATATTGGTGTGGCACATTGTCCTGCATTATTTGGGCATTTCTATGTATTTTCTGGGGTGTTAACATGGTCTGCATTGGTTGTGTTTGGTTGACAGCCGGCCCTCCTTCCCACCCACCCAGCCAGTCAGTTATCCCACCATAGAAAGTGCTTGCGTTGCAGGGAGTGTAAGTTGTCTCTCAGGATGTCAGTCAGTGGTGTCCTGCTGTTTGTTGGTGCACAGTTGCCAGCAGGGCCTTGTGCTCCTCACAGCAGTAGCCAGTGTCAGCCATCTTGTGAGTCCTTCTCCACTTCCTGTGATGTGAGCATGGTTCAGGGTGGTGTTGATGGGACAGTTGTGGGGGTGACCAATATCAGTGACTACGACTCCCATCATGCTATTGCCTCCACCCCCTTCCCAGCATGCCCATGCTTCCTTCCTTTTGATTCTGCTTCCCTGTGGGGTGGGCTGGCTGTGCTGACAGGATGGCTGGGAGTGTTGTCCTGGCAGTTGTTTGGCTAAGAGTCCCAAGAGTGTCCCTGTGCTTCACACGACATAACCCAGGGTGGTGGTTCTTTGTGGGATCTTGTGTTAGGAAGGTGGGGCATTGCATTCTACTCGGTGGGTACTCTGGAGTTTGTGTTGGGGTGTGTGTGAGGGGAGGTGCTTGTGACTATGGTTAGTGCTGCAAGTCCTCCTTCCCACCCAGCCAGCCAGCCAGTTATCCCACCATGGAACGTGCTTGCATTGCAGGGAGTGTAAGTTGTCTCTCAGGATGTCAGTCAGTGGTGTCCTGCTGTTTGTTGGTGCACAGTTGCCAGCAGGGCCTTGTGCTCCCCACAGCAGTAGCCAGTGTCAGCCATCTTGTGAGTCCTTCTCCACTCCCTGTGATGTGAGCATGGTTCAGGGTGGTGTTGATGGGACAGTTGTGGGGGTGAGCTATGTCTGTGACTACGACTCCCATCATGCCATTGCCTCCACCCCACTTCCCAGCATACCCATACTTACTTGGTTTTGTGTGGAGTTCAGTGTGTGTGGGTGAGAGAGCAATGGCAAGATGGCTGACAGTGGTGTCCTGCTGTTGGTTGGTGTGCAGTACCCAGCATGCCCTTGTGCTCCCCACGACACAGCAACAGTGTCAGACATCTTTGATGGGCCTTTCCACTCTCTGTGGGATGTGCATGCGTGAGTGTGAGCTTGCTGGGCCATGTGGTGGGGGATGTAGAGCTGTGACTACGACTCCCATCATGCTATTGCCTCCTCCCCTCTTCCCAGCATGCCCATGCTTCCTTCCTTTTGACTCTGCTTCCCTGTGGGGTGGGCTGGCTGTGCTGACAGGATGGCTGGGAGTGTTGTCCTGGCGGTTGTTTGGCTAAGAGTCCCAAGAGTGTCCCTGTGCTTCACACAACATAACCCAGGGTGGTAGTTCTTTGTGGGATCTTGTGTTAGGATGGAGGGCATTGCATTCTACCAGGTGGGTACTGTGGAGTTTGTGTTGGGGGTGTGTGAGGGGAGGTGCTTGTGACTATAGTCAGTGCTGCAAGTCCCCCTTCCCACCCAGCCAGCCAGATATCCCACCATGGAACGTGCTTGCATTGCAGGGAGTGTAAGTTGTCTCTCAGGATGTCAGTCAGTGGTGTCCTGCTGTTTGTTGGTGCACAGTTGCCAGCAGGGCCTTGTGCTCCCCACAGCAGTAGCCAGTGTCAGCCATCTTGTGAGTCCTTCTCCACTCCCTGTGATGTGAGCATGGTTCAGGGTGGTGTTGATGGGACAGTTGTGGGGGTGAGCTATGTCTGTGACTACGACTCCCATCATGCCATTGCCTCCTCCCCCTTCCCAGCATGCCCATGCTGCCTTCCTTTTGACTCTGCTTCCCTGTGGGGTGGGCTGGCTGTGCTGACAGGATGGCTGGGAGTGTTGTCCTGGCAGTTGTTTGGCTAAGAGTCCCAAGAGTGTCCCTGTGCTTCACACAACATAACCCAGGGTGGTGGTTCTTTGTGGGATCTTGTGTTAGGATGGAGGGCATTGCATTCTACCAGGTGGGTACTGTGGAGTTTGTGTTGGGGGGTGTGAGGGGAGGTGCTTGTGACTATGGTCAGTGCTGCAAGTCCCCCTTCCCACCCAGCCAGCCAGATATCCCACCATGGAACGTGCTTGCATTGCAGGGAGTGTAAGTTGTCTCTCAGGATGTCAGTCAGTGGTGTCCTGCTGTTTGTTGGTGCACAGTTGCCAGCAGGGCCTTGTGCTCCCCACAGCAGTAGCCAGTGTCAGCCATCTTGTGAGTCCTTCTCCACTCCCTGTGATGTGCGCATGGTTCATGGTGGTGTTGATGGGACAGTTGTGGGGGGCAATATGTGTGACTGCGACTCCCATGATGCTATTGGCTACACTGACTTGGCCAGCATACACAGAATTCCTTCCTTTGAGTGGTCTTCACTGTGTGTTGGTGTTGTTGTGGTGGCTACATGTGTGGATGTGTTTGTTAGTTCTATTTGTGCCACTGCCTAGCTGTAGTTGTGGTTGTGTTTGTACATGTGTTGGCACAGTTGGATGTGACTTTTTTGATGGCATGTGTTGTGTTTATCTGACTGACATACACATTTTGGGATGATTCTGTTCTGGTTGCTGTGTAATTGCTATGAGTGCATGGTTTGACTCTCCCTTGACAGTGATGTGTGTGTTTTGTGGCAGTATATTGTGTACATTTGTTGTGTACTCACCAGGCTCTGGGATGTCCTCTAGTCCATATACGCTCACTGGCGGAAGGATGGCCCGCACCTTCTCCTCCCAGGACCTGAGGTATATTGGCTTGGCAGGAGGGCCACTGCCGGTGTATTGGCTGTTGATGTAGTCTTTCTTCAGCATGTCCCGTACCCTCCTGCGCACGTCATACCACCTGTTCTGGATGTCCGTCTTTGTGCGCCGACATGGTGATTGGGCATTCACCCTGTTGATGATCCTCTCCCACATCTTGGTTTTCTGCGACATGGGGGTCTGTTGGACCAGTGTGCCAAACAGCTGTGGCTCCACCCTGAGGATCTCGCCTACCATGACTTCCAATTCACTATCTAGGAACTTGGGATTCTTCTTGGGGGCATGGTGATGGGTGGTGATGGTGGGTGATGTGTGTGTTGGTGTGCAGGTGAGGGTGTGTGAGTGTGTGTTTTGCTGGGTGTATGTGAGGTAGGTATTTGTTGGTGTGCTGATGGTGTGTGGCTTGTGTGAGGGATGAGCTGTGGCTGTGTGGTTGCTTTCTCTTGGGTGCTGGCAGTGGAATGGCATTTGCAAAGGCTCATGGTAGTGATTTGTGTCCTTTATATAGGTGGAGTTGTGGGTGTGTCTTTGTTCTCTGTCCCCACCCCCCAGTATTTATTGGCTTGGTAATTGCTTGTTTGGCCTTTTTTTGGGTGATTTTTCCTTTGTGCTGTTTGTGTATGTTGGAAACGTTCTTGTGACCGAGTCGGACCCTGCATTGGTCTCGTACGGTGTTCTCCGTTTCGTTCACGCTGTGTTTGTGCAGTTTTCTATGCTGCGTACGCGTCGGTCGCGGTGTATTGTGTTGCTTCGGCTCGGTTTTGTATGCGTGTCGGTCGTACGGCTTGTCCTCCGTCCGACTCGCTCGTGGTTTTCGCGCCTTGCATCGTACTTTGCGGTTTGGAGTTTGCGTGTACGTTTCGGTCGGATTTGTTCCGGGTGCGTGTCGGTCGGTTGGATTCGCGTGTTTTTCCGGCCGGATTGCTGCTTTCCGTGCGGCTCGGTCGGTCGACTTTGTTTCGGTATGTGTCGGTCGGATTTTTCGCTCCTTGCATCGTACTTGGCGTGTCGTGCGCCACGGGTACGTGTCGGTCGGTATTTTTTCCGGATCCGAGTCGGTCGGTGCTTTTTCCGGCCGAATCAGAATCGACCCCATAGTCTCTATGTGATGTATCAAGGTTTGCCCTACTTCATAACCTAGTAGCATCATAGCTGAGGTGATCTTTATTTCTTTATTCATTGTCTGTAGCCAGAGGTCTTCTATATCCCTTTTTAAAGATGCCAATTTCGTACAAGAATAGAACATGTGGATCATGTCCGCCGGTCCACTTTGGCATCTCGGACATTTATCCGACTCCCTCTTCCCCCATCCACAAAGCTTAGCTGGTGTGTAATACAAATTATACAAGGTTTTATAATGCTGAGCTTTTAGGTTGGCCGACAGAAAGATCTTTATCCCTAAATCAAGTGCCATGTCCAGATCAACCTCCCCATCGCCCATTTTTTCCACCCATTTTGATTCAGTTTTATCCATATCATCTGGGAGAGTCTTTAATAATTCCTGATAGTAATCTCTAATCCTATTATCCTGGCATTTCATAATTCCCAGTATTGGAATTTCTTCCAAATTGATAGAACCCTTGGGGAGGCTTCTTATACAACTCTGTATCTGCATATACTTCAGGTACGAATTGTTATTAAGACCAAACCTCTGAGCAAGTTCTGGAAATGTTGAATATTTATTGTTATGGAATAGATCTGCCACCCGCTCTATCCCCGCCCGTTCCCAGTATCTAGCCATACCATCATATATTACTTGTGGTAGCAGATCTGAATGCCATAGCAAGGTAAATTTATTATATCTGGAGATATTAAAGAGTTTATTTATCTTTTTCCATACTTATCATGCCCCTTTGATACACTTAAAGCGTGTTTTCTTATGGTAGCTTGGTTCCAGTTGTCTTAAGAAGAGTCCTTCTGCATCTTTTCTGATAGCTAGCTGATAAATTGTGGGTAAGCTCAGGACCTCATCTCTACTTTGGTCTGGAAAGAGTAAGATATCCATCTGGTGGAGGGCAGTGGCCCAATAGTACAGTAAAATATTGGGGGCTCCCCACCCACCGCGCTCTCTTGGTAATGTCAGATATTGCAATGCTCGGCGTGTCTTCTGATAACCCCAAATAAAATTGGTGAACAAGGCATTGATTTTGTTTATTTTAGTTTTTGCTAGTTCCAAAGGTATTGCTCGGAGTAGATATAGTATCTTCGGGAATATTTTCATTTTTATTACATTAATTCTGCCTATTATTGTGAGATGTAGTTTATCCAGCCGCTTAAGTTCCCCATTTATTTTCACCGTAATCGGATCAATATTTACCGCCCAAAGGCTATCCATACTGGATGTTATATTAATTCCTAAATAAGTAGCCACCTCGCATTCGCGTGGATCTTGTAACTGGCACTGGGAAGAGCATATAATTTGAGTTTTACTTTTGTTTAAAAGATACCCAGATTTCCTACCGAACTCCTCTGCCATACTTTCTATTTCCCTAATTGCCTTCTGTGGATCTGGTGTAACTATTGCAATGTCGTCCGGGTAGGCAAGGATCTTGGTTTCATAGCCTTTAGTGTTTACGGGTTTGATTGCTTGGTTATTTAGGATTTGGTTGATAAATGGGTCAAGATAGAAACCAAATAATATTGGGGAGTAGGGACAGCCTTGCCGCGTCCCTCTAGCAATCTCAATCCTCCCTGAAGTGCTACCCATTATTTGTAGCTGCGCATATGGTTTGTAACACATAGCTTGAATAGCTCTAACAAACCCTGACCCAAGCCCTCTCTCTACTAAAGTACCCCATAAATAATGCCTAGATACCCGGTCAAAGGCTTTCTCTGCGTACAGGAGGACCACAGCCAGCTCTCTAGACTCTACTTCTGCTATATCTAGTAGTCGATGACCCGCCTAGTGTGGTCTGTGGTCCCCCTACCAGGGACAAAGCCATGTTGCCAAGGTGATATCAATGGCACTATGATCTTTTGCAGTCGCTTGGCTATTATCTTTGAATATATCTTGGCGTCCGAGTTCATAAGTGATATCGGACGATATGAGGTAGGTAGTTCTACTGATTTACCTTTTTTTGGAAATACTACCACGTCCGAGCCCTGCCATGATGGCCCCGCTATATTGTACTCCCAAGAATAGATCATGTATAATTGGAAGAATCTCATACAAGAGCATTTTATACACTTCTACTGGTATTTTATCCGGACCTGCTGCCTTCCCGGCAGAAAGGGACCCTAACCCCTCCTGAACCTCTTCCATGGTAATTTCTTCATCTAGTTCCTGAGCTGTATCTTGGTCTACTGTGGGTAGTACGGGGCTTACTTGGTCAGGGTCTATCTGACTTGTTTCAGGAGTGTCAGCTTGATACAGCCTTCTGTAGAGCTCCTCGAACACGTCCATAACCTTTTCCGGGCCCGTCACTAATTGATCCCTGCTATTCTTAATTTTTAAGATGTTATTCCTAGCGCTTTTTTGCCTCGTTCTTATTGCTAAAAGCCTCCCTGTTGCCTCGCCATATTCGTACATTTCCCCCTGGTAGGCTTGGAACATTTGGGACACCCTTTCCTGGAAAAAACTGTTAATTTCTGCCTTTACTAGAGCTAATTTTATCGTATGCTCCCGTACTAAGTCTTCATGGTCTCCCTTGACTAATAATTTGATATGCTCTGCCTCTAATTCCGCCAATTTCCCTATTAATTGATCGACCTCTGCCTTTCGATGTTTCCGACATCGGCCCACAAAACCAATAATTTCTCCCCTCAAAGCAGCTTTAAAGGTGTCCCATACTATCCCTCGAGTAGCGCTATACCTATTGCTGTTAAAGAATTCCGCAACCCAATGCTTAATATGGGTACAGAATCCCTCATCAGCAAGCAGTTTTCTATCAAATGAACAAGTGCTCTGTTTATAAGTGCCACGCACTCCCATTATTTCCATAATTAGCGGATTGTGGTCCGAAAAGAGTTGTGGTAGTTTTTTAATATCCTGCTTATCCACCACTTTGCTTGAGGCTAAAAAGTAATCCAAGTGTACAACTTTCCTATGGGGGTGAGAGTAGTAAGTGTAACCAGGATCTTTTTAAGTTTTTTCTACCCAAACATCCACCAGTCCATGGCTTGCTTTAACGGCATTGATTGCCCTATATACTTTGGGTTTCCTCCCTTCATATTTCTGGGCCTGAGTTTGTGCTTTTATCACCTCTAGGTGTATGTTAAAATCACCACAGAATAATAATGGCTCTGGCCAGGAGGCAAGTTCGACTTCAAGTTCTTCCCAGATGTTGGGGTCATCTTGGTTAGACCCATAAATGTTCACCACTGTTACCCCAGTAGGTAACCCCACGATTGCCCATCGCCCCCACTTATCCGCTAGAGTGCGCAAAGGCATGCCAATACATTGTTTAATATATATGGCGAGTCCTCTAATCATAGTAGTTTGGGAGGAGTATATTGCAAATTATAGCCCCTAATCTCAAGAGTGCTTTTGTTGCTCCAAGGTATATGTGTCTCCTGCAGACAGATTACCTCTGCATTAATAGTTTTAAGTATTTCAAAAACCCTATCTCTCTTCTTTATTTAGGCCGCCCACATTAACTGAACATATCTTCAAACTATCCATAATGTCCTGTAGTTTTCCTCATGATTGACCATTGCTTAGCAGAATTCTCAATCATATCCTTTCCTTCATTACTATATATACCTGACTTTCTTTTTACTTTTTTCACCCCCACCCTCCTTCCCCCCACTTCCCTGTCCCTCCACCCTGTCGTGCCCACCCTGCTCCCCCCCTCTCCCCCGTATCCCCTAGCCCCCTGGCTCACCCTCCACCGTGGAAGCTTCCAGACCGAAGGTCTGTGTGTGTGATGACGCAGTGCAACACCATGATCAGTGACACCCCTGATGTAATCCTAGAAAGAGAATGAGAAAGAAAGAAAGAAAGAAAGAGAGCGACATTTTCAGACTATATACAGAGATACAAAGTCATAGGATGCAATTTCGGTAAGCGAAGAGCAAATTAAACAATAGGAGGGGAAAAGAGAAATAGATCACATTTCTGCCACTTTCGTAAATCTAAAACATACTAAGGTTATGTTAGCTCCTTGCTTCCCTTTTTGTTTGTCAACACATCCTTAGCCAACACATTAACCACCCATTGGTAAGATATTGCTAGCCATTTCCCCTCACATTATCTTCACAAGTTAGCAATCTTTAACCGAACATCAAGAGAAAAAACCTTGCCCTCTTATGCCCTCTTATCCCCTTAGCTCTGCCAGAGCTTCCTGTGCTTTGATCTCTGATTTGTAGTAATAAGTACGTCCCCCCACTACTATCTTTAGCTTGGCGGGATTAATCAGATAGGCTTGTGCGCCCTTCGCTTGAAAAGGAGCAATCAATTGTCGCAGTCTCCATCGCCTTTCAACTGTTACGTGGCAAAAGTCTGGCCTTGCAAAGAAGACAACGTCCTCCACTTTCCGTTTAGTTTCCGGCTTGGCCTTTTCCCAAATGTTCTGTTGTAATAGGAAGTTCCCAAAGTAAACCAGGATAGCTCTTGGTTTCGTGCCTGGTCCAGCTGAAACTTTCAAATTAAAAGAAATTTGATGAGCACGTTGCACTTCTTGCTGCCAATTCCACCCTTGCAGATCGGGAAATGCTTTCTCCAGCAGGTTAATCATATACTGGCGCACATCAGTACCTTCTTGCCCCTCCGGAATGTCTAAGAAGCGTAAGCTGTTACACCGTTGGCGATTTTCTTGTTCCTCTAGCTTCCATTGGATATCTGTCAGCCTAGCCTCTTGGGACACTGATTGCACCTGAACGCCTGTAACATCATCCTCCAGGGCTCTAGTTCTTGTCTCCAGCTCAGTTAGCCGATCACTAATGTTTTCGCAAACTTTCGCCACTTTCCGAACTGTTCCCTGCATTTTGCGGAGAGCCAGCTGTGAGCGTTTATTGTCTAGCCTTGTCCCTTCCCGATGAGACATGATTGCTTGCAGTATAACATTCAGTGTTGAAACCGAGCTGTCCTGAGAACCTTGAGGATCTTGAGAAGCAGTACCTGGGTTCCCCGCAGTACCCCCCGACAGTAATGACGTAGGATAATAGTCCCAGTTCAGGTCTTCTTTTCTCATATTTGGTTTCCTCCCTGCCCGTCTTGATCTTCTACGTGCTTTGCGCAGGTTTGCAGCAGAGTCCACATCACTAGTATAACTATCGCTAGAGCCTATCCAAGAACTAGATTCATCCACTGAGGCAGTACCATCCGACAAGGAGTAAAAGCAATCTGTTGCTTCTGAATCATTCCCTTTCCCTTTTTTCCCAGTCTGAATCTCATAACTGACTTGTGGTCCTAAATCACCCAGGGTAGTGGTAGGGTATTGTAGAGAAAGTGCATCCTTCTGTGCCTTTTTTTTTTAATCTTCCCGTCCAGTTTAGCAGGTACTACTGCTGTTGCTATTTGTGGTTGTATCAGTTGTGTAGCTTGTACTTGGCCTTGCGGGGGATCATTAGTCATGGCAGTCGTACCATTGATATTGTTGTGGTTGGTTGTATCCCTCTCTGCCTCTGTCTATGTCTTGTTAGTACCTTTTGCCACAGCCATAGCCATATTTTCCACTCCGTTCACTTTATGCAGGTGCAGCTGCCTAGTACCTGATATAAGAATGCTAGTATCTGTATCTGTAATCTCAACATCCCCATTGTCCCCATTGTCCATTGTAGCCGGTTGCTCCCCCACCGCTGCTCCCTCAATACTTTCAGTGTCCCTTACCAGTACAATCGCTTCGGAGTCTCCGTCTGGTTCAGTATGTGCTGGCTTCTTTCCGGATCCCCTCAGCATATCTGCGACAGTGTGGCCGGGCAGACGTTGCTGGCGAGTGGCTCCGCCTTTCCCTTTCACCTCTGGGTCGGTTTCGTTCCGGGTCACTACCGGATCTCGCCGTCCAAGGCGCCGTGCTGTTCCCGATTCTGTCTCCACCGCGCTGCCCGTAAATGTCGCTCCGATGCCTTCAGTCCCTGGACTGCCAGTTTTCATCTGTATCCTGCTTTGAGTGGGCTTCAGTTTCATAATAAGCGGTGAGTGGACGCCGGGGAGTATAGAGTCTTCCAACGCAGTGCTCAGCTTGTAACATGCAGCTGACAGTTCTCGTTGTCCCGCGGTTGTTGAGCCCAACGACGAGTAATTGTGCTGCCACTCTTCCAGCACTCCTTGTAGGGTGTCGAGGATTATCTGTAGTGGTGTCAGCATCGTCTTGCTTTATCCCTGCTCCATATAGCTATTGTCGAGGCGCGCCGATCATAGTGTTGCGAGCTGCTGCAGTCGCCTCAGCCGACCGCCATCTTGCTTCCCGGAAGCAGAGTCAGAACTGCTTCATCTCATAGAGATTTGTAGGAGTCCGCCGAGTAACTCTAGAGTGGGTCTTAACTGTGACACTGTTGTCCCTCAAATACTGTTCTGCACACAAACTGGTCGAAGCAAAATTTCATCCTAAAAACACGTCATCAATAAAGTGCTGGAAGAAAATGACAGATAAAAAGTTCTCTGTATTAACTCTACATCCTGCAACACCATTAAAGGCAGGCAAAACGAGCTGCATCATGTTTGGGGCAGACCAGGGTTAAGCACTTCCAATGGGAAGCCTTCCAGCCCCTGACTGCAATCCAGCTTGCTCATGCAGCACTACAGGCACATCAGTGTCCTTCTCTAAATGAGGCACCACATCAGCGCCAATAGTGGATTCATCATCAAATTATTCCTCTCAGACACAAAATGTAAACCAAAACCTGCTGGGTGGTCATCCTGCGAGCATCCATAATGCTTACAAATAAAACTGTCACCAAAAAAACCCAGACAGCTATAAACAACACTGCATCAAAATAGAACTCAACGAACTGTGGCTGTATCAAACAGTAAACAAAACTATTGAAATATAACGATCTAGAAAGAAACTAACAATACAAACCATACACCTACTCTACACAAACACAGCAAGCACCACATATATCCCACTAGATAGAAAAAACAAATAAAAATACACTCAAGACAACACATTATAGATCTTGCACAAATCCAAACTTAAATTTAACATAAGCAAAATATGCTAAAAATATTACAACAGTAAAAACAAACATACAAGAAGGGCAATGATACACACTTGAGGTAAATATTAGAAAAATGGTTTCCTTACCAAACACATGCAACTATACAAACTGCAGATCTCCCAATAACAAAACTGCAAGCAGGAGACACTACAAAGAAATGTAAAAGCTTTGCACTACAATAAAAAGGAAAAAAAACCCATTAAGGCCACAAATGCAAATGATAAGAAATAAAGCAGTTAACAATATAAAACACAATGAAGTTTGCTGCAAGGGGAGGTCGGAATCATAAAAGGCCAAGCTACACCCAAGGGGAGCACAAAGCGAAGGCAAAAAATTGGCACCCTAAATTGGAACCAACCACTACCCCAGGGACTGCTCCCCACCACATACATAAACTTATTCTCTGGTGTCCAGTGGGTTTCCACCCCCCTGGAGGGGCAGATCGACCCAAGAAACAGATGATCTGCCCATGGGGGGGGGAGGCAGAAACAAAAGAAAATTTCCCTTTGAGGGAATCGACTCTTGCCAAAGGAATTGCTCTCTATCAACATAATTATAGTGAATATCCCTGGTGTCTAGTTTGTTTCCATCCCCAGAGGGCAGATTGGCCTAGAAAATGGCCGATCTGCCCCAGGGGGCAGAAACAAAAGAAAATGTACCCTTTGAGAGACGTGACTGTTGCCAAAGTTGTCGCTCCTAATAAACTTAGGTTTTTTTTTTAACACATTTTATTAGGTTTTTTCTTTTCCCTCAGCAATCAACATCCATTACCAAGTAAACAATTATATTAGGTACATGAAGTTACGCAGTACAGTCTGATTTAGAGAGGCTGCTAAGGTTACAGTGGTAGCCCCGAGTGTATACAGCAGCATTACAGTTCTTGTTACGTCCGTGCTTGATATACTGTGGTGTTCGGATGGAGCTTTACTTTCTGTACTGCAGTACTGTTGCCGTATGGTAAGTAGATTCATGTAATGAGTTAAGTAAACTATCCCACCCCTCCCCCCCTTCCCCAACTTCGTCTGGCCCGTCCCCACATCAACTTTGTATCAGAGTGCTCCGTTAGCTGCCCCCACCCTGACTGCAAACATTCCAGTATACATTTTGTACAGTGTTAGGTCAACAGGACTTATAGACCGTTAACATTGTAGGCTGGAAAGGGCCTGGGTAGTTAAGCTTCTACTACACCTGCGCTGCAGGGACTGGCGGTGGTGCAAGGGCCTTGAAAGCTTCTAGAATGGTATCCCAGTCCAGGGAGATTATCTTTTTGCGCAGTCCACGGGCTTCCTCCCGTCGGATTCCAGCACTTTCCGCGCTGCCCCACCTCACCACTTACCCGTGCCAACTATAGAGTGATGGGGGTGTAACTGACTTCCATCTCATCGCAATGGAGCGTTTGGCCATGAGTAATGCTAGGTCTATAAAGCGAAGCTGCACCCTCTGTGCCTTGGGACGTCGAGACAACCCCAACAGGCAGACAGCAGGCGTGTCTGGGACAAGGATCCCAACCGTGGACCTGACCATTGTGACCACTTCCGACCAGTAAGATGCGAGCACTGGGCACACCAAGAGCATGTGGAGTAAATTGGCGTCGCCTAACTTACATCTGGGGCAATGATGTTGCGTGGCTGGGTATATGCGCTGTAGCCGGTGTGGGGTGAGATATGCCCTGTGTAGGACCATATATTGAATGAACTTAAATTTGGCATTACGCGGGATTTTCTTGGGGTATTCTAAGATCATACACCATTCTTTGTCTGTTAGTTCTGTGCCAAGATCCGTGGACCATCTATTGTGCAGGTCCATCAAGGGTATCCTAGTGTGTGCTGTAATACCTTTGTATAGCCATTTAGTGAGGTGGCGGCCTTCTCCCATCAAGTAGGTCATGTGAACCAGGTCGTGTCATGCGGGTGCCTCCCTGCGTGGGGCCCAGTGTTTCTTCACATATTGTAGGACTGCAGCGTGTGTGAGATACAATGCATCTGAGACCCCATGGCATCTGACGAAATTACCATGATCCATGAGGGTGCCATCATCAAACAACGCGCCCACTGTGGTGATGCCTCCCTCAGTCCAGGCAAGAAGACACCGCTTAGTGAGTGGGCCAGTGGGGGTAGGGATGCCTAGGAGTGGCAAGTTATCAGAGTATGGAGGGCAACTCCGCTTGTAATGAGTGGCTTTTTTCCAGTACGCAAGCGCAGTGCGTAGGAGTGTTGGGGTACCGGTCAGTATTCTAGCTGTCGGTAGAAGTAGCGTGTGGAGCCCCCCTCGGTCTATGTCAGCGGGAGTAATCTATCTCATGCAGGTTACGCCGCGCCAGCCAGTACGAAAGCCACTGTAGTTGACTCGCGTAACAGTAGGCACGGAAATCTGGGGCGCCATGTCCGCCCTTGTCTGTATCCAGTTGCAGTTTAGCCAGTCCCACCCTTCGGCGGCCAGTGCCCCAAATCTGATCAGATAGCATTGTATTCAGTGAGTTAAGAAGCGGAGTCGGGATCACCACCGGTAGGCTAGTAAAGAAGTATGACAATCGAGGCAGGACCACCATTTTTGAGATCGCCACTCAGCCCATCACAGAGAGCGGTAGGGAAGACCAGAATGAGACCTGTGATCGGAGTGATCTGATAGCCTTACCCAAGTTACCCTCTATAAGATCCGGCGCGGTTCTGTACACTTGTATACCTAGGTATTTGAACGTGTGTGTGGCGACCTGTAGGGAGTGCGGACCAAGCTGAATGGCCTCTGGGCGTTCCCCATGGCGGAAAAAGAAAGCATAGGACTTACTCTCGTTTATGCTAAGGCCTGAGAGGTGTGCGAAGGTGGTGAAAATGTCTGAGATGGGTGTGAGATCCGTGGTCAGGTCATTGGCGTACAGTATTATATCATCTGCATATGCAGAAATTATATGTGTAGCCTGCCCCAAGCGTATACCTGTCTGCGCGGCTGATAGCCGCACCTTGAGAGCCAGAGGTTGCAGGGCTTGCACGAACAGCAGTGGGGACAAGGGGCAGCCCTGGCGGGTGCCCTTGCCAATTGGGTATTCTCGGGAGATATGGCTCCCAGTGCGAGCCCTCGCGGTGGGGGCCGAATACAGCAGTTTAACCCACTTCAGATAGTCCGGAGGTATTCCAAATCTCCCGAGTATCTGAAACATGTAGTCCCATCTAAGCGTGTCAAATGCCTGCCTCAAATCTAGAGTGATATAACCTGCATTACAACAGTCTGGAGGGGTTGTTGTCATGACGTGGTATAATCTCCTAAATCCTAATGTTGAGTGAGGTGCTACGCGCCGGTACAAACCTGCATTGATCTGGGTGGATTAACTTATGTATATAAGGGAGTAAGTGACTTGAGAGGACTTTACTCAGTATTTTATACTCAGTCGTGAGCAAGGACATGGGTCTGTAGCCCGAGAGGTCCTTAGCCGACCGGCCTGGTTTGGGAAGGGATACCACCAATGCCTGCCTGGTAGTGGGGGGTAGTGTTCCTGCTTCTATCGCAGAGTTGAACAGGCGCTCTAGCTGCGGCACTAGGGAGTCGGAGAATGTAGCAAAGAATTCGGCCGGGAGGCCACCAAGACCAGGGGCCTTGTTTCGAGGGAGGTCTCGGATGGCCGCTTTTATTTCCGCCCTGGTGATGGGGCCGGAGAGGTTGTCCTGTGCCGCTTTGTTCAGTTGAGGGAATGGTACATCAGTCAGGAGCGCCTCCAGGGTATCTTCGTCTAATGGGGAGGGGGGGGTGATTGGTATAGTGTCTGATAATACTCGCAAAAGGCTTCATTTATGCCCTGCTGCGTGTCCACTGTGTCCCCGGCCACCGTAGTTATCTCGTGTATTGGGGTATGCGGGGGGTCATCTCGGAGTATGCGTGCCAGGAGCGGGCCGGCCCTGTCAGCTTCAGCATGTTTAGCGTGCGTATAGGCAGTGTAATCAATGCATCTTAGTGTTTCTAGTAGTTCTGCATGCTTTATTCGGGCTCCCTGCAAGAGAGCTCCCTTAGTGGGGTCACTCGCTGCTGCCTGCTCTAGGTCATCCATGGAATTTTCGATGTCCCTGAGGTTGTTGTGTGTTTCCTGTCGTGCCCCTGCTGTAGTGCTGATAGCTATCCCTCTGACCACCGTCTTGAATGCGTCCCACTCCACCTGCGGTGTGGAGGCAGTGCCCGTGTTTTCAAGAAAGTAATGGTTGATGCCTGTAGAAAGGGCCTCCCGGAAGACAGAATCCTCAAGCATCTGGGGCCATAGCTTCCTAGTGGGGACTGGGGTGGGGACTCTGCCCCAAGATAGTGTGATCTCCAATGGGTTAGGTCCAAATAAAACACCCTTTGGAGTATTTTTATAGCATACCAATCAATCAAAAATCACACACCACATTCTTGCATTTATCACACTATTATCAGGGAGTCAGATATGGAGATGTTTATTCGGTATAGAACAACGGCACTCCTACAATATATTACATACGCATAACAATACACATAATAAAATTTATAAAATAATAATAAAATCCCTTTGTAGCATTTGTGAATGTAATGACTAACAATTTATTCCTATTAATCATATACCACAATTGTCAATATCAAACCTTTTTTAAAAAAAATCCTATATGTACATATTTAGTGATGTAAAACAAACTATCAGCCAAAGAGGCTTTTTTTCTCTTAATCTAATGTAATTCATTCATCAGTGCAGAAAACAGTATTAAAAAAAGGGAAATATCAAACACAAAATACAGTTTAAAAAGGAGAACAACCAAGCGACGCGTTTTGGTGGTGTAGTGGTTAACCACTTTCTTCAGGCTTTAAAACACAATGTTATACTTTTCTCCCCAATCGTTTATCTGTTCAAAAGAAAAATAATATCAGTTCACTATGAACATAAGATGCCCATACGTTTATACACCAACAAACATGGCAATATACGACTCCTGACTTCAACACTCCTTCTTTGCAACATGCATTCAATCCTCATTTGACTTGCTTATTCTGCTTATCTTCACCAATGAATAATATTTGATTAGCTCCTTACTCAGTACTCTGAAAGGGATCATCAATTCATATTTATATCTCACCCCTTCATATAAGGTTTAGCCCACAGTGACAGCACTTTATAGGCCAATGAGCCCGGTTTCTCTTAACACGCCCTTACTTATCCCTGGGTATATAATTGATCGAATCAATTAGATGGCCGACCTGTACAGGTTCGGTCTACTCTTATAGTTACCAAGATGATTCATCTGTCTTAACTGACATTCACTTCATAGGGCCTACATTCATCAAAAAAAGAATCTTTTCCGTAACCATCAAACACCCACCAGTGTTTGGGGTTCACAGCAGTCTCTGTTTCAAGAAGTTGCTATCTATACCGAATAAACATCTCCATATCTGACTCCCTGATAATAGTGTGATAAATGCAAGAATGTGGTGTGTGATTTTTTGATTGATTGGTATGCTATAAAAATACTCCAAAGGGTGTTTTATTTGGACCTAGTGTCTGTTTGGTGTCCTGACCCTTTGGCAGAGTTGGACCCCTCTCTTTACTTAAGAGTACAGAGAGAGTCTTACCCAGGTATGTTGCGTGCGTGATCTGAGCAGTGATGTGATTGGAACAGAAGATCCTATCTATGCCAGTGTGTAGTTGATGTGGATGGGAGAAAAACGAGTATTCTCTACTGGTTGGATACTTCAAGCGCCAGACGTCCCCTAACCCCCATCCCTCAGCCCATCTACTTAGTGCATCAGCCTGTCTTATAGAGCCGGCCCCACCTAGAGGGGGGTGTGATCTGTCAATGTTGAGATCCATCACAGCATTATAATCTCCGCCTAGTATCCATGGGCACGCAGCCCAGGACGCTAGGACAGGGTTATGGCTCAGTAGGAATTTATCCTGCTCGAAATTAGGAGCATATATACTGCCCAAAATTATTTGTGTGCCGTCTAGCGTGCCTCTCACCAGAATATATCTACCCAGAGGGTCCGCACGCTGTTCCAGAGTCTTGAAAGGGACCCCGCTCCTAACCCATATTGATGCACCCCTGGCAAAGGCGGAATATGACGTGGAGAATACTTGGCCCCTCCATTTCTTGCGCAGTTTAGCTACCTCGGCTGTAGTCAGGTGGGACTCCTGTAGGCATACTATGTGCGCTCGTCGCCTATTTAATTGCGCATGAATTCTATGTCTCTTATGGATAGACCCCAGTCCCCGCACGTTCCAGGTTATTACGTTGTAACTATTCTGCATGTATACTCGGGTTGTACTAGTGGTGGATGCATGTTCACGCAAGGGGAGCAGCGGTACGCAGAGCAACGTAAGTGGTGGGCCAAACCACAAAAACTTCTAAACTATAATCTGCAATACTCGGGCCAGCGGCGAGAACTACGCACAACGGTGCTAACAAGTAACAGTGTACGTGTTGCTTTCGCTGTAGGGGGGTGCATTCCTGTAGGCTGCCTAGTGAGGTGAGAGCGTTGCGAGCTCAACGCAGCCCGGACCCCAAGTAGCAGCATTCATCACGGAATCGGTGCTTCGGGGATAACAATGCACTGCTAATAGAGGAATCTTACATATTCACGACAGTGTGACTAACATACTGTATGCCCCATTAGTAACAAAAGAACTATCCCAGAAAGCCATCAGCGGTTTGAGGCGTAATATTGCTGAATAATGTTATACTAGACTCTGATCAATCAACAAACGGGGGAATGAGGGGCTTTTTATAGAGGTCCAACATAAATGCCCAGTCAGATACTGTAATCTAAAGGTATGTAGTTCCTCTTATAGTGGTGCCTAGGAGAAAAGGTGTGAGCCAAACCACCATCGTTTGTAATTACAACCTCGGTGGAGTAAGGTGTGGGGAGGAGAATAGGGGAAATTCCTTATTTCGGAACTAGGGTCCTCACACACCTAGCAAGCTAGATGTCATGCTTCATCATATGGACCTGCTCCTCGTCGGGTCGGCGCTGCAATACCCAACGGGCACCCTTAAAAGGGGCTCTTTCGCGGAGATCTTTTGTTCCTTGCCGTATGATGAAGTGCGGGTGTGTGTGATGCAGTGCGAGTGTGTGGGCCAAGGGGTGTAGATATCGTGCAGGGATAATTTAAAAGAAGTAGGACAGTCCAAATAATACTTTTATTCTGGCTGGCTATCCACTTCGTTAAAAATGAATAAACAGAGTGGCAGCCTATCTAACTCAAAGGTTTAGTTCAGGCTATGTCCAACTCTACAGGTCAACATGTTTCTTGCCTAATGGTCAGGTTGATCCGTGGCAATTCTTCAGGACCTACTCAGTGAATCCCGTAGTTCAGGAGGAGCCGAATCACCTACCCCGGTGCCGGCGATAGGGGGTAGGTGATTCGGCTCCTCCTGAACTACGGGAAGGACACCATGTTACAGGTGTCCTCATACTCCGCCGGACACCGACTGGAGTGACTCCCTCATTGTAGAGAGATTAATTGAATACACTACAGCATTTTGATACGTAGTGTGAACATGTGGTAGGTAGTTACTGACCCCATCACATTGTGTAGATAGATTCACTGAGTAGGTCCTGAAGAATTGCCACGGATCAACCTGACCATTAGGCAAGAAACATGTTGACCTGTAGAGTTGGACATAGCCTGAACTAAACCTTTGAGTTAGATAGGCTGCCACTCTGTTTATTCATTTTTAACGAAGTGGATAGCCAGCCAGAATAAAAGTATTATTTGGACTGTCCTACTTCTTTTAAATTATCCCTGCACGATATCTACACCCCTTGGCCCACACACTCGCACTGCATCACACACACTCGCACTTCATCATACGGCAAGGAACAAAAGATCTCCGCGAAAGAGCCCCTTTAAGGGTGCCCGTTGGGTATTGCAGCGCCGACCCGACGAGGAGCAGGTCCATATGATGAAGCATGACATCTAGCTTGCTAGGTGTGTGAGGACCCTAGTTCCGAAATAAGGAATTTCCCCTATTCTCCTCCCCACACCTTACTCCACCGAGGTTGTAATTACAAACGATGGTGGTTTGGCTCACACCTTTTCTCCTAGGCACCACTATAAGAGGAACTACATACCTTTAGATTACAATACTAGACTCTGAGTCAGAGTGGAACGAGATGTCCTCCGATGAGTCTGAGTGTATTGGATGCGTTTCTTCTCGGAACCTGCTGGCTGTCTCCAGTGCCTCCGCCTGGTCTCGCAGGGCCTGCTTCGGCGTGGGGTTCCCAGTTTTAGCCGTGTGCCCTGGTTTGAAGCGTTTTGATTTACGGACCCGTTTTGGCTTCGGAGATGCAGCAACAGTCTGCGAAGAGGGGCCGGACCCCCCCGGGGGAAACATTATTTCGAGCCATGCTTCCACCTCGTCTGGTGTGTCAAAGAACTGTGTCTTTTGGTCGTGGATTACTTTTAACTTGGCCGGGAACAGCAACGCATATTTAATGTTCAGTGCCCTGAGTTTTTTCTTTGCGTCTTGATAGAGGGAGCGCTTGCGTTGTACCAGAGCAGTGTAATCCGGGTATAGGGACACCCGCTGGTTCTCATATTGTATTTGGGACAGTTCCCTCGCCCTCTGCAACAGAGTGTCTCTATCTCTGAAGTTTAGAATTTTGACAATCAGTGGGCGGGGTTGAGCCCCAGCCGTCGGCCTACCAGATGGAATTCTATGCGCCCTCTCTACACAGAAAAAGTCAGATAAGCCCTCCGGGGCCACATGGTCTCTGAACAAACGTTCCATGAACCTGGTAGCATCCGATCCCTCGCAGCGTTCCGGTAGGCCTATGACGCGGATGTTATTGCGTCGGGCCCTCCCTTCCGCGTCATCCACCCTCTCCTGCAGACCAGCGACTTGTTTTTGGAGTTGTGTGAGCTGCGTTCCATGTTCCTTGTGCTGTGGTAGTAGCTCCATCAGTGCAAGTTTATTGTCTTTAACAACTGTGGTAAGTTTGTCATGATCGGCCTTTGAGGAGGGTGAACCCCGTTGTCAGGGAGCCAAGTTGTTGTTCTATGGCCTTCCTCGAATCACGCACTTCCTTCAGTATAAGGTCCAGCTTGTCTGGGGGGGCCTCCAAGTTAGTAGGCGGGATGCTGTCTGTCGCCTGCGAGGTGGGCTCCCTGTTCTCAGTCACCTGGGTGTCCATAGAGCCGGCATCCGGCACCTTGCCCCTGGGGCGCCCCATTGTAGGGGTATCAGAGGGTTCCAGCCGTGGGCTCACAATGGAGCAGCAAGTCTCAGCCACGGGGGCGGTAGTGCTGCGCGCAGCTATCAGCAGGGGCACTCTCGCACCTTCAGAGGTGAGTGTTGAGCCAGCTAGGGTCCAGCCGCCCAGCAGTTGTGGGTGAAAGGGGGGTGTCCCCCGCGCCTCCCGCAGCGAGACCTCCCCAGGTCCGCGCTGAGCAGCGGGGACCGAGCTCAGCTAGTGTCTCGTCCTGAGTACCCCCTGGGGGGAAGAGCCAGGTAGGGGGTTGTAGGGTCGCTTCGTGCGACCCCCAGGAGAGGTAGCGCGTCTCCACAGTGGCACCCCAATGTCGGGGCCCCGAGGGGTAACTCCCCCCACTCACCGCTCAGTCCCGCAATGAGGTCCTCCGCTGTGATGTCAGGCTTCCCAGGGCAGGGAGGGCAGTCGTGTGTTAGCTGCTGAAATGACGACGATGGGCCCAGTAATCATCAGGGAGAGGCACCGCAGTGGGCCCATGTAGGGCCGCCGACAGTTTCAGCGGCAGTGCTGCAAACCCAGGCCAGTGCCTGTCAAGCGGCCTTAATCCTCATTCGCGTTGCTCAGTCCCGCATATCAGTACCAGCGCCGCTGTGTGGGCCCTCCGGTTCACTTAGTCTTTGGGGCAGCCGCGTTAATTAATAATAATCCAGTAGGCCTCACCTCCTTTGTGTGCAACCGCGACACGGCCCATGGTGTCACGCCATCGGCATAGTCCCAGGGTCACCAGCCACAGGCAGGACACTCAGCGCCATCACTCCACAGGCTCAGGGGGCACCACACAGAGCGTGCAGCAGTGGGCACGGCTGCCGCTCGGCCCGAGCGCCGCTACCAATCTCGGCACCCACCACTCGATTCAGGGCCGGGTCTGCAGAGGGCTAGCCACAGGTGAAGGCTCCGCAAGCGCCCCAGTGGCGCAGCAATGAGGGGGGGGGGCCTCAGGAGCAGTCCCCAATTGCTTCTTGCAGGGCACGGGCGCAATCCGCGCCGTCGGCGGAATCGACTCCCCCACAGTCTTAACCAGCCGTCCCCCTCAGGCGGGAATGATCACCGGGGGCGTTGGTCATCACAGGCTCCGCATATGGCACCACTTCCCACGGGCGCTCAAGCGCAGGCCGGCTCCACTAGCATCAGCAACAGCATCCTACAGGGTGGCAAGCAGATCACACCCGGTGTGCAGGGTGGGCCCCCGCGGTCGCTCCCTCAGTTCCAAGTCGGCGAGGAGGCAGCCAGGCTGATCGTCGGAGCAACGATCCGCGGGTGACCCCGGCAGCGGCCGAACACGGGTCCGCCCGCCGCTACAATTTTGCCTCCTCGGTGCCCCCGTATGGTCGCAGGGGTGTGGGCAGGGGCAGGCCGCACTGTGGTATACGGCCCCCGGCCACGGCACTCTCGATGACAGCAGCTCCACTCTCACCCCTCCTCCAGGGCAGGCCGCGGCTCCTGCAGCCCACGCACAGCTCCCAGGTCACATCGCCGATCGGGCGGAGCAGCCGGGTCCCGGCACCTGATTTGACAGTAAGTGCCCCTCGATTATTCGGTAGGGTTTACAACAGGGGATTGTTGGAGGCCGATCCGTCAGGATTGTGACAGGATTACACGGGTCCGGGCGCGGAGCTCGCTCACCGTGCGTCCGCCATGCTCGGCAGTTGGCCACGCCCCCCGAATAAACTTAGTTATACTGAAAATCCTTGTTGTCTAGTGGATTTTCAACACGCTTGGGTGCAGATCACCCTAAAAAATGGCCGATCTGCCCTGGGGGGGGCAGAAAACAGCCAAAACATTTGGGTGCATGATACATAGATTAGAGTTAAGAATAGCAAATCTATAATTACCTCTGTATGTTTTTGTTTTCAAATGGGTATATACCCCTGCCCTGAGAGCCCAATTGCATATACAACTGGTATCTGGGCTTTTCTTTTGGCCTGGACATCACACGAATATGGCATGTATGCAGAGGCCTGGGTCTATCCCTTATAATGCAAAGTCCAGGACCTGTTTTGTGACCTGGTGGGGTTTACCAAGCGTGCCCTAATACTAGGCAGCAACTAATATCCCTGCCCTTAGCACATCAAATAAAGCCAGGCACTGTGTTTTTTTAATCGATGGAGTGACCAGGCCTTTTTCCAGTGTCAGAAAGACTGTTGACATGCTCTCACTTAAAGTCTGTTGTTCCATAAATTCCTGAATCTTGCGTTGCCTTCTAATATGCATGTTGAGTGTGTCTGTGTGTGTAGGGCATGTGTAAAACATGCATTTTAGAAGGACTCTTAGTGTATGAGTATGAGTACTGGGGACAGTGGAATCCATTTTAGATGCACCTATTTAGCATGGGACAAGATGGAGTATGATGCAAGCGTCCCCAGTCAGTGGAAATGTATTGTCTGCATTCCTGTAGCTAGAGGGTGGCAACCAGACATTGAAATAAGGAAGATGGAGTCAGGGCTGCCTTTTGAAACTAGGTGAGGGCCGGTTAGCAAAGAATTGCTGATTAGTTCTTCCTGAGCACTGCCATTTAGTAGATGTAGGGGTGAGTGTTAGGACTGTAGTTTCTGTTGTTCAAGGTGTGGAAGTTTCTAAGGCAGGGCCTGCCCTTTTGACAACTTGTGATTACTACAGAAGGAAGGTGCAAATGACCTCCATCACGGCGGTTGGAACCCAAAAGCCACTGTCTGCCCCGTGGTCCTCAAATGGGGTCTGACAGATTTCCTTTACAATATTTTGGTAGTCAATACACTGGCTACGATATTTTGGTAGCATCAGCAAGTTGATAAAGCTGAAAAAGAAATAGACTAACTGTCATAATTCCATGAACGTTCAAAGAATGTTTAGTAATTTTAGGAGGGAACCAGGACAGACTTCCTCTTAAAGATAAGAACCTTCTAGATTTCATCATATTTGCAATCTTGTCAACTTTAATCGGGGCTGAATCAGCATTGGGTATGTATCTAATTTTGGGAGACAGGTGGTGTTCCACAATATAATCTATAATTTTATCGTTTTGTTATGTTTTTATTTGAGTCGTGGGAATTTGTACATTTTCGTTTGAAACTTATGCTGCAAAGAGTCTCCTATCTGAAGTATGCGTAGTATTGATGTAGGAGTCCCAAAGTCTAATACCTACATAGGACGGAGCTGCAGTTTGTGTTTTAAAAGTTACTCATATAAGTAGGTCTAGATAAAAAAAACTGAACGTGAAACACAGAAGTCCCTACAATTGTTAGATAAAAAACTGGTCACATAATTTTCATAGTTTTAACATTCTTGGGAATTTCAGAATATATGATAAACCCGGTAAATGTTCACATATCAGAAAGTCTATAACGTCTTTAGTATGTTTTACACCGAAACATATACTTTTATTTGATGGCAGCTCACTGCAGACAAGATAACTGAATAGTTGAGAAATGGATTGATTGAAAGATGAAAAAAGCATGAAGAACAGTCGCAATCCCTGCCGCCCCCAAACATCTGCACAAAGCAAAAACAACAGGACGAATTTAGGGAGTGCACTGCTTGCATAGAAAGTCTGAGCATGTATGTTTTGACAGTTAGATCACGAACACGAAATTGTTTATATAGTATGATGAAACACTGTCAAACTGCACAGTGGCAGCGTATGTTAACAAAACTTTTAACCCTTTACACACAGCCCAGGATATGCTGCTTCAGTCTCACTAAAGCACACACATACAGGTTGAAATAACGCTACCTTAATTTTCATTTACTTTCAAAGCTTTCAAATGAGTAATGTGCTTTCTCTTTTATTCTCAAACATTGATAAACCCTGTAGGAGCGGCTTGTTTTGGAGCTGGAAATGCTTATTTATTGAGCAGTTGTGTGAGAGAGTGAATATGAGAATACGTCAATGTTTGGAATGGCTCTGTGAGTGCATGCATTGTTGAATGTGTTGGAACGTTAGTGCATGACTGGATAACTGGACGTGGGATTAGTACCACTGATGAATTGATGGATGAATGGGGAAATGAGTGCATGGTTTTCGATGACTGGACGAATGAGTGAGTGAGTGAGTGAGTGAGTGAGTGAGTGAGTGCGTAGTTAGAGAAATGAGTAAATGCCTGAATGAATTGGTAGGAGTGGAGAAGGATAGAGAGAAGCTGGCTGTTAGAAAGTCCTAGTAGAAGCCACGGAGGTTCTTGCTAGCAAGTTCTGCAACCAAAACAATCACTGGTGCCTATAAAAGCGAAGCTGTGGCAAGTGTCCTGTACACAACTATGGTAATTATCTAAAAGAGAATGACGATATGACTGCAATATATTGTCATCTGCTCATTACAATGTATAGTGCCTGTGCATCAGGCCTGCTAGTCCCTCACAGCTCTGCTATTCAAGGCTCGTCGAAGGCTCCGTGTGCTCAGATTAATGGAAAACAATGAAGGCCGAATGTGCAACACACCCTTAACTTGCATCGCAAGTAGGAAGGCCCCAGGGTTGGCTTTGGACTGTACTAGCATTTTGTCAAAATCGGACGGCAGTCGTAAATAAAGGGCTGAATCGTTCACTTTCCATAGTCTAAAAGAAATGATAGGTTACTGCAGCCTATTGGACATATTTCTGAACCAGCCAGTTAGGTGCCCAACACAGCCTTGTCATCAAAAACGCACGCACCGGTTTTATTGAATATCCACCTGATTGCTACAGAAATGGCACCTGAAGAGATTGGACCAGATGCACGTGACAGACTGCTTGCAATCTAGCAAAGAACAGCAGTCTGCAGACCTGTAAGGAATGTAAGTTTGTGTAGCCAGTATCTCATAATACTTTTGAGTCCAGACTCATTTTTCACGGGTACAGGTTTATAGATGATACTTCTGGTAAGTACTATTTTATCAAAAACATGAGGTGGTGGCAGTCCAGGAGCCACTCTAGGAATAGCAGATATTACTACTAATGCGACTGTTCCAATATGGGCAGCGTTGGGCCTTATGTTCAGAGTAGTTTTAACTTCTGTTCTCCCTCAAGCCCCATTCATTCCAGCAGCAGCTCAGACACGGCAAGCTTTGGTTACCCAGTCTCTTCTGCTCTTCATCCCTCAGGTCTCCCCTGCTCAGCTTTAAGATAAGGCTCTCTTCAGTGGAGAGCTCAAGATGCACATTCAAAAGTTGGGTTCTCATGAACAGTAATCCTCTGATTTTACATGTTATTTAGGGGTTCAATGTAGATTTTTCATGTTTCGTCCTCGACTTTCCATTCAAGGAGTGCTGTGTTTCAATGCAGAAAAGTCATAGTTATCTGCAATCTTTCAAGTACCATTGAGGCTATCCTTCCAGGCTCCCTGCATTAAGATGCCGGTGGTAATAGCCCCGATAAGTGGAATTCCTAATGAAAGGCTTCATTAACCTGAACTGAAAGGCAAGATAGAGATTGGTGGTTTAAACAGATAGGAGCATGAAATGGGTGTATGGTTTCGGGGTCAAATCCAGGTGTAATCACTAAATCCAATGTCAGCCAGAGAGGGTGGTGAACCTTGTGTGGATGAGTCTCTAAAACAGGACAATGGACTCTTCAAATGAACATCTTCACATCAATGCCTTCAAGCTGCTGAAGTAATCATAGAAGTGTCATCCAGCAGGTGAACAATGCATTATCAGTATGATACAGCAAGTGCATGAGGTGCTTGCAGTTGATGAATCTTTGCCAGTTGGCTCAATATTTCTGTTAGCTCTTTCTTAGTCATCAGATCTCAGACCAAGTTGCACACAATTTAAATAATCCAATGTGACAAAAGAAAGTTTTCCAGAAACCTTGAGGAGCTGGGCAGCTTCTCCTTTTGCAATCATGTCAGGCAGCTTCGGGTAGGGGGCAGTGGTCTAGGGAACCTCTGCCTCCTCATCCGATGCATTCCCAAACTGTTTTTTGTTGAGCAATGCCAGTTACTTTAAATAAATACCTTAAAACTGGGTGTGGCCAAGATGGTGGAGCAGTGCCATGCTCTTCACCATTGCTCCCACAGGCCTTGCCAACATCGTATACTTCCTGAGCCCTCTGGAGCCTGCTGAGGCTTGCAGCAATATGGGGAGCCTTCCAGGAGCCCGGGCTGTTAGCCAGAGGCCCCCCGATGCAGAAAGGAATGACCTCCAGCAAGGAGTTGCCATACCCACACAGCTGGAGCAGCGGGCCCGAGAAACCTGGTTTTTCTGGCCGAGGCCGGTGGCATTACTAAGGCAGAGGTGGTTCAGCGTGGGGAACCCCTGCTTGTGGGAACCAGTGCAGGGATGTCCCCGGTTTGGGCAGCAGGCAGCAAGACGCGGACGGCTCTGCTGTGGAGGGAGGCGCTGAGGTGCTGGACCACACGACATTCGAAATCGGTTTGCAGACGCAGTCATGATGAGGGGTGCTGGCGCCGATGAGTCGTCTCTGCTCCTAAGCACCTAGATACCCGACAGGGGTGCAAGAAGGCTCCTGACCCTGCTGTTCCATTGCTGGGCACGAGAGGCCCTGATTTGGAGAGAATGAGCCCCCTCTGGCCGTAGAGGCCTGACAAGTGTTAGTGGGACAGCGGTGCGGCCTGGAACGGAATGGTCTGCAACGTGTGGAGAGCCTCAAGAGTTGTTGAGGGACCCTACTTTGACAGCTGGAAAAGTGGCTGGGTGGCGGTGGTGTTGGGGGGGCCCTGCCATCTTGGCGGAAACTGGTGGGGTGCTTCGTGCCTCCTCGCTAGCCCCCTGCCTTTATCGGGGTGCATTGAGGATGGATAAACTGGTTATCACAATTTTGTGATTGTTAGGAGAGGTGGAGGACCCCGGAGGGGTTGGGGCAAGGGAGCGTACACCCTTATGCTCCCCACAAGAAGAATAACCCACCCACCGCTATCTCGTTTCCTAATTGGACAAGCTCCACTCCGAAGCGAAAGCTGCAGATTGGAAGGGCGATGGTCCTGACATGATGCTCACCTAAACGGACTTCCTGGACAGCCTCTTTACCTTTAAGGCTGAACTGACAGAGGAGCTGGGGGCAGGACCTGGCTCGGAGTCTGGCAGATCTCGGAAGGATCTCGCCATGAAAATCGTGAACCTCACAACAGATGTGGCTTCTGTGGGCCAGCATGTGCTGGATGCAGATGAGCAGGTGAAGGCCTTAGCGACCACCATTGTTGAGATGGAGTAGAGGTGCAGGTGCTCTATGCTTGAAGGAAGGTTCAGGGAGGTCACTGATAAACTGGAGGACTTGGAGAATCGTTCGAGATGAGGGAACTCAGCAGACCCAATGAGGAGATGCAAACCTCTCAGCCTTTGTGGTGGGCATGCTTTCGACCCTGCTGAGGGATGGCCAGCTGGAGGTGCGCCTCGATAGAGTTCATTGTTTGTGCCTTTGATGGCAATCCCAGGAGGCACCACCAGACCATCACTTCCACTACTTTCTAATTCCACTACTTCTCAGACAAAGAGAGGTGGTCTTGCTACAAGCCAGGAAAAAGGGGTAAGCGGCATTTCAGGATTATGCATGTACAATTTACCAGGACGTCTCCCAGCTCACGGTGCAGCGCAAAGCGGAATTTCGCCCTTTCACTCGCAAACTTTGTGATGAAGGAGTCTGCTACAGGTGGTCCTACCACTTTGGTCTCTCTTTTGAGATTGATGGCAAGTGCCATACTGTCTCAGAGTTCCATAGTGTTGTGACCCTACTGGGCATTCAGTTGAAAAATACCCATGGAGGGGAGAACCTTGGGAGTCCAGAGAAGCGAGCCTCCCAACACACTTCGATGCAGTGGTACCAGTGATTGAACTGTGGTCGTGGAGTAGAACGTTGGCTGGATAGTGACTGGGCAAATCTTTAAATCAGACCCCACGAGGGACTCACAGTTTGGGATGACTGAGGCCATCCATGAAGGCAGGCCCGGGTTTAGTACAGATCAGCACAGGGTATCAAGAATGGCTCTCACATGGGGAACCCTCATGTTCCCTGGAACTGGAGGTGGTTTTGCTGACTATACACCCAGCTTCTCTCCTTTTGGCTCGTAAGCGCCATGTGTGCAACCAAGAGACATCTGGGTGGCAGGAGGCACCCTCTAAGGTCCCTGGACATGAAGAAGTCCAGACCAGTTGGTACTGGGCCTGTCTGGGGCATTGGCGTGGTCTGTGGGGAGCAGGAGGGAGACCTTCATAAACCCCCGTGGATGGACACTCATCGAGAACAGTCGCCTTGCCCCCACCGGCATCATCACTGAGATGGATCTCTGGATAGCATTTTTGGGGTGGTATGGCACTATCTTTATTGTTTATTTATTTGTTTAGGTGTTTATGTTCTTACTTTTGTTATGGGTGGTTTTCTTGTTTTGTGTGTGGGAGGGGTAAGGAAATCCTTCAAAGTCCACCGATCTGTAATACTTCTTCGGCTCACACCACATCCCATGTGCCCATACTACCTGTACACACATGGTGTTTCTTCAGATAGTTACACTTAACACTAAAGGCCTCAACCCTCCTAATAAACAAGGTGCGATTTGGAGAAGCTTCCATACCACCAATCCTGATGTTATCTGTCTTCAGGAGACTTATCTCTTATGCAAAGACCAGTTGAAACTCAAATATCCTGGCTTTCCAACAGCATATCACACTCAGCTACTACCAAACAGTGAGGAGTTGCCATCCTTATCTGCCACAACCTGCCACTGTTGTTATCCTATATGAAGGTTGATAGAGATGGCAGATATAACATACTGGCAGGGACTTTCAATGGACGGCGCATCACCACTGCCACAGTACATGCACTCAACACAGCTCAAGACTGCTTTCTCCTAAGCTTCCTAGATGAATTAGCAGGAGCGGCAAAGGGAGATATCATCCTCTCCCAGAACTTTAACAAGGTCTGGGACCCAACCCGGGATAGGGAGGGAAGTGGGGGAACACACACAGGGGCCTTTTCTAGGTGAGTGAAGAAATTGTTGGGAGGCCTGGGATTATGGGATGCGTTGCGTGAACTTCATGAGATGGATAACAGTTACACCTTCTACTACCATGTGCATGCTACGCACTACTGCATTGACTATATATTAGTGAGCAATCCCCTGCTCCATCCTTTAAAAGAAGCAGAGATTGGTCCCATCCCTGTCTCTGACCATCCCCGGTCATGGCTAAGTTAGACATGGGCCTGCACAGGTGTTGGCTTTATTGGCGTTTGCTTTCTTCCCTGACGAGAGATCCAGTTGTCTGCCAGGACACTGTGCAACGGATTGATGAATATTTTGAGCTAAACGAGGGGGGAGAGGTACCAATTTCTGGTGTCTGGGATGCCTTTAGGTGATCATCAGAGGTCACTTTATCAAGGCCACAGTGGAGCATGCCAGAGTCCATAAGCTTGAGCTCCAGCAATTGGAAACGGAGATACAGGGATTGGAGACGAAACACACTATACACCCCCTTGAGGTGCACCACACATGCTTTGATGTTTGCCCGAGGCCAGCTTTGAATGTACTATATGAAGAAGGCTGAACTCTCACTCCTCCACTTGCGGAAATGGGCGTATGTGTTCAGAGACGAAGTAGGCACGCAACTCAACCAGACCCTTTGTAGTAAGCGGGAAAAAGACTATGTTAAAGAGATCATAGATGATTCGGTGCAGCCTATACAGGAGCATTCAGAAAAGGTGGAAGAATTTTGTTGATTCTATGAAGCGCTATACCAAGGAGAACCTTCTCTGTCCATGCACAGGAAAGCATTCCTAGACTGTGTGCATCTTCCCACACTCTTGAGCACTTAATAGGAGTCCCTGCAAGGCAGAGACGGGATGACAATGCACTCCTGTGTGATCCAAAATGAAGGCCACATTACGCCAGAGGAAATTTGCCTCTCCATCAAATCCCTGAAGCCTAACAAAACTCCAGGCCTGATGGCTTCACAGCCCTTTTTTAGAAGACATTTGCGGCCCAACTCACCCCAAAATTGGTAGACTTTTTTAATTACTGCGCGACCTCTGGAGATGTCACACGAACGCTGGGGGAAGCGACGGTCAGGGTTATCCCCAAACTCAACAAGGACCCCACAGGTGTGCGTTGCATCAGCCAATCGCCCTGCTTAATCTGGATACCAAACTATTTACAAAAATCTTGTTCACTCGCCTTAACATGGTACTGCCTACTCTGGTTCACCCCGCCCAGAGTGGCTTTATTCATGGTCACCAGGAGCATGCTAACCTCTGTGTGGCCACCCATTTGATAGAGAAAGCATCTCTAAAAGCTATCCCCTTGATCTTTCTCTCCTTAGATGCAGAAAAGGCCTTTGAGAGAGTGGAATGGACTTTTCTGCACCTCACACTCCCCAAGATGGGCTTGGGTTTTTGTGAGTTATTCTCACCCCATGGCTAGGATTATCCTGAATGGCCACCTTTCATCACCCTTCTCCCTCTCAAGGGGCACCAGACAATGATGTCCGCTCTCCGCTCTGTTATTTGCACTCTTCATAGAGCCTCTTGCTTGCCTTATCCGGCAGTTGCGGGCAGTGACCGGGGTACAATTTGGGCCACGAGAACATAAGATCTCACTTTATGCAGATGACGTCCTGCTCACACTAGGATCACGGAGCACGTCCTTACCCCAGGTGGTGGCCTTATTACAGGCCTTTGAGGTAGCCTCAGGCTACAAGATTATTTTCGACAAATCGGAGATCCTCAACCTTTCTCTCAGTGTGGAAGATCAGGCTATATTGGCCCCCCAACAACCATTTCGATGGGCTAAATTATCCATCCCTTATTTTCGGGACTAAGCTCACGCGTACGATAAGTGAACTCTTCCAGGCTAATTACCCCCCACTGGTGGCCAACATTATGAAAGACCTCCACACTTGGAACCTGCAGATGCTCTCATGAGTGGGCTGCATTAATGCAATTAAAATAAATACCCTTCCGAGTCTTCTTTACCTATTTCAGGCCCCCCGAGATGGCTGGATCCAGCTTAAGTTAGGAAAATCCAATGCCAATTGTTGTCCTTTGTGTGTAGGGGTATACAGCCTAGACTCTCCCAGGCCCTTCAAGCCCAGCCGCGATAGATGAGGGGCCTAGCGATGCCCAGCATCCCTCACTACTATACAGCAGCGCAGCTACAGGTATTTTATTTTGGGCCACATTGGCATCAGATAAGAACTGGCATGGGATGGATCACTCGATCGCATGCCGGCCCCTATGGGACTTAGTGTGTTAGAACAAATGACACAGACCTCCTAACATATACATTAGCACCCCCATCTCTACCATTCTTCGTGTGTGGGACAGATATATAGAAAATGAAGGCCTAATTTCTTACCCCTCTCCCTACACCCTGGTTCATTGCAATCCGACATTTACGTCAGCTATAGACCCCAGGCCTTTGGCAATTGGACTGAGGGGGGATGTATAATGATCTGAAATATGTTCGAAAACTCAGCCCCTAAATTCTTTACACAATGCAAAATGTCCTTTGTACTAGGGGAGACTGATAGGCTTTGTTATGCCCAACTCCGCCACTGAGTGAAACATTCCACGTTCTGAGCAGGAGCCACCAGACCTAAAACCGCAATTGAAACAGTCTTCCCTAAACCTATTGGCACAAAGGGAACAATTTCTGCTCTCTACAAATTACTAGTCGCGGCTGAGACCCTGCAGACCTGGCACCATAATAGAGGGGTGGGAGTGACTCCTCATGTTGCAGGACATGCATAAACGCTGGTATAGGCTCCCCAGGGACATCCGCTCCTCCTCAGCATCCATCTTAGAGAGGTAGATACACTATAAAATTTGGTATGGTTGGCATTATGTCCCCCACAAGCTCCACTGCACATATCATAATGCCTCCAATAGATGTTGGAGGGCCTGCGGAGCCCTCGGTGAGGCGCGCCACATATGGTGGAACTGCCCGGTCATAGGACTATTTTGGGAGGAAGTGTCATGACTTCTCCACAGCATACTTTCTTACCTATTGCCCCACATGCCTGAGGTGATGCTCCTGGGCCTTTGTCCACCGAATGGCGACCCACGAATGGCACATGAGCCCCCAGTGCCTGGGATCGGTGAAACTAGCAATATCACAGAACTGGAAGAGAGAAGAATGCCCAGCATTGACTCAGTGATACCAAATATTATGGACTATTCTTGCCATGGAATGACTAACTAGCAAGATGAATGGGACAGACATAATGTACGATCTCAAGCGGAAGCCCCTCTACAACCAGTGAAGTAGCGGACTCGCAAACATTACTCTGGCACCATGCTGGAGAGCACTGAGTCTCTTTCAGTGAGTCCTTGAGATTGGTCACTTGTTGACTTATCAATGACCCAACACAGGTACAAGCTGAACTGTAACACATTGGTGATGACCCTACCTTGGGATGGGACGTGATTGCTTAACATTTCAGGGTGGACTATATAGAGTGAGTTTGCTCTATGCAGTTGGGGTTAGCAAAGGGTTGGGTGGTGGGGAGTCCTAGGGTGGACAGGTTAGATGTTTGTACTAGAGAAACCCAGGGCTTTTCTTTCTGACTGCAATGTCGGCTTCAATGTGCTCGTGAATAGCATATCATCTGTGCTGGAACCCACCTCACATAATGGGTTGGGCCTGTCAATGCTGTTAATGTACTGTTAAAGTTATTAAAAAGATTTGAACTGTAAAAAGAAAATACCTTAAAAAAGGTTTCCTGTTTGGGAATACAAGCACAGGGATGACGGTCCACTGTTACTTGCAGGCCACCATCCCTGTGTTTGTTGTCAATCACAGGAGTTTGCAAATAGTGACCTGCCTAATTAAGATTAATCATGCTGGTTATTCTGAGACCCCACCAATCAAACGATTTTGCGTAATACTAGCTCATAGTGTGCGTCGCAAAATCAGAGACCTCTCATAAATAGTTGGTGTGCAATTTGTAACTACAGTTGTGGCCTCTTTGTACATTGGGCCCTTAGCTCCAACATTAACTCATTGATAGAATCTATCTTTATGGGTACTCACCTCCTTTTGTTTTGGGTCATTTAGCCATATGTATGAAAGTCAGTAATTATTTGAACCTGTGGGTCGTATAAGCCACAGCACTCTTTGAATAAAGACTATAAAATCTCAAATAAGTTCTTGGCTACAGGACTCACCAATGTCAATGGCAGGTTTAGAAAGACAAAATATACCTCCTGATGACCACAAATCACCACTATTTGTTAGAGGCCCTAGATTATGCACATACTATGAATAATTAGCCATCACATTCCTGGATGCTAAGAAAAAAAATTGACTTGGTGAACTTGCCATTTTTAGGTCTTGCCAGAGACCTATTGGGGACAAAACCAATACTTACAGTGGGCTTTGAGACACTCCATTGATTACCATTGTGCTTTCTAATCAGACTTACTTGCTTTTTTCTTTTTAGATGGATTTCCTTCCTCTTCTTGTATGTGTTCCCCCCTGGAGCAAAGGTTTTTTGCCATCCTCTTACATGGATGACTTCTATCCTTTCACTGCTTACATTCAGGTAATTACTTTTTTATTTTTCATTCAGCACTCCATGAAGGTGTGTGGTTTACTTGCTCTTTCTGTGATGTGCAGCCTCACCACTCAAATCTCTCCCTCCAGGACTTACTTTGTGGCTCCCTCCCCCCTGCACATCCATTGCTTCCCGTCTCTCACTCTGGCCTGTTTTGTGTCTCTCTGTTTTTTATTTATACCCTCCCACCCAGATCTGTTACTCTCCCCACTGCTCCCGACGCTCCTCAGTGTTACAATTGTTCTGCCTAGTCCACCGTTGTTCTCCCCTCCATATTCAGATGCAATTTCCTACTTAACCGCCTCTTATAAAAATAAAAGCATGCGCTATTGCTTCATCCTTCATATTTTGTTTAGAATTTATTACTCTAAAATGGGCATCCACCATCTTGGAACAGTAAATTAAAACAAAAGACAAAATGGCCACCACATCATGATACATGCACGTGCATACTTCATCACTCCGCAGCCACTGTAGCGTTATGGCGCAAGCGTGCATATGCATTATGATGCATTCTTTCTTGTAGATCATTTCACTTTCTTTTTAGCCAATGCTGCTCAGCATCAACAAAAGCTTTAGCACAGCCAATAAATCGGCCCTGGAAAAGTCAAAAGGTGAGCCCTATTGGCTTTACCAATGCTTGTTTTTCTCTATGATGGTAAGTGCAAATCTTCTGGTTAGATCATGAGACTGATTGAATTGAAACACTGAGTCACTTTAGCCGACATGGTCTCTGCCTGTTGGTCTGTCTCTCTTCCTTTTCTTTGACTCTCTATTTCTTCCCCCTCTCACTTTATTTTGTTTCGCAGCTTATAATGCACTCTATCTTTTCCACTATCAATCTCTTTCTCATAATCTCTCTCTTTCTCTGTATCTTTTTTCACTCTCTCTCTCTTACTCTTACAGTATGTCTCTGTAGGAAGTTGGCTCTCTATATAGTGTAGTAAAATGAAGTATACTGTGCAGAGAGTCCAGTGGGTCCCCAATTGATTTACAGAGGCAAAAGTAGATAAGACTAATGCTCTCTTTAGTGATAGTGTGGGCGTTCAGTTAGGCCGATCAGAGGGTAGTACTAAGTATTTAATGTACTCACAGAGGCAAGAAATGAGACACACACCCAAAGAATAAATCCGAGACTAATTTAGAAAAATAACACTTCTTTTTCTATATATTTTAAACTCAAGAACTTTGTTTATCTGTAAGTACAGTTTTCAATAGAAATATTCACAGATAAGTAAAACCAGGAGGAGAGTGCTGGTGAGGCTGGTAGCTGGCGTGCTACGGAGAAGAGGGGCCACCTGAAAAGAGACTGCACATGGGGACTTGCAGGCAAGTATGAGGGCTCCCAAACGGGGCTCAGGTCACAAAGAGTCTTGGAGCACGGGGGCATAGCCGGTTTGTCGGGATCCGGGCTGGGGGGATTCGGGAGCAGAGTGGTTTGGACTGCTGGGCTAGGTGCGCAAAGATGCCCCTCGCGGTCAGGGACAAACAGCTGGAAGAGGAGAAATCAAGGCAGCTGGGCCACTCTCGAAGTGGGTCTCAGTGGTGCTGATATCCATCGACAACTGCTTGGTCCTGATGCAGGGAGAATCAGAAATGGACTCTCAGTGTTGGTGATTGGTGTAGGGCATCTGGTACCCCGGGGTTGGTTCTGCACGGCTCTGGTTGGTCCTGGTGTCTTCACACTCAGTGGGGAGACAGATCTGACCTTCCAGAGCATGATTACCTTCTCCTGGTCATCTGCGGCATCGGTCGGGCCGGGGAACTGCAAGGCGGTGGACCAGACTCTGCTTGTAGGTATCTGGGACTGCAGGGGAGTAACTTCTCAAAGGGAGACTTTCGGTGTTTGTTGAAGTGCTGGAAGGCTACCCAAGGCTTTGGTAGTTCTCCAGCTCACAGGATGAGTCACTCTGTCGCGATTGTCGAGCGAGGGCTGAGGACAGTAGGGTTTGGTGCCAAAGTTCTGCTGCAGTTCTCGCCAGGCAGTGACTCTTCTTTGTACTTCTTCTATTGATCCATCAAATCTGAGTACTTGGGTTTAGGGATGCTACCTAAATACTCAATTTAGGGGCGTTTACGAGGAGTGACAGGTAGTAGCCAATGGGCTATCTACCTTAGGGTGTCTACACCCTCTATATGATCACTTCCTGCGGGAAGTGGGCAAAACCCTGACCCTAGAATGCTAATTCCTGCCAAAACAACATTGGGGATTCTGAAAAGTGGGGTCCACACCAGCTTACCCACCCTAGGGGTGGTGCTGGCTGAATGTCAGCACACCTCCTAATCTAGCTAATTTTTCTCCCTGTCTTGCTGCCAAAAAGTGGAGTCAGGACAGGGGGGTGGGCACCTCCACTATCTGAGGAGGCCTGGGCCACAGCAGGCTTTGTTCCTGACCTCTCAGAGCGAAGGTTCTCACGTAAGGAAGTCAGAAACCTGTCTATGGTGGCTGGCCTGCTGCCTGGTTGAGATCAGTCAGTCAACACACTAGTAGTCAGTAGGTTTTCAGGGGGCACCTCTAAGGTGCCCTCTGAGTGCATTTATCAATCAATCCAGCACTGGCATCAGTGTGGGTTTATTAAGATGAGGTGTTTGGGGGTACAGTGAAGTCATCATGTATCTGGGGAACTCGTAAACACGAGTGTCCAGCCCATGTACTCGTAATGGCTTCCCTGCACACTTGTGATATATATGGGTGAACTTAGATATCATGGAGACACATCCACTCAGACAGATATGCCGACACATGGGTATAGAGCACCCTGCCTTCCGGCTGTAAGGCTTACCGTAGGGGTGACTTACCTATACCACATGCAGTGCTTTGCTGGCATGGCACACAGGGATGTGTGCTGTGTCGACTCTTCGGTTTTCTCTGCACCAAGACATGCAGGCTGCAGTGGCAGTTTGCATGAGCTTGGTGAGGGGCCTCTTAGGGTGGCACAATTTGTGCTGCAGCCCTTAGCGGCCCTCTTTAGGTGCAATGCGCTAGGTACCAGGGGTACCACTTACTAGGGACTTACAAGGGTCCTAAAGGGGTTGCCAATTGTAGAACAATTGTACAGTTTAGGAGAAGAACACTGGTGCTGGGGACCTGGTTAGCAGGACCTCAGCACACTTTCAGTCTAGGTTGCACCAGATACCAGGCAAAGGGTGGGGGTACCTCAACAAAAAGCCAGTTTCCTAGTCCCGATTTCATTTTCTTTCTCTCCTATTCTCTCTCTAGCAGTATCATTCACAAACTTTCATTCTCTTTACATATCTGTTATGTGTTCTTTCCTTGTTTTCCTCGTGCTTGCATGCACGTCCTTATCTCGTGTTGTTATCTTTTGAATACCTCGTGTTCACAGCACGATCATGATGTTCTAGAATAGAGCATCTGATCGGGCCTGTGGACCAAGGGATTCAGTTGCCTGGAGCCTGCCGGAGCTGGAAGCTGTGTAACCGGTGGTGCTTCCTTTTTCTGCTGAATAAACCTACTTCTACCTGCATTTTCTCCAAGTCTATTACTTGACAATTTGGCGACGAGCTGGAGGAAGCATCACGTGAACTACTTTATACAGAAATCGGATATAATCTCGGATTTCTTCATTTTGCTTTTACACTTCGCTTCTCCTTTTCAAAACAGTGCCCCTTTTAACATTGATTTCGGCAGAGCGGTTCTTTTGGATTCACCTACACAGCGCTGCCTCTCTCTTTGAGTCTACTCTGCGCTGCCTTGTGCCGAAAAACTACACAGCGCTGCTACGATTTGACTACCACTTGGATTGCCTGTATCCTTTACTTATACAAGAATTTGTTTGTCCTGGATGTCATTTGACATTGGTTCATTTCTGGCGTAGAATTTTCTTATTTGACAAGCTGCTTCGTGGTAACCTTACTGCTTGTTATCATTTGAACGGAGTTTCTCTTACGTTTCTCTGTTGACATTCTACACCGAATGTTCCTCCTGGACGTCTTTCTCCTGCTAAAGGGCTTGTGACGTTTTCCCCGCATTGGAACTCCACATCTCCTGGTTTGCTTGTGACGTACTTTCCTCCTTACGCTCCACGCACTACGTGCTACGCTACGCCTCCCTGCCTGTCACCATAGCAACCAGTCCAGGATACCGTACGCTTTTCTTCATGCCGCATATGCGCATTCACTTCTGTTCTGCGTATTTATTTCTCCTGGCACCAATTTACTCAAACCTACGGATTTTGGCCTGCGTACAAAGGAAGATCTACTGATTTTTTGCACGGCGAGTAATTACTACAGTATTGTTTCCTTTACTTTTCCCCGTATCCTTTCACAGGGTGAAGAACGGACACTGATCCTCCGTTATTTCTGCCTCAGTGAACAATTCCCTGTACATTCCTTCTTCCATTTACTGTTTTGGCACGTTTCATTGTGTTTTATTCTTGCCATGTGCGCACAAGGGTACACATTAGCTCCTCCACAATGCTTTTGGGCTGCTGGGAGTTCACCATGCATGCCATGGACTGAATGGAAAGCCTATTTTTTAAATTATATTGAAACTTTAGATACAAATGGTAAAATGAAAGCTGGTGAAAAAAAAGGCATATTTTTACACTCTTTGGGTCCAGAAGGACTCAAGGCGTTTAATCAATTACCTAGAACGGAGAGTGAGGGGGATAGAAATGTATTTGAAAAAGCTATTTCTGATTTTGATCGATTTTTCTCTCCTAAAGTATGTATAGGTATTACGAGATATAAGTTTTTCCAGAGAAAACAACTTATTGATGAATCTATTGACAGCTATGTTTCTAACCTTAAAACTTTATCTCTTGATTGTAAGTTTGGCACTCTTCAAGAAGAGCTTATTAGAGACCAAGTAGTGATGCATGTCAACAACTCTACTATCCAGGAACGGTTGTGGATTAATGGAGACGCCAATCTTGAAAATATTCTAGCCATTGTAAGGAAATCTGAAATGTCTTGCAGGAGTGCTAAACAAGTTAAAGGTGATACTAATAATAGTGAAACCACTGTTGCTAAAATTAACACCAAACACATCAACAAAAGAGAAGAATTTACAAAAAAAAAACAGTCCAATCCCATTAGAGGTAAACCGTCTTTTGATAATAAGGAAAATTGGAGATGCTATAGATGTAACAGTAAATCTCATTTGGCCAATTATAAATTCTGTCCTGCAATTAAGCAAAAATGTTCAAATTGCGGTGTCGTTGGACATTTTACAAAAGCTTGTAGAAGGAATACAAATAATAAGGTCAATTGTATCGAACAAAGCAATAGTAGTGAAGATGAAGACTCCAATACTGATTGTAGTAATTCCTTTGTTCTTAACATTAAGGATTCTGAACTTACCATCCTCAACATTGACAATACTTTCGTTAAAAAAAACCTGTTTGTGACATGACTATCGGAGGTATTGATATTCAAATGTACGCAGACTCAGGGTCACCTTATTCTATTGTCAATGAGAATGTGTGGAAATCTCATTTTGCTAAGAGGTTAGGAGGAGATTTGGAAATAGCTGACATTAACCCAGAAGGTTATTCTGGAGAAAAAATTGATATTCTTGGTTACAGAACACTTGTTTTCAGATTTAAAAATCGTCAATGCACCGCTAGGCTCTATGTCTCAAAGAAAGGACCTTCTGTCCTTAGTTGGTTTGAACAGGGCAAGCTTGATATTATTCTCAACCCCAATGGCTTAGAACCTGTGATGGTAATTGAGCAACATAATGGCATGGGAGATCTCATGTTAAAAAAATTTCCCAGGGTGTTTAGGACAGAAATCGGTAAACTTATTAATTTCAAACATGAGATACGTTTAAAAGAAAGTTCTTGTCCCAAAGTCTTTAAAGCACGCAACATCCCCATTGCTGTGCGTGAAGAAGTTAAAAAAGAACTTGATTCCCCTGTTAATGAAGGCATCATCGAAAGGATTGAATCCTCAGAGTGGGTTTCACCCATAGTAGTAGCCAGGCATGCCAATGGTAAGATTAGGCTATGCATTGACTTGCGCCATCTTAATAACAATATTGTAGTGGATCAATTTCCCTTACCCCGTATTCCTGAAATGTTAGCTTCCGTTGGTGGCGCAAAATTCTTCTCAACAATAGATTTATCTGCAGCGTACCACCAGATTGAATTGCACGATAATAGTAAAGATTTAACTGCATTTATCACCCCCTTTGGTGTTTTAGATTTAACAGAATGCCCTTCGGATTAGCTTCGGCAGCTGCCATTTTTCAGCTTGTTATGCAAGATATTTTAAGCGACTGCAAAAATGCCATCTGTTTTCAGGATGATATTCTTGTTTTTGGATGTAACGAACAAGAACACTCTTCAGCTTTAGAAAGTGTACTAAACGTTTTAAATGACCATGGTTTAACCATGAAACACTCCAAATGCAAATTTCAAGTAAAATCAGTATCTTATCCAGGGCATGAACTCTGTGAAGATGGGATAAAACCTAAGACCAATCTGGTTGAAGCCATACAATCTGCACCACATCCTAAATCCAAAGATGACGTTAGATCCTTCCTAGGATTAACCGAATTTTATTCTAAGTATGTTCCAAACTTCTCTTGTCGCACTTTCAACATTCGACAATTAGTGAAGAACAAAAATAAGTTTGAATGGTCAAATGATTGTGAAACAGAGTTTCTTGATGTCAAAAAAGCTATATGCGATGCCACCGCTCTTTCTGGTTTTGACCCTTCACTTACATGTATTATCACCACCGATGCAAGCTCCAAAGGACTAGGAGCTACTTTAACTAAAAAATTCAATGATGGTAAAGAATGCATTTTAGCTCATGCCTCCAGAACACTCACGACTGCCGAGGAGAAATATTCCACTATTGAAAGAGAAACTTTGGCAGTCATTTGGGCCCTGGAGCATTTTAGAGTTTATGTTTGGGGTAAAGAATGTCTTATAAGGAGTGACCACAAACCTTTGGTACGTCTGCTCACCACTGAAGGTATGCTGAAAGCTTCTGCACGCATAGCACGCATGTCTATGCGTCTTCAAGATTTTATCTACTCTATTGTGTATGTACCTGGCAAGGAAAATGTCACTGCCGACTTTCTGTCTAGAATGCCATTGCCCATCAAAGAAGACATTCACAACGAATGGGACGAATTCCAGATCGCCCTATTGCATGACGAAGGCTCTATGCCTATTGCTCAAACGGTGTGGCATGAAGAGTTTGCCAAGGATGATGTGTTAAAGAAAATTGAGAATTACATTTTGAATGGGTGGCCCAACAAAAAAGCCATTGATCCCATTTTTAGGTGTTTTTGGGAAGTTAAAGATGAGTTATCATGTATAGATGGTATCCTTAGAAGAGGTGATCGTGCCATTCCCCCGAGCAAATTAAGACATAACATTGTTCTTCCTGGTCACGAGGGTCATAGTGGCATCGTTAGGACCAAACAAACAGTTAAGAGTGTATTTTGGTGGCCAGGCATGGATATGTTCATTGAACGTATAGTTAGGAATTGTATCACTTGTGCCAATTCTGACAAGTCTCTCAGAACTCTTAAACCCAAGATGGGAGACCATATAATTCCTGATAATCCATGAAGTACTATTGCCATGGACATCATGGGTCCAATCGGGCCCAATTCCAAATTCATCCTTGCTGCCATTGATACCTTCTCCAGATGGCCAGCTGTAAAAATTGTGGAAAAGGTTGACACCAATGTGGTCTTAGCCTTCTTGGATGAAATTTTTACTGAAGAAGGTTTGCCAGTGTGCCTCATCACCGACAACGGCGTACAGTTTTTATCCAATAAGGCTAAAGACTACTTCAAAAGAGTCGGAATTCTTCACTGCACCAGGTCCTTGTACAATCCCAGTGGTAACGGTGTCATTGAGAGATTTAATAGGGTTCTCAAGAACTCTATACAGACTGCTGGTCTGGACAATGACAAGTGGGAATTACAAATTTTTAAGACCGTATGGATGTACAGGACCACCAGTAATGACATGACTGGTTGTTCTCCCTTTGAACTCATGAGAGGTAGACTGCCCAGAACCAAATGTAATCCATCATGGTTAGTCCCATCCACCTCATCTAATCTAAATCTAGAATCTGTCAAGGAAAGAATTGCCAAAACTCATGCCAACAATAAAGAGTATTTTGACCAAAAGAAAAGCTCAAAACATAACCCCAATGTTAAGGTTGGCATGCTTGTTAAAGTAAAAAAACCTTGGAAGGTTAAAAAAGGTGAGAGCCAGTTCATGGGTCCTTTCGAAATAAAAGATATCCTCAAGAATTCTGTAAGACTTACCAATAACAAGGTCTGGAACTTAAGCAGAATAGCTGTTCTCAAAGCTGACAAAGAGGTATATCAAAATGATAGTAGCATTTCTGAACCAAGATAGCAAGATCTTCTTGGAGAAGAGGATCTCGTTGATGTTTCTGTACCCATTCCCAGCACTAGTAATTTAACCAGTGATGTTTGCACCAATCAATTGGAAAACGCCAACGGAAAAACCTAGTTGGATGTCTGATTTTGTTTCTCTCATCACCAACAGATTTGTTAAAAAAAAAAAAATTATTTTTCCCTTTTCATTAAAGGGGGAAGGTGTGTTATGTGTTCTTTCCTTGTTTTCCTCGTGCTTGCATGCACGTCCTTATCTCGTGTTGTTATTTTTTGAATACCTCGTGTTCACAGCACGATCATGATGTTCTAGAATAGAGCATCTGATCGGGCCTGTGGACCAAGGGATTCAGTTGCCTGGAGCCTGCCGGAGCTGGAAGCTTTGTAACCGGTGGTGCTTCCTTTTTCTACTGAATAAACCTACTTCTTCCTGCATTTTCTCCAAGTCTATTACTGACAATATCTTTTCCACAATCCCTCCTTGTACTCTTTTTCTCTGTCTGGTCCACTCGCTGCACCTTTCTCTCTCTGTTTTTCACACATTCTCTCTCTCTGCTTCTTTCTTCCTCGTTTTGTTTCTCCCTCTTTGTATGTTCTTTTACTCGCTCAATCTTCTGTCTTCACTGTATTTTCTCAATCTATTTTGGTATTATTCTTTGTGACCCTGCTTGGTTTGTTTCGTGATTATTTCTTTCGTTTTAAGTGTGCAGGCTTGCTGTTTGTTCACTGTCATTAGAACTATTCACAGATGTACAGCAACACACCTTAAACTCGACTAAAAGTAGCAATCCTCTCGATGACTAATCATCGCAAATTCGTTTAAGAAATGTCTTAAAGTTCAAGGCTGAAAAAAAACCTGTGATCGACTGAATGATAACCTGTTTTTATAAGATGCTTAACTACTCCCTGCAGTGTTTTCTGGAACTGTTGGCAGTTAAAACGAGTATGTATTGTGCCTGAATAAAATAAAACTATTTGACAAATACTGTGCAAATATACGTCACAGGATAATGGGATGCCTTGAAGCAAAAGCACGAAAACTATTGTACTTGTAGGCATGTGTTTACCCACGCTGTTTGAAATGTTTTAAACAATAGTGGATCCTGTCTCTACTCGACGTTATATTATTATCTAAGGTTCACCGTGCTTCTGTAAACACCGCTAAGTGATTTTTTCACATGGCAACATCAGCATCATACGGGTAAGAGAAACACGTAGAAACATTGATTTCTTGATAGCTGCTTTTATGTGTTCGCCCTGGTTTATCTTGGTGGGTATTATAATTGGGGGGTTTTTCTACGAGAGGACAGAAAGTTTATTTTCTTTTATTGTTGAATTCTACAGCCAAGTGTTATGTGCTGTAGCATGTAGGTTATAGAAAGGTGTCCAAATTTCTCCACTTATCTGCTTTGGTGGCATTTCCACCCCTAAAAATATCACTGTGCAACTTTTCTGAAAGCCCCCTTTCTCTCTGTGTAGTTCTTGGGCTAACTTAGCTGCACTTTAAACTGGTTGGAAACACCTTCGAGAGGTTCAGGGGCTGCCTGTGCGACGTCGCTAGGTGGATGAACAACAATAAATTAAAGCTGAACACAGAGAAAACAGAGGTGTTGTTTTTTGGTAAGAACCCCCCCCACCATCGGGTCTGTGGTGGCCGGAGGAAATGGGTCCTCCACCCTCTCCGTCTTCTACGGTAAAAAACCTGGGTGTAAAATGGGATGCTGAGATGACATTTGCTCCCCAAATACGTTCCACTACATCTACTTGTTTTGGAATATTGAAGAGTTTGAGGAAATTTCTTTTTCTTTTGCCGGAGAACTGTCGTAAAGTGGTCGTTCATGCTACGGTGACTTCAAGGCTTGACTACGCCAACAGTTTGTTTCTTGGTCTCCCGGCTTATTTGATAAAAAAGATTGCAGATGGTGCAAAATGCAGCAGTAAGATTGATTAGAAGAGTACCTTTTAGACAACATATTTCTCCTTCAAAACAACTTCACTGGCTGCCAGTTGTACAGCGTATAGAATTTAAGGCCTTGACAATTGCCTTCAGGGCCCAGAAAGGCAGTGGTCCCAACTATATTAAAAAACGCATTCGCCCTTATCAGCAAAGGAGATTGTTACGCTCTAATTCACAGAACTTGCTGTGTGTTCCCCAATTCGCAAAGGCTCGTATTGGAGGAAGAGCTTTCTCAGTTGGAGTGTCCAGATTGTGGAACTCACTTCCGGTAAGACTTCGGCATTTACCGGATGAAGGGGAGTTTAGGAAAGCTCTAAAAACTTGGCTTTTTAGCCGGGACTAGCTAACTACGCTTTTGGTCTAGAGATCTGTTACCCATATGCTGCTGGATCATGCTAGCGCCGGGACACCTCTGATTGAGGTAGCTGTGCGCTCTATAAATGCTAGTGTATTGTATTGTATTGTATAATTCAGGCACCTGGCTTAGGGGGCGAAATGGCTCCTCCCCAAAATTAGTTCCCCTCAAATCATAATGGTACCTTGGAATGTTACACATTTCTGCAGACCATGTATTCATGTGACTATATGGAGCAGTTCCTCCCTTGGGTCCAACGATGACCTTTTGTGCCACAGACATCCACCTTGTAGCATTTATGGGTCTTTTACAGCCGAGTACAATAATCACAATTTGCACCAAAACTGATATGAAACTTAAGCTTTTGCTGGTAGTGAAATGCTCATCTGGTTTAATGATGTGGACTGGCATGAAGTAGCCCATTGTGCACAGGTTTTGTGCATTGAGGTGCAATAAGCCTTTTGACACTGTTTGTGGCAAAAGCACATAAAACTAGACACAACTTGCACTGAACTTACAAATGCAAATTTGTTCTCTTCAAATGCCTCGTAATTTGCTGTGAAAATCCCAGATCAACTGTGCTACCTTTGATATAGTATGTATGTATGTATGTATGGTATTTCTATAGCGCAAAACTAGCCAAAGGCATTGGAGCGCTGTGCAGAGTCAATCCTGCTCATTGCTAGAGCCTAATGAAGCAAGCGGTCACAAAACTGTGTGGGGTACTTCAAGCGCACAACCCTGACCTCATGTGTTACATGAGTGCCAGAATCCCATTTAAATTTATATGACTGAGAGATGTCTATCATTAAATATTGCCAAAAACAAAAGCCTTCCTTTTTTATAGAGATAAAAAGTGTTTACCATTTCCTGGGTATCAACCATTGACTGTTAAATCTAAGCCAAGCAATAGAGATAAAAGCTGAGTGTCATATTTGGGGAGAGAATGTAGTCTAACGGCTAGGGCGGTCGATCTCAAATCTGGGGTTCGAGTCTCGGCAATGACGCTCAACATCCTGTAATTTTGGGCAAATCACTTATTCTCCCCGAGCTTAGCAAAAATGAATGTGTACTTGTGTAGCGCAACTGGTGCTCATGTAAAGCGCTCTGATACCTGATACCTTTGGGTCAAGTTTGCGCTATATAAAACTACGAAAAAAAAAATATATATATTGAACTCTGAGCTCTCCTGTTCTGCGAAGATAGGTGCTGTCATTAAGAACGCATAGCCCTACCCTCTTCCTGAACCAGGATTGCTGGGCGCTCATCAGATCTATCATACACATTTGGACTACAGAAGTAGTCATATGCTGGATTTAACTGGCAAACTGAATAATTACATATAATTTCAAATCAGATTGTCAGGCTTCACCTTAATTGTACACCTTAATTGTACAAAGACTAGCCACAATTTACCCCTGCTGGAATCTCTACTCTGGTGGCACAGGAAATGCAGAATCAGGCCCAATGACTTCTGGGACAAATTTCCCACCCATGTGCCGACCTTGTTCATTGTAAAATTCCCACCAGTTGTATGACATTCAGCCACATGTCCCTATAAAAAAAAAAAAATATATATATATATATATATATATTTATCAATGATGCCATAGAACATGTCTTGAGTGATGTAATATGTAGGGTAATTAGCTGTGCCTGGTGAGGGCATGAGTTATAGTTACCTTAGAGCACAAGATATAGTTACAACAGATAACTCTAATTGGTGAATATCAGTTTTTACTAGGGTCTTTTTAATATAAAGTCATGTTTTACAACCATGCGTATAGCTAACCCCCTGTCACGGACGACCAATGACCATGTGTGGCCGGGGTTTGGCTGCAGGGCCTGAGGTCAGGCCCTGTGACCAATCCCCCACAGGCAGCCAACCCCACGCCTCGCATGGCCTTTGGCTGTGCGCAGCATGGGGCTGGCTGCATGTCTCACAGGCAGGGAAGGCATATCTGCTCCAACTTAGCAGGAGTTTAAAAAAAACTAGCTCTGGGTGGGATCTGACTTATGTTTCCCTGCCTGCACTAATGTGGGCGGGGAAACTACTGTGTCCCCGGGGTAGGCTCTCCAGGACACAGTAATTGAGCCAGCCCTAGGGGATGGGGTGTCTGAGGCCTTTACAGATGCTGCTGGGGAGGCTGCTGACCCCTCCCCTGTTTCATTGCATCCAGCCCCGGGGGATTGGGTCCCCGGGGCCTATTAAGGCTTGGAGAGGAGGGATGTGGCCCCTCCACTTTTTTATTGCATTTGGTCCCAGGGGATAGGGTCCCTGGGGCCTATTAAGGCTTGAGGAGTGGGGCTGTGTGCCCCCTCTCCCTATTTTACACAACAGCCCCGGGGGATGGGGTCCCTGGGGCTTCACAGAGGGTCGTGGAGGGGGGCCATGAGTCCCCCTCCCCAAAAAGAATATTGCATGCCACCCCTGGGCCCTAGCCCACCCCAAGGGGGGGTAAGAGAAGGGTTTGTTAGGTAGGGAAAAAATATAAAGCATACTATAAAACCTACTGCTTACTTATATCTAAGGATTTAACCCAGAACACAGCCAAAGTATGGGTAAAGCAACATGACGGCCTTTTACTTTTGTAAAGGCAGCCATTGCCCAATCATATACTGCCATGGTATTGGCATGTACCATGAAATACTGCTGTAATTTCAAAGTATTTCACAAAATTTCAAGGTATTTTGCTGCCTCAGATATCACAACATTTTAGTGCCTTGTAAGTCAAAAATGGCTGAATGTATTTTCACGAAAACCCAAAAACCATCCTTTCGACCCCTTATTCTATATTCCTTCTTTTCTATATTCCTTCCAAATTTCATGAGAATAGGTTCAGCCATTTTGGCACTTCGTCTAATAAAAGTCCATGGAAAAAGCATTGGTTCAAAACCCCACTTTTTTCTTTGCCCCCCACCCCTTAACAAATCACTGCGGAATTTTGTATCATCTGCCAATGTAGAAAAAGGAATAGGTCTGTAAAGTTTCATGGAGATTCAGAAAAACGGGGGCAGAGTTATTAGCAAGCAAAAATCCAAAGAATTCCTATTTCTGGGAATCCTAACTATAAATACAGAGTGACTACTACTATACACACACACACACACACACACACACACACACATATATATATATATATATATATATATATATATATATATATATATATGAATATTACCTACTGGCGCTCGACAGTAGGTAGTTATAGTTAGGATATTGTTTCCATATGATGTGCGTTTTTCATTTGTCAATAACTTTGGTGTCGTTTGCAGAATCCTCGTGAAATTTTCAAAACTAGTTTGACACTCACTTCAGCTGCTGTCTAGAAATTTGTGGGGTGATCCATCAAGCAGGAGCTGAGAAAAAGGGGGGGTGTCCAAAAATGGGTTTTCCCCGTGGTAATTTCCATAGGAAAGTTAGACACGGTTACAGCCTGAACTGCTGAATGGAATTATACCAGATTTGTCAGAAAGGTAACTGTTGTTCCAGAAAGTACCCTTTTTGTAAATTGTTGTAAATCAGGTCAGTAGTTGTGGAGTAATTTAAAGAAATCTCCAGTTGTATATATAGGGACGCAGAGGATCTTCAACTCCTTCTGACCTCGTGTTGAGTTCTGATTGGCTGCCAAAACTTCAAACCATGAAGTGTTGGCAACCATCTTGTGACTCGGCTTGAACCGAGTCACAGAAAAAACATAAACATAAAAAGAAAATCCTGATATATCCTGACCCCCCCTAGGCCTCTTGGTGGGGAGGGTCCCACAGGGACCCAGCAGGGCCAAAAAAGCATTTTTCTTTTTTTATTTGCCGGTGAGATCTGCGGATCCTGCGGAACAGTTTTTTAAAAACGAAGCTCGGACTCCTGCGCTTCGTTAATTATCGGCCCCCAGGTGGGCCAGGTCCCGGGGGCATTATGCAAATAAAGGAGGGGAGCACATGACCCCCCTTCCTTGGGCTTATTATGCCCCAGGGATCACCACCTCCCGGGGCTTCTTTTCAAATCAGTGTGGTGGAGGCCTATACGGCCTTCCCCGCAGCCCCGGTGGCTGCAACTACCCCGGGGCTTTAAGTTGAATGAATGCGGGGGGCACACAGATCACCACCTCCCTGGGGCAAAATCAAGAAAGGAGGTAGGCCAAGCACCCCTCCTGGAGCCATTGATGGCCCCGGGACCGCCACCCACCAGGGCCGGCTCCTGCTATGTCCCAGGGTGCTTAACCCCGGGACATAGCTGTTTGCTATGGCTTGGCGGGTGCTTCACTGCTCCCCAAGCCATAGCAAGCTGTTCTCCACTTCTAGCAAGCAAGAACATAATAAATGCTCTCGCTTGCTAGAGTGGAGCAAAATTGCTTTGACAGAGAGGGAGCTGTATATTAGCAGCTCCCTCTCTGTCAAAGCAATGCCGGCTCCTGCAGGAGGCGGGGAACCAGCAGGGACTGTGGGGGCCTTGAGTCTTCCCCCCTACAGTCCCCAACATAAGTAACTGGGTGCCCTGGGTGGGATTCATTTTGGAGATGCAGACGCAACAGGATGACTGATCCATCGGGCTGGCAGGGCTGACTTACGCTGCCTTGCTTGCTTGATTTTTTATCACTTCATTAATATGATTGAGAGAAGTTCACAAAGATACTGTTTCTTGTTGGGAGTTGACTGCGAATCAGAGAAATTCTACCATACTGGTGGGCTAGATCGCATAGACCAGGTGTAATTGATTAAATCCTCACTTGAGACTCCTGACAATTGTTCTGAAGATTTATTCTCTCCGTGGCTGGATTTGTTGTCCTTTAAAAGTGATTCAGACTGTTGCTCTTATTGTTTCTTGTCCTGATGATGACCTGTTGAACTAACAGAGGTCGAAATGCGGTAGACACCTTCCTTTGGCGAACTAGGAGGAAGCATACATTGTATTCTGTTCTGTCATTTGACAGACTTCTTTTTTGATAAAATTCTCTCTCTGCCACTGTTTTCTGTTTACACTGTAATTTTTTGTATGTTATATGTTTTGTGTAACTTTATGAGCACCAGTTAAATTTTGTATAGAAGTTTTGTGTTTTCTGAATAATTTTCAACTATAAATGGTTTTTTCATATAATTATTTCAGGTACCTTATTTCATTGTTATATGTATGTGTTGTGCTATGAGAAGAAATTTTCTGTTTAAAAAAAATGTTCTCTCTGAAACATTGTTGCTTTAATACTGGCTGGGACCAGGGCACCCAGAAGAGAGTCTGGGCCCCGAGGATGGGGTCAGTGGGCCGAAATCAGCCAGGGAGGGGGGACGCGTGGCCCCCGTCCCCTTATTTTTTTGCTCAAAAAAGTAAAAAAAGGCTGGGCCCCAGGGATGGGGTCCCCGGGGCTGAAATCGGCCAGGAAAGGGGGCCCCAGGCCCCTCTCTCCCATTCAAAAAAGGCCTGGCGCCAGGGGATGGGGTTCCTGGGGCCCAAAGCGGCTCAAGAAAGGGGGGCCACGTGGCCCCCCTCCTGTAATAAATAAAAAATGTTTTTAAAAAAGCGGGACTGGCAATTCACCAGAGGCCACTCCCCCTTTCTCCACCACTCTGCAAACGTTCCTCCTGGCGCCTTGCTTGTTGGGGCATGAAGTCTCCTTGGCTGCAGAGGGTTCTTGGGGGCCAACAAGCTCTCCTGTTACCTCCTGTAAGTCCCACAAAGCGGGATTGCTGAGAGCACTTCGGAGCCCACGCCCCCTTCCTCCACCACTCTTCAAAGGCACCTCCTGGCACACTACTGGTTGGGGGATGAAGTACCCTTGGCTCTAGAGCAGTGGTCTTCAAACTTTTTGATGCCGAGACCCCCCATCAACATTTTTTAGGCGCAAGGACCCCCTCCCGACAAAAATTTCTAGAACCTGGTACTCCTTATCATGGACAACCATAAATGTTCTCCAGAGAAACGGTCAATCTGTGGTTGCACCTCATTAGTACCAGTTTAACACGCAAATGTAGCAATAAGCAACAATATAAGCCCCTTGAGCTGCCAGGGCGTCATTTTTTATGACGCTCTGGTTCCGCAAAGTACAGACCCATATCTACGAGGCCACGCAAAGTCACTTTGTGTGGCTTTTCATGGCCTCCTAGATATGGTGTAAGGCAACGCAAGTCGATGCGTTGCCTTACACTACGTCAGGGGCGTTCCATGGGCGTTGCGGTGGGTTTTCCTATGCGTTTTGACACATTCCCAGATTTACAAGGATCTGTAAACCTGAGGATGTGTCAAAACTGTACTCTGCCCCAGGGGATGCTTAATGAGGAGAAATATCTTTATTTCTCCTCAATTGTTTCCTCTTTCTATGTGCAGCACACATAGAAAGAGGAAAAAGCCTCCATGGGTTGTTTTTGCGCAGGAAGGCGTGCCTTCTTGCACAAAAACAATCCTGCCAACAATGCAGACACCCTTGCACCATGGTGCAAAGGTGCCTGCGTTGGCGCTAGGCACCAAATTGTGCACTGGCAGAAAGGATAGGAGTGCAACGTATCTTATAAATACAGTCCATTCCTGCCCTTTTGAATTGGCATAGGGCAGACCAGCAAAAATACTTGCGGAGCTGCCCTACACCATTTCATTGTACATGAGGCCCATAGATTTTAGTAATATCCAGACCCTATGGATGCATTTTTTTTTACATAACTGTCCCTTCAACACACTCTCAGGGATAGTAAGCACTATGTAAATACAACAACAATTAAAAGCAAGCACTTCACAGCTTAGTTAACTCTGTGCACTACCACGCAAAAACTTCATGTGATTTGATCAAGTAACTGCAACAGCACTCTGCTGTCTCTGAAAAAATCAAAGCCAGGCAGACAGCTAAACACACCTTTCTGCCAGTGTGCTGCTGGCCTGAAAGAAATGAAAATGTGCACAATTAGTTAATCTGAAAATCCTTTACATTTGCAGATTAACTCATTGTGCACATTTGCATTTCTTTCAGACCACCAACACACTTGTAGAAAGGTGTGTTTAGCTGTCTGCCTGGCTTTGATTTCCCAGCACAGGAGAGTCCCTGAATAACAACATTCCAGGGAAAGCTTTTTAATTACCGGAATTAACCACCTGGGATGTTTTCTTTTCGCAAATGAAGAGCGCGACCCCGTTCCCATGCCTCCACGGCCCCCCTGGGGGTCGCGCCCCACAGATTGAAGACCACTGCTCTAGAGTGTTCTTGGGGGCCAACAAGCCCTCCTGTTACCTTCAGTAAGTCCCACACAGCGGAAATGCTGAGAGGTCTTCGGAGGCCATGCCCCCTTTCTCCGCCACTCTGCAAACGTGCCTCCTGGTGCACTGCTGGTTGGGGATGTAGTCCTCTTGTATGCTGAGGGTTCTTGGGGGCCCAGAAGCCCTCCTGTTACCTCCAGTAAGTCCAACACAGCGGGATTCCTGAGAGCTGGTCGGAGGCCCCACCCCCTTTCGCCACCACTCTGCAAATGCAACTGCTAGTTAAAAAAAACATAGAAATTCACTTAAAAACCAAAGGTTACAGGGACATTAATAGTTAGGAAATAGAATTTTAAAAAACATAGAAATTCACTGAAAAAACAAAGGTTACAGAGACGCTCTAGTTAGGCTCAGATTTCACTCGTACAAAACCAGTGATATTCAGCAGTTATAGTTACCTGAGCTATAACTTATAACTTTCGCGCCCGCAATGCACTGTTTATGACCTCACATATTACATCACTCATGACATGGTCAGTGACATCACTGATTTCTACACAGCACAAGCCAGTGCAGTGGCAAATAAATACAATGGCATTGATGGGCCGTTTTATTTATTTGTGTGTGCCTGCTGCTCTCGCAGCAGGTGGGGCGGCGCTCCTCTGGTCCTGAGGAGGAGCCGCCCCTGGCACCATGAGCGGCTCTGGGCTTTCAAAACCAGCCTCTGAGGGTTCCAGCCCAGAGGGTAAATGCCCACTGGACTAAAAAGCCTGTCCGGCCCTGCTGATTTGAAATTATATTGAGAGTCACACATTTAAAACCTTGTGCATTTTGTTGGAATGTAGACTAAGGATAGTGCGTCTGTCTCTCTTCCCTGGAACAAGGGTGCTAGCTGGGTCGGATGCCCTTAATTCGGGTGGATGAATCATGTTACCAAAAAGTGCATTTTTTTGTAAAGCAGGAGTGAAAACATTATTAATCATCCACTTTCGTATGTAATTAGTGAGCAATTGGCCTTTTTTAAGCTTTCTCACTGTACTTCCGTAATGATATGGAATATCATGGCCTTAATATCATCTGACTATAATATGGTGTCCTGCATATTGTTCACAAAAATATGCTCCCATTGGAGTCAATATTATAAAATCTCCACCCAACGAAGCAATATGTATGCAAATGATAATTTGGCAACAACCTATATGTCACACGATAATTTAATTTGACATAGAACCCCTGTAACTCCTGATCAATAGAAGCTTGTTTGGATGCCTCCTGAGGGGTCAGAAAGACTGTCATGGGCACAGTCCATATAAGAGGCGGGAGGGACAAAGGTGCTTTGCTGGTTGAGGAGTAATCTTCCCAAAACAAGATAAAGTAAATCCTTCTGATCTGAGGCTACTTATCAAACAGCAATGATGACCTCAAAGTGAAGAATGAACAACACACATCGAAACTGCCTGGAAGTATGTCAGTATGTGCAGTGGTTATGGATTGTAAATGGTGATTGTCTTTATAAACTGCTACTGTGTGTGGCGCATCCATCAAGTAGAGTTGTCACTCTTCAAAACTACCTTCATGGACCAAGCTCCTGATTGCAAATTGAGTAATTATTTTCTGCTTCGGGGTGCTTTCTAGTGCAGGAGGCTGTGGGTGTAGTTGTCCTGCTTTGTTGTGATGTTGAGAGAGAACAGCTACTAAGGCAAAGTCCAAGGCATTCACTTCCACAACAAAATTTATGGTCATAAATTTGGAAGATTCATGAACCATAGTTCCCACATCAAAGCAAAACTTTTTTGAGGAGCTTGGAGATAAAGTGTTTGTGTTGCAGACGTTGAGAAAAAAAGCTTCTGCAAAAGTTAGTAAAGTCTAGATTTATTTGCATTTCTTTGACCACAGTTGATGTTTGCCATTTACTTTATGTTTCTAAACGAACGACGAGTTGAAGTCCTTTGTTGATAGAGAATAATTTCAGGACCCTTACCCAATGACCAAGGAACTTTGAGCTTTCCAGTTTGATGAATAATCTATATTTGAACATTGGAATGTGGAGCACACTATTGAAGACAATGGAGTGTTCCGGGCTTCTAACGGCTGGTAGAAGCAAGGAGCATAAACATCCCAATGTTTTCCTTTTACGGCTATTGCTGTGAACAAAGGCCTCACTGAACCCAAGGGAATTTCAACCTTGTCGGGCTCCATGAGGCCTTTGTTTTACTAATTAGAACATTATGCCCTCTAGGGGCAGAATGTTCTAATAGCCTTATAGCCCTCTGTAGCGGGCTATGCCGGCCATCAAAGGCCCGCTCCCTTTAACATTGGAGCGGGCCTTTAATGGCCAGTATAGCCTGCTACGGTGGGCTATAAGGCTATATTATTGTATTCGGGTCAGATCTAACTATGTAGGACCTACAAGTTTGGACTATGCACAGATATCATTGATATGTACAATGATAATAAAAAAATCACTGAAATCCCTGAACTCTTCATTTATGAAGTTCTTGAATACTGCTGAACAATTAAATTGGCCAAAAGTCATGACCAAATACTCACATAAACGTATGATTTACACAGAAAGCAGTTTCCATCCATCCCTTGGGTGTATCCTAACAAGATGGATCAGCGCTCCCAAGTTCAGGTTCCTGTTAGTGGTTTCTGGCAAAACCTTCATCTACACCCGCATACGTGGCAGTGAGGAACCTATTTTTGCTATCACATTATTCAGGGCTCTGTTATCAATACATCCTGATTCCTTACTTTTTAGGACAAAGAATAAAGGGAGGCTGTGGGGGAGATGAAATGCCATATGCCCATGAGTTGCAGATATATATTGAAATATGCGTTTAGATGTGCATTTTCTTGTTTTGAAAATGGATAAATCCAACAGCAGGTAATCAAGGCTCGGGCATGACATCAGTAGAATTAGAAAATGTTATGTTGTGGCAAGGTGCCGCATCCTTTACACTGAAATCATTTCCGAAATCATGTGAGATAGAGGAAAAAGATTGGACTGCCACTTTCATAAGGGTTGAGGCAACAATGGCTGCAACTTTTTTGCGTCTTTTGACGGTTCCTCCGTTTGAGTTACACCTTCTTTACTATCAAACACTATTCCACACTGACTGACAGAAAATAAACAGAATTCCAGATAATGGAGAGGCAGCACCACCACAGAGTATTTTATATTTTCAATTCAGTTCATAACTTCAAAGACGTACTCCAAAGATTTTCGTCTGGTAGTGGCAACAACTTCTTTATTTATCTTTTTGATGGTGATAATGAAAGCACAGCAAAAAATTTGGATGGTGATAATGAAAGCACAGCAAACATCCACCGTGTTTCGCTCTCCGAAACAAGAGCTTCAACAGGGCTTTTATTGACTGAACATAGTAAGCAGTGTTGAAATTTGATATTGACTTATGTTCCATTCTAAAACGGGGGCAAGATTCAGTCGACCTGAACAAGATCAAGGTGCGGAGTTGGAGACCATTTTTGTCAAGGGTTGGATTGATTTAAAGAAAAATACTCACGTGCCAGAACAACCTACCTCTGTAATATTTATGAGGTAGGTCGAATTGCTACCCAATACAGTTCTATATTTTGTGAACCTACCTATTAATCCATAGGTTGACAGGCAAAGTAAGAATGTAAATGTCGGTGTGCAAATTGTGACCCATTTGACCTAATGCATTCTTCGGACATAAGGCCTCAGGTTGTTTTTTTTAAGATCAAGTATAGAGTGAACAAAGGGCACTTCAGTTTCAAATTGTGGTTTAATTGGCAAAGTATAGATTGCACGTGCTCAGTGTCGGGATTGCCTACATTTGAAACCTCAGTGTCAAAGTCATCAAGCCATAGAGCTTACCCATTTCCCTTTACCTAAATAGCACACTTTAAAAATGCCTCTGAGGTAGCTCATGGTCAAAGGAAATGTTAACATATCAAAGAAAGCCAAGGAAGGGTGACTACGTATGAGGGACTCACAATCTTTCAAAATCTGCATATTCAAATTGCTGGATGTTTTAGCTGTTCTTTCAATTTTAAATTGTGTTTCTCATCTCCTGTTTTCTGCCAAAATGTATTCTGTCCACATTTCTTTAATTTGGAGAGGCGTGGTGCTCAATTCTTTCTTTTTTCACCAAAATGTGAAAGAACTCCCCTAATTATGGCTCTGAACACATACCAGCGATTTAAATAAGTTGGTACAGAGAATTGATGACTGGCTGATCTTGTCGATGGGTCAGGTTGAGGCACCAATGGAACTCAGTGCATGGGATGTCCCTAATTAATGAAGAATCTCAGACTGATCACACTTTCATTTATGGAGGTGATAACTAGTTTATATTATAATAGATAGAGGATGCACAAAGGCACTAAATGCTCCATAAGCCTAGCTGAATCTGCCCGATTATATTTTTAATTATGCTACTGAGGACATTAGCGGCAGTGTAACTGCTAAACTTCAACCAGAGCAACAGTGGGGAATATTCCCTGAGGAATCTGGATTTAAGTTTGAACCCATCAAATGGATAGGTACCCTCACTGGTGCTCATGATGTAGACCAGAGCAATAAAGAAGATTCTTAGATAACAGCGTGGCTCAAACTAAGTCGAGCAAGAGAAACCACCAAGGTGTCTGGGAGCAGACCCTCATCCTGTATCTTCACTGCTTGTTTCTCCCAGAACCAGGTGCATCAAGAACCAGGTCAAGTTTGAGGAACCAGAAGCTAGTCCCTTACCATGGCACTTTATTAGTTGTTCAGTGGGAGAATTGTTAACAATGAAGGGTTGATGGGCATTCAGAACGAGGCTCCTTTCAGGGGCATAGCTTGGTCAGTAAGGTTAGGTGTGGGATGAGCTGCAGGTTTTCATACAGCCATGCTGCTAAAATACATTATAAGAGAAACAGTGCAGAAGGGGAGTTTAAGGGGCGGTGGAAAAGGAACAGTGTGCAGATTGTAAGGGGTACTTAGAACATAATATTTTGTCAAATAACAAATATTTTTAAGGTCTTCAAAACGGAGGCAGAGTGTGAGAGAGTGTGTGTGTGTGTGTGTGTGTGTGTGTGTGTGTGTGTGTGTGTGTGTGTGTAAAAATCCCAGGTGAATTCCGAAAGACCTCATCATACCCGACTGAAAACCTCTGCCCCTAACTATTTACTAGAGAATAGATTTATTAGGGGATGTAACACCCCACTGGCCCTCCTTGAAGCTACCGCCCTGGCTCCTTACTGCTTACATCTCCAGTATCAATTTCCTCTGGACCCATCCACAAGTTTCCAGCTAGGCACGGTAAGAACAGAGGTTCAATCAAGTTTTTTTTACCGGAGTTAGGGGCATATTAGCAAGACCGGCGATAAAATTATCGCCGTTTTAGCGGCAGGAAACTGCCGCTAAAACGGCGATAATGGGCTTGCTAATATGCGTTATGGAATTCCAATAGAAGCCCAGGTTAGATGTCCTGCACATCTAACCTGGGCTTCTATTGAATTCCATAACGCATATTAGCAAGCCCATTATCGCCGTTTTAGCGGCAGTTTCCTGCCGCTAAAACGGCGATAATTTTATCGCCGGTCTTGCTAATATGCCCCATACTTCCTTCTGATCAAGGTTCCTTTGTAGCAAAATTGATTGAGGCAGCCTTTAGTGAAGGTTCTTACACTTGAACTTTTACAAAGGGTATTCGATGACTTCGAACAGTTTTTACCACTTCTGCAACTGTCCCGTAAAACAAATATAGGAGTGCCGGGAGTAGAACTGGAAACAGACCGAGATATTAAAAGTTTTGTGCAGGTAAAATATTCGACAGAATATTGTAAGTATGACGTAATTAACTGGGCCATGTAAACTCATGTATTACTACATTACCTCGATACCCCCTTGCTCATATCAATATATTATGCCCTATATTTCATTTAACAAATCAAGTCAATGAGTTTGCCATATATCTTGCAACAATACATTTCATGTCTTCTAATCTACAACGAAGTTGCTCAGAGGCAGTGTTCAGACGTGCCAATCGGATACCACACAGATAAGTTCCCTATCTGTTTTCGTGCACACTTAAAAAAGAACCAACTTCTCTGGCACCTCTCCAGAAAAAAATTATCTGAACTACACTCCTTAGTTTATTCACATTTGTTTAAAATAAGATTGGGAACGCTTATTTATCATGAAGCAGCTCCAATCGCAAGTGTCTTATCAAATATCAAGGTAGTGGCAACTGAAAGGAATGGGGGGAAAAGTTGGTGCACCTGGAGTAATTGTTTCATTTTGTGAATAAGGCTGATAAAGTGGGCTGAAAGATAAATAAAGTGGAAAACAGGTCACGCAACTGCACAAAAAGATAAAAGTATATTCAGATTTAACACAAAGCAGTATTCATATTTCGCTATCATGCACATTAAGTTCCATATGAAGAGAAGAGGCCTCTTGGCGCACATGGCCCAGCATTTGGACACTGACTAAAAATGTAGCATGGTTTTAGAGCAGAGCGATTGGATGTTTTTGAGTGAGTGATTAAGGGAGTGAGCCAGTTCAATCATATTGTCAGTCAATGAGTGGACGAATTCGACAATGAGTGAATCAACGAATCAGCAGGTGAATCAGTCTGTGAATGGATGAATGAGTTAGTGATTGAAGAACCTAGAAGGTGAATATAAATACTTCAATTACTTACTGGTAATTGCATTACTCTGAGCCTCTTCCTTTGCTTTAATTCATTACGACATGAGGCAGTCCTGCCTCACCAAGCACCACCAATCACATCTTTTCCCAAAACTAAAGGCCCGTCCTCCATCTTTTAAACCTTGTTTTGTTCAGCGCTACAGACCAAATCAGTTGGACTGGAAGCAACAGGACAGGAGAGAGGAAAGTAGTGAATTAAAGCAAGGGAGAGGACACAGAGTAATGCAATTACCGATTAGTTTTTGAACCATAACCTCCTCGCACACCTCTCACTTAAATTCATTACAACACAAGATATAGCTGAGCAATACCAGGACAACTGTAGCTGGATGCTTGGAACTTAAATTCACCTCAAGTCGTCCCCATATTCATTTCATAGAGAAAATAACTTTGGAACTAGAACATCATTTAAATCCAACACTTGTATTGTCCTATAATGCTTCACAAAGGTAGAGGGAGTTGCCCAGGTAGCTGCCTGCATATCTCCATTAAGGATACTCCCTGAACTTCTGCTAGAGATGCCAACATCCCGCCAGTCAACCTGCTGTGAACTCATATAGGAGAAGTAAACCCTGCTTCCCTGTAAGCTAAGGTTTGGCTCTCTTCTTTGATAGTCCATAATTTACAAACAAGGTAGAAGAGACCCTGAAAGAGAAACCCAATCTTGATAAATGAGAACTGCTCTTCTCACATCTAGGTTGTACAATCTCATTTCTTCTGAGTTAGTTGGGGAAGGAAGAACTACCTGAAGCACTACTTTATGCTCTCTATGAAAAGAAGAATTTATCTTGGGGAAAAAAGAGGGTCCCAGGTGCAGGATGAGCCTGTAATTAAATACCATGAAAATGGGTGCTTACCAGACCAAGTGCCCAATTCATCCAGTCTGTTGGCAGAAGTTACTGCAGCGAGAAAGTAAGTTTTGAAAGTCAGAATTGTTGTATCCACAGTTCCAGCAGCTCAAAGGACGAATCTTTAAGAGCCTATAGAATCAAAAGGAGATCCGGGGAAGGAAGCAAAGATTCTGTGCAGGGTCTAATATTATTAAATCCCCTCAATAACCGCAGAACTAAACCCTTTTCATCAAATAGGTTGCCCCAAGAACTCCTGAATGCCCTTATGGCTGCCCACTGGATCTTGAGAAATGCTGAGACTTTACACCCTAACAGAAGCCCTTCCTGAAGAAAGGAAAGAATGTGGACTAAATCTGCTTCCTGAGAGTTTAATTGTTTTGAACTACACCATTTGTTGAAAGAACTCCAATGCTTAGAGTGAGATTTCAGTGGAGATGTCCTCTGGAATGCTACACAGTAGAAGCTAGTAGATTAGAAAGAGCCCTTCTTCTTAATCCTAGCGTTTCAACTTCCAAGCCATTAGCCTGAGTTTTGCCATGGTGCTGAGATGGAGAAGAAGAAAAGTTACTGGAGAGGGGGATATTAGAAGTACCTTCTCCTGAGAGATTCTCATTGATACTGTGGATTGGGGACAAAATTAAATAATAAGGTTCAACCTTTTAATTACCATCACTTAAAGGGTCAAGCCCCGTCCCTACGCTGGTTTCTTCTCTCCTCAGGTAATGGATCTTTGCCACCGTATTTTGATTCAAAGAGCTATTTCGGCATCACAAGCTAAATCTCAAATACAATTCCAAGTTCAGTCAATGATGAGAGTTTGAATACATTTTGAAAGCTTTATTCTCATTAAGAGATTAGTAAGAGTCTTTGTATTCGAATTAGTCAATAAATCTTTCATAAGTTTACAGAAATCTCATAAAAAGTTTGGTCAGAACAAATAATCAAATAATGCATCTAGAGAGTTCCATAAAGGAATAAAATCCTCTGCTAAGGAACAGGAACAGAACTGCAAAGTTAGGAGAACTCATGAAGAGTTCAAGTTCAAAGGAAAAGAATGAGATCAAAGGAGCATAAAGCTCATAACCAAATTAAAACAGTAGAACTTCCCATAATGAGTGGTTCATGAAACTCAGCAGAGTCTCAGTAATACAAGCAAAGGATCATACAGTTGCAGTAGTGATCGGTAAAAAATAAAGCATCAAAATAAAGTAAGGATGAACTGAAGCAGCAGTAGCAACAACTGTCAGTCTAGGACAAGAAGGTAGGCAAGGAATGGAGAAAAAGCCACGAAAAACCATTGAAACTAACTAGGAACACACACTAATATCAAAGATGTGAATACATGTTGCAGATATTGTAGCAGGCTTCTTCCTCTCTGGACCAATCAAATGGCAGAACTTGTCTGTGAGCAGGTTCAGCTCTTCCTGTTTCCACAAAAATACATGTGGCTTGCAAAGCTTTATCACCAGTTAGCTACAGACATTCTTACATAGTAAAGTTCTGGAAACATAAACCTCAGTTCCCATAGGCATTGAACGCAGGTGGGCCTTCAAAATATTAAATGTTTCACTGCTTATACATTGATCTATGCTAAAGAAGAGTAACATCAACTTGCAAAGAAATGTTTAGGTAATGCATTTCATTTAACATGAACAAAAATCATTGTTTAAAATGTACAACTATTCTATTCAAGCATTATGTGAAATATGGTGCGAATCGGAAGTGATTCATTACAACTAATATTTTGCTTAGTAAAATAATACATTTATAAAAACCAGAACATTCTGTAGTTATGATGAACATTTCTAAGCATGCTTCTAAATTATGTTTGAGCACATTTCAGCAATAATAGATTTATCTCTAGTCAAAGAAAACTTCCTTCTTAGCATTTCTAGGGACTATACAAATAGCTATGGCTGCCTATTGTAGTTTGCACATTTTAAATGCGTCATTTCAGCTTTGAATTTTCCATTAATCATTGCCCATTTTAACTGATAATCTAAATAATTTGTATTTTATTTGGTGGGTTTTATCAATCCCCCATCTGATGGTTGTCTTCACCATCACACTATCTTGATTTCACATGTGAGTTCTGCTTAAAGGGCACTTTGCTCATCTGTTGAATCCTGTCGTTTCTGGTTTAAACTTTGGAATTTTAATGACTTACGGTAGTCATTATTCAAGAGGTTATTTTAAATCTACTTCTTTTTCAAATCTCTTATGTCTTTCTCTGCCCTTCCTCTTGTGTAAGTAAAGTCTACAGCCTTTGAATAAAGCAAATAGGCATCACAAACAAAGTGTTCATTGCAAATTCCTTTATTTCCTTATACTTGTCAGGTATGTATGAGCAACAATAGGTTAATTTAAGCATCTTGCAGACACCACCTTTTTTTGTGAGTAAAATGTCCAATGCGAGACAATCTTGCAAAACCATTGATCGTATTGCTACAATCTCAGTGTTTGCTGCTAATAGAGCTCCAGAAGTACTGGTTGTCAGCTTGTCCACAAAGGTTGACAGTTTTCTAATCTTTTCATCATTTAGTATGACTCCTACAGGTGGAATGATTGCACCAAATATGTCTCCCACTAATTCACCCAAAAATATCAAAAGAGGGAAGGAGAAGCGAAGGCTTTTTCACCCCCACTCTGCTTCCATGCGCGTATACCAAAATCATAAAAAGGGGAGTAGGATTATGCGATCTGGGAGGACCCCTGAAAGGAAATCTGTGGGACCCTCAATAACTACTTTCTGTTAGTGGTATATTTTCACCACTGGCATACTGGTAGTTGATAGTGTCATCATTGGGTCTTTTCCTCCACCAGGAGGTGATCTCTCTGACCAAAGAGATCAAGTGAGATCCACAACAATGGTGAAGAACATTTTTAAAGTACCTCCTATCTAGAGTTGGTTGATTTATTAAAACCTAGAAAGGGTAAAGTTAAAAACAGCAGTAGATGTGTGTGGGAATATGTAAAGAGTCCCTCACATCTTTCAATTAAAACAACAAGTCTACATTTTCAGCCTACTTGCGCCCCAGCGGGTCGGTGGCTTTCGGCAGGGCCAACAGAGATAGATTGATCCCTTTCTTTTTCCAGACGGGACACTGTCCGCTGGTGTGTTCTTCTGTGAATAGAATCACTCTCCTAGAGTGATGGAGAAAGCATTGTTCTCCTCTTCTTTTTAGTTATACAGGACCTATAGGATGTGGGAGTGACTGACTGAAGTGACTGCCTGCCCTACTCGGGCGTGGTGTGTCCCTGCTTTCTGTGTCCCACCTGTCCCGAATGCTTTCTCCATCACTCTAGGAGAGTGATTCTATTCACAGAAAGAACACACCACAGGACAGTGTCCCGTCTGGAATAAGAAAGGGATCCGTCCATCTCTGTTGGTCCTGACGAAAGCCACTGACCCATTGGGGTGCACGTAGGCTGAAACATGTAGACCTGCAGAGCCAATTTTAGGCTGAAAGGGAGGACCGTGAATTGGAAGTAAATATTGTCTATTGCAAAACATATTTTTGGTGCTTTGCATAAATATGAATGTGCTGGCAGACATCTTGTAGGTCAATTGTAAAGAGGAAATCCTCTGTGAACATCCTAAAGTGAATTGTCCCAAGCGAAGAATTCACCCTCTTGAGATGTAGAGCAGGTCTGAAGGCTCTTGAGGCTCTTTGAACAAAAAGAGTACTGAATAAACACCTCTTCCGACTTCCTGTGGAGTGACCAGCGCTATTGCTTTCTTGTTCCACAATGCCTGAATTTCTTTCCAGATGGCTTACCATTTGATAGGATTCCTCCGAACGGGAATAAGGAAGACTTTGGAATCTGGAGGACCGGTGTCAAGATTCATAGATAGCCTTGCCTGATAATATTCAAAACTGATTGATCGGAGACATTTCCCTGCCATACTGCAAGAATGTTAATGATTCTTCCCCTACCCCTTTAGACTGGAAGGAAATCAGTAATAGTAAGGACTTCCATTTAGAGCTCCTTGGCTGAGTTGCAGAGTCCAAGATTTTAACAAAATCTTAGGCTGAAACGTCTTCCTACACAAAATGTAGTACTTAGAGTCCTTTTTTGGGAGGATTATAAGAGACACAACCCCATGATTTAATGGACCATGACATCCTACCCTTACAGGGCAATGTATGTTTTCTGTCCTTGAACACTTTAGTATTCATGCAGTCTAGTTGGTCACCAAGCAACTTCTTTCACTCAAATGGGTTGCTTAACAAAATACATTTTTCTGACCAGTTTGCCCTCCACTTCCTCATCCATAAATTTCTACTGGCTAGCACTGAATCACACTTTGCCAAAGCTGCCGATCTAAAAACGTCAAGAGACAACAGACAAAAAATGTAGCCTCTTGCTCCATCTGCACCAGGAGATTGGAACAATCTCTAACCAGAGATTAAGAAGAATAACATCAGAAAGTATGGGCCTTCAGGAACAGATAATTTGCTGCAAAGGACTTCTTTAAACCTCTGTCCATCTTTTGGGTTGCTAAACCTGTAGGGGAACAATCTTCCCAGTTGACAGATAGACACCCAATCATCAATGGCATCAATTTTAATGCCATCATTTTCTTGTCACTTTTCTTTGTCAAGGCTGCATTCCCTGCCTCAGAAATCATGGTCAGTAAATCAGACCAGTCACAGAATATGTTTCATCATCCTGCTGCTCGCCTTCAGAGGACAGATGTCAGCATTTTTCTGAAGCTTTCTTGCTCTCCATTGTGTCAATCATGACTGCGCTAAAGCAATGATTCCCGTTTATATATGGTGCCCTAGTAACATAGATCTCTTCTTGCAATATTCTCTGTTGTTAGGATACTACGGTGCTTGTCTGAGCAGGCACTCCATAGAAGCTAAGCCACCCTTGATGTCATATGCTTAGGAAGTGCGACTTAGCGTACGCACTGCAGGATCCCCTGAAGACTCTCAGGCAGGCTTGGGAGGGGGACACTGGATGCGATCTAACCAAGAAAGAGTGGGATAGAATAGTGTTATACCCAAGGAAGGTCTCCTGCAATGCCCGCTTCCAATATATAAAACACACCACCCTGCACAGGGCGTATCTCAGCCCAGCCAAACTACACAAAATCTATCCTGAGGCTTCGCCGGATTCCCAGCAATGCCACACAGCTGGGGCAGATATACTGCACATGTTCTGGAGCTGTTCAATGGCCCACAGTCTTTGGTCAGGGGTGACAAATACACTTGCCCGAATTATGGAATGCACAGACCTCAACTTCGTGGCTGGCAACATATTTGGTCTTTATAGATGATGAAAGGCCAGGGGGGCTACAAATCGCTTTTTGACTTGGTATTGTTAATGGCACAAAGAGGAACTGCTATGCACTGGAAGATTAGCACGCTGCCCAGTGTAGAGCATTGGCAGGCAGCAATTCTTAAGTGGGGCATGGCCAATGCCACAGCGCTCCAACGAGAAGAGGAGCGAGGACTAGGATGATCTGTTGGATGCCCTACAGGGACAACAGGACAGTTCCACTACCTCGGTCTGATCAACCACATGCTGCAACTGCCTGTTGGGCCTGTTTCAGGAGTGTACACCCCTCCCTCCGTCCTCCCCAATTCCCTTTTTACCTGCGTTGACAGGGGGCAGCGCTGAAACACTTTATGTCATATATGGTTATTCCAAATGGGTCCCATTGTGCTACCGGGGCCCCTAGGGCACTTCTTCCACCTGCAACCCTAATCTGAGTGTCATAAATATACGTTACATGTTTACATTTTTGCGTGCGGATTCGGACTGGCTCTCACTTACAGTGGTTTGTTGAATTATTGGAACATGTTCTTCCTAGTTGCCACAAATGTGTGCTCACAATAAAAATCCAATAAAGATGATTTAAAATAAAAAATAAGATGAAGTGTGACTTGGGTGTCCAGCCTACTTCCCGCTCCATCTACACTACCTGAAAGGGAAGAGCGAAACACACATGAAACAGCCACCTGCCAAACCTGACAGCTCATACAGTAGGGGGCATATTAACAAGGGCATTACGCCACCGTAGCATCACTTTTAATGATGCTCCGGTGGCGCAATGCCCTGCTCCATATTTAAAATGCGGCGCTAAGCCACTTTGCGTGGCTTAACGCTGCATTGTAAATATCGGACCCTTTCACACAGTTTTCTGCCTCTAAGGGGCGTGCAATGGGTATTGCTGTGGGCGTTCTACTCCACATCCATTGCTTTTTGACACTGCCTCAGATTTACAAGGATCTGTAAATCTGAGGCAGCACCAAAAACTAACTCCATTGAAAAGCAGGCATTCTAGTGGCACAACAAGGAGAAATACTTTTACTTCCACTCGTTTATTGCTCTTTCTATTATGAGCGGCATTCTGCAGCACACATAGAAGGAGCAAATCGCCTTTAATGATTGTTTATGTGCAGGAAGGTCTGCCTTCCTGCACATAAACAATCATCCCTGCAATGCAGGCACCCTTGCACCATGGCGCAAGGGTGTCTGCGTTGGTGCTAGGCAGCTTTTTAACGCCACACAAGGGAAAACACAGGGGTGTGCCGTATTCTTGTGATTGTAGTGCATCCCTGCTTTTTTCAATGGTGCGGCGCTGCTAAATTGCTTGCAGCACCGCACTGTATTATTTCTTTGTAAGTATGCCCCTAAGTGTCTTACTTTTTCTTCTAGCTCGTCTGTCCAAGACAGGAAACAAGCAGGAAGTTGTGGGGAGGGGAAGGGAATCTTGTATACAAGCAACCTAGGCATAATGGAAAATAAAAAAATACATTTTTTCAGTAGTTTCTAGCATAGACAGTGAAAGGGCCGGGCCCATAAGTTCTAGATCTGTTCTAGAGTCACAATTCGATGGTTCGCTTTCACAACATGTAAGCGTAGAGGGGAGAAAATCGTTAACAAAGTCAATCAATTCAATAGGAATTTCTCTGGACACATAGTAACCACAGACCACTACGTAAGGTAAGTTAATTTATTACAAAGCCAAAAATAACTGGACATAGAGATACCTCAAAATGAGTGTGTAGAAATACATTGGAATCAGCATAAAGTCAAATCTGCAAATTTAGTTGAGTTGTTGCAACATGCACAAGACAATTAACTCAAGAAATAGAATGTAGAGGATCAAAAAGCATGTGTCCAATTTTCCCTGCATCGAGGGTTGGTGAATATAAAGCATCAATCTATCCCTACACTAGCGCTAATGTGACATCCCTACTCAAGCATCCTTCAGGGAAAGAGATAAAAAGAAAGGTGTCAGCATGGGGAGACTTCCTAAGAAGTCTCTCCACCATCAATGGGTCGAATAGCATAAAGCTATTGAGACACAGCTTGTTCTGAGATGCTCTGGGCCGCTTTCCCTACTTGCAACGTCCCAATATTACAGGTGTCTTCCTAAGAATCCTTGCGAGTCATGCCATCCGCTCTGACCATGTTCTCATATGTACTTTTCCATAGGACAGCGATGTTCCTGAACGGTAACATGGTGACCTTGTACGAAAATACAACAGTTCAGCTTATCGGCCTTAGTTGACGATGTATCCTCTTCTATCCTTGCCTAACTCCTAAAACAAAGACATTATTCTAACTAAAAAGGGCGCTTCTTCCACCTGCAACACAAACCTGAAAAAGAACGAAATCCACAGCACACATGAAATTCAAACTGCTGATTCTAAAGCGAGAGCTTCCAGGGAAAAGCATTTCAGGCCTACAAAATTCAGCTAACATTAGAGAAATGGCGTAAGAAAGTACATAGGAAATAAGGCACTGTCAGTTAATATTCCAACCTACATAGAAAATGACAAGATTAAAAAACACATTTAATAATGCATAATTGTCAGTTGCACAACACAAATTCGTCACGTTAGTGCTTTCTGCTAGTTACATTGACTTCCCACATCAACTCTTCACGTTTTCTATTTAATGGCCTAAATGCATCACATTTTATGTTATTACATTTCAAGATCCTAACACTTCATGTCAACATGACTAAGGATTATATGCTGGTGCATTCTACATGTGTGATTATGATGCAACCCTACAAATGAAATGATTTTTCCGCTACATCAGTCACCCCCCTGATGACCTGTGTCATCACAAGCCCTCTAATTCCCTGTAGAGTAGACCGATCTAAACAGATGTTGAAACTAGTTTCCTCTGTCTGAACTCTTCCAGATGCTTATGATTCTCATAGTGACTTCCTGCAGTCTTTCTACCCTTCCTTCTTTCTCTCTAATGGAATTCTCCAATTTCCTCGACTTATGCCATTTGTAAGCCTTTACCATACCTAACAAGTTGATAACACAGACCACAACAATTACCATCAGCTTTAAGATATATCCAAGGATTCCTTTTCCCTAGTTAACAAACCAACTTCCAACTTTTCCAAATCTTTTTCAAATCTTATCCCAAATTCCCTCAGTTGCCAAGTCATGTATCTCATGGTGTAGCTCAGTGATGTTACTTATATATTTCCTCATATCTTTACTGTTGTCAGGTATGTAAGTGCAACACTGTTGGACCTTCCACATCCTACAGACTCCGCCATCTTTTGCCAATAACACATCCAAAGCAAGGCGGTTCTGCATCACCATAGCCCTTATCAAAACCATCTCTCCATCTACAAGCAACAATGACTGACCAACAACTTATCCACTATGGTAGATAACCTTCTAATCTTGATGTCATTCAATACTACACCCAAACTAGGTATCATCGCTCCAAAAATGTCTCCCAAAATCTCACCAGCACACAATCCACGTTTCTCTCTATAGTTTGACTTTCCCTCCAAACTCTCCAGGTCTTCCACATAGTATATTTTTGGAAACACAACAGCCACATAACAAGTACCATACCATTTATTCAGAAGTCGAACATATGCGTTCTTCCTACGCACAAAATATGCTCTTGGCACCACTTGCACTGCATCTTGGAGGAACTTCTTTGAAGAAACATCAATCAAAAAGATATGATCACACACACTCTTTCCCACAAAAATAGTGTCATAGCGCGTCTGTACTTGTCGAATGTAATGCTTGCCTCCTTGTTCCTAATCTAGAGCTATAGGACCATAACTTCCCTTAGCCTTGTGAACTAATTCCTCCTTGGTCCATTCAAAGTTTTCTTCCCTACTATTAAGCTTAACGGTTAGGCCTCTATGTCTATCTTCTACTTGATCTACAAATTTCTTTTCTATGTCTGTTAATGTGCAAGTTAAGTTGTGTCTATGCGCATAAGAAGTATCTAGTGTTACTGTTGGTACAAAATACTTTCCCATTCTCTCTTCTTGCTTGTAAAAATCATATTTATTCAGATGTTTGTAGACTGAAACTTTTGAAAGTACCAAATCATAATTTGAGAAATAATACTCGGAATGACCCTTTCCATAAAAAATGCTAAGGAGCAAACTGCAACTAATACCATACATCAAAGGCAGGTGATGGTATCTGATACCCTCCTTGACCGAAGCAGGCAATTGCATGCACACATTACATTCATAGTATTCACGTATTCACACAGCAATTTTGCATAAGCATTCAGCGTGTAATCACCTTTAGACAAATCTATATGCAACAAGCAACAAGTTTGCTCTTTTAAGCCTCTACCAGATCCTAATGTACCCTTCTTTGAGGTAGCAGTGGTAGGTGTGGATGCCCCTTGTACCCCCACTCCCTGTACCTCAGCTTTGTGCGCGCTTTAAGTGGACTCAGTAATGACTACAGCTATCACTATGGTCACTCATAGAAGTGGCTTAGATTGTAGATGTAAGAGAATCAATACTCAGAGTCTCTTTTCTCCACCTCTTATGTACTGACAACAATGTCCTTGAGCAACTTCTTTTTGGATCTTAAATTCTCACAACAGTCTTTGGCACAGTGTTTACACTGCTTGGAAGACTTCCTTAGCCCTCTTTCTTCTTCTAAAGGAAAATCCCTAATTTTATTCTTCTTCCACTCGGGCCTAGGTTATCTTCTTTCAGGATTTTTTTTTATTTACAGTTCAAAGATCAATTTACATCCCTTATGAGATCAGAGCCAATCTCATCGATGACTCGCTGTAACAGTTCAGCCCTGAATGCTGCAATCTCCTGTGCAGGTGACCAATTTCTAAAGCTTGGGAATTCGATGTCTTCCAATATCAGAGTACGTAAGCCACTCAACCTTGGTGGATAAGGCACAGTCAATGACAAGACTGCATTAGCCTCTATTCCAGGAACTCTCAGCAGGATCGCGACAATCAGTGTCGAAGTCTCTGACCTCACTCTCCCCGGCATTTGTAGCTAGATAAGTCCACTCGGGATAGGCGTATCTCTGACACGGCACGCTTGCTCTCCTTGATCTCCTCACACTCCCTTGAGCTTGTTCAGACTCACTATGACCAGATTCAGATGATTCACTTATTGGTGCAAGTTCCTTCTCAGATGCAAGTCTCAAGTTTCTTATTTTCTGTCTCACAGGCCACAATTCATTTGCAACCTCTCTCTTTCTTGACTGTACATGACCAATTTCCACGCCAGTCTCTTCTGCTGAGTCAGACTCTTTACCACTAGTAACGTTACCGTCTCCCTCAGAGTCTATATCTGGGTCTTGTGTAGCTTGACCCCCTCAGCTTGACCTGGTGGGTATCCAGCCTCTTCAGTGACCCCACAGCCTGGCTTGCCCTCTCCAGTGACATTGCGATCACGGCTGGAATCACTTCTGGGAGAGGAGCTGTTTCTTCAGAGGGCCCTGAGAATCGCCAGGTATGTGAAGTGTGTATCCAGTTCGGCAGTCCTCCACACTTCACAGCAGTATTCGTAACCTATTTCACCTGGTACGGTCCATGCCACCTTGAGTCAAGACAGTTCTTTCTTAGGTGCTTTTGAACCAGCACCCAGTCTCCGGGGCTCTGGTCATGACAGAGGTCTTTCGACATCGGTGTAGTCACGGCTCCAACCTGGTGAGACGCAGGACGAACCACATCAGCCAATCCTTTGCAGCACTCAAGGATTAAGTCATCTGTGATGTTTATTAAAGCTGTAGACAGCACTACAGGTAAACGCATTGCCCTTCCCATGAGTACCTCATGTGCAGATAGCCCAGTTCTCTTTCTTATCAGGAAGCTGCGCAAGCTCATTAGAATGAAGAGCAACGCATCGGGCCAATTGAAAGATGTCGAAGCACACGCTTTTGCCAACCTTGCCTTTAGCATCCCATTGATCTGCTCCACAATGCCTGATGCCTCTGGCCTGTAAGTACAATGCAGTCTCTGATCCATATTTGAGGCAGTACACAACAGCTTCATGATCTTGCTGTAAAAATGTGCTCCTCAATCCAACTCCAATGTAGTTGGAAATCCGAAGCGTGGTATACGCTCCTTCAACAATTTATTTAGAGAGTTTTATATAGCGCTGGCTGGACCCGTGGATATCTGAGCGCTTTACAACATGTACATAAGAAAAACAGACAGACAAGAAAAAAAAAAGAAAAAAACGAAATGGACAGCCGTTTTGTAAGGTAGGTAGTAGAGTTGAGAGTTACTTGATTGCAAGCTACTAAAAAGAGGTATGGTATATTGTCCAGAGGGTTAAAGGTGCAGAGCGAGGAGGAGTTCCTTTAGTTTTCTCTTGAAGGTCATGTAGGAGGGGTTGGTTCTGAGATCTGCTGGTTGGGAGTTCCAGATTTTGGGGGCATTGCCCGAGAAGGAGCGAGCCAGGGCTTTTTGTTTATGTCTCTTTGGGGGTATAAAAAGTAGGTTGTTGGTGCTCCTCATGTTTCTTGCCTGGCCTGCCTTGGTGAGTTTGGCTGCCAGGTTGACTGGTTTACCAGTGAGAAGGACTTTGTGTGTGAGACAGGCAGTTTTGAAGTGGCAGCGAGCTTTAATTGGGAGCCACTTGAGATCTTTCAGGGAGGGGGAGAAGTGATCATGCCTTTTGGCTCCGGTGACCATCCTTGCTGCTGCATTTAGAGTTGTTCTTATTGGGGCTAGGTGGGATTTTACTGTGCCTGTGAGGGTAGCGTTCCCGTAGTCCAGTCTGGACAGAACCAAGGCTTGCATTGCGGTTTTGAGATCATTAGGAGGGAGGAAGGGCTTGATTGTGTTAAGTAGTTTTAATTTGTAGAGGGCACTCCTTGCGGTAGTCTTAATGTGTGAGCTCATGTTCAGGTTAGGGTCCAGTATGATTCCCAGTGATTTGGTGGAGCCGGCCTGGGTTAGGTTGTGATTTAGGGAGTTGATAAGCTTTATCCATTCTTGGACCTGGTGGGTTTGTCCGTCGTTTGAGAGGAGAAGAATTTCCGTCTTATCTTGGTTGAGTTTTAAGTGGCTGTGTGATAGCCAGTTTTGGATTTTTGTTAGAGCATCGTTTAGACAGAGTATATCTTCTGGGGAGGATACTTCCAGGTAGAGTTGGATGTCGTCTGCTTAGAGGTGGAAGGGGATGTTAGCTTGCTTGATTATGGTAGTGAGGGGCTCCATGTAGATATTGAAGAGAGTAGGTGAGAGGACTGAGCCCTGGCGAACACCTCTGGTTATAGTAGAGGTATCTGAAGTTGAGTTGTTTATTTTTATTTGTTGAGAGCATTTGTGAAAAAAAGATGTGAACCATTTCAGCACCATGCCGTCCGCTCCAATTCGTTGTTTGAGGGTGTTAAGAAGAAGTTTATGGTCCACCATGTCGAAGGCCACAGATAGGTCGAGGAGGATGAGCAGGCAGCAACGGCCGACATCCATACATTTGTGGATGTCATCTGCTATATTTAGTAACGCTGTTTCTGTGCTACAGCCCTTTCTGAAGCCAGATTGGTGTGAATCCAGGAGATTGTAAGTGTCGCTGTGCTGGTTGAGTTGGAGTAGGACACATTTCTCGAGGATTTTGGCCAGGAGGGGCAGGTTTGAGATTGGCCTGAAGTTGTTGAGGTCCTCAGGGTCTGATCCCGTTTTGTTTAGTAGAGGAGTGACTTGGCCTAGTTTTAGGCAGTCTGGTATGACCCCCGTGCTTAGGGAGCTGTTTATTATCATCATCCAGAGGGAGGTAATGACGTGATTGAGATTTTTTGCCGCGGAGGCCGGGAGGGGGTCTGCGAAGTGGGAGGAGGGTTTGAATTCACAATTAGTTTAGAGATGTCCATTTCTGTGAGTGGGTTGAATGCTTTCCAGCAATTGGGGGTAAAGGGGGATCCTAGGATTTGGTTGCCCTCATTTGTCTCAGGAGACTTGGGAGTCAGAGGAGAGTAGGGTGGGATTTTTTTTATCTGAGGTGTGGGGGTGATTACGGTAGATGCTTATGTGATGCATTCAAGAGAGGACTCGATCCTCATGACTTTCTCATCAAAGAATTAAGCGAATTTATCACAACGTTCTTTGGAGACCTGAGGGGCTTTATCGGGTGGTTTGGAAGTCTGTTTTTTTATGATGTTAAAAAGGTCTTTTGGGCGATTTATTGCATTGTCAAGGGAGCTGCAGAAAAAGACAGCTTTTTCTATGATGATGTGATTTTATATGTTCTGCATTCTGCTCTGAGTTGGTGAAGGTGAATCAAGGAAGGGTTTGCTTGCCTGAGTCTTTCTGCAGCTCTGAGTTGCTTTCTTTCTGTTTGAGGTCTTTGTTAAACCAGGACCACGAAGGGGTGTCTCTAATCCTTTTTAGTTACAGAGGGGCTACTTGGTCTAGGACAGCTGACATCGTAGAGTTAAAGTGGGTTGTGAGTTCATTCGTTGAGAGGTTGTCTGTCCTTGAGGGAAGGCTAGAGATCATTTTTTCTTCCAGATCAGCCAGGGGAACCTGGCCTAAGTTTCTAGTCCACTGGAGGGCTTTCTTAGTATGGATGGAGTATGGCTCTTCAAGGTTCAAATGGAACAGGATGATGCGGTGGTCTGACCATTCGACTGGGAGGATGTTATTGATGGTTATCGCCTTCTCCTGGGCTATAATGGCGTCAAGGGTTGAGCCTCCGTTGTGGGTTTGTTCTTTGCAGTGTTGGAAAAGGTTGTACTCAAGTAAGAGTTCGTTTAAGTATTGGCTTAGTGTGTTTTTCTCATCATTCCAATGGAGGTTGAAATCACCTAGGATTATGTTGTTGGCATTTGAGAGTGTGCAGTGAGTTACCAGGTCAGGTAGGTGTTCGTGGAAGGGGCGAGCGTTGCCAGGAGGGTGGTAGAGGAGGTGGCCATTCGTTGTTTAATTTTTTTTCATCCGTATAGTAGTGCTGAGCTATTCAAAAGTGCTATATGTGGAGGAGACAGTTTCCACCATCCTGATGGTAATTTTGTGGATAATGGCTAGGCCACCACCTTGTTGATCCATTCTGTCTTTCTTGATGATTGAGAACTCAGGAGGAACTAGTAGGTCGAGGATCGGGTAGGATGATTCATGAAGCCAAGTTTCTGTGATGAATGCAATATTAATGTCATGGTTAAGGATGGCTTCTGCCAGTTCAGTTGCATGCTTGGAGGCAGATCTACAGTTTATAAGCAGGCAGTTGATATTACTAGAGTTGCTGTTGTGTTTCTGAGAGGTAGGTGCCCTGGGGATATCAGAGAGGTGTGCTGGCGGTCTGGCCGGTTTCCTGGGCGGTATAAGGTTTCTCCCGATACCAGTGATTACCTGGATCTTGGAGGTGAGTTCTTTTTTCCTGGTTGGCGTCATGTGCTACATTTTGGCTAGCTCTATCGCTTTGTTGTGTGACATCCTAGGACTAGATGGAATCGGACTGTGAGGTCGGTTGTTTAAAGGAGTAGTAATCCAGCTATTTGGCTGAGTTTTTGAAGGCTGAAGTGGAGGTCTGGCATTGCCATAGGGGGAGAGGAGTGAACAGTGGGCATAGTCGGGGGAGGTTTTGAGGGTCATTAGGATTTTGTTGATACCTAGTATCACTTTATCAAGCTTACTTTCCATAAGACATAGGGGCCGATTCCGATCTGGGTCGGAAAGCTCTCCGACCGAGCCGGATCCGGAGAGATTTCCGACCGAGCCGGACTCCCCCAGTCCGACCGAGCGAGTACGATGCAGCCGTATGCTGCCCGACTCGATTCGGTCGGACTCCCCCTGAAGTCAATGGGAGCCGGTCGTACAACATGTACACGGGCTCCCATTGACTGAATGGGCACGTCGCGATCAGGGGGGCCCCCTACAGTGGGTACGCGTCGGTGCGAATCGCACCGTACATGCATGTGTAGGGGGGACCCTTGGGTCCCCCCTGTGTTCAACTTGTGCGGCTACGCGTGCAGGGGGGTCCGACACGGACCCCCCAAGTCCGGCTCTGGGTGCTTTTGCGAGCCGGACGCTCCGACTCGATCCGGCCGTCCGACGCGTGCATCATACTCGCTCGGTCAGGAAATGTCTCCATTGCGTGGTGCGAGCCGTGTCCGTACGAGTCGGTCGGAGCGGTTCGGACCCGGGAACGAGTCGGTCGGCAATTTCGCGTGCGCTCGCATCGTACTTGCTCGCTGGGACGACTGTACGAATCGGTCGGGAAAAAGGCCTCCGAATCGGATCCGGTAAAGCCGAATCCGATTCGGAGCCCTACCAGCCGAGAACGGAATCGGCCCCTTAGTCTTTCCTTTAGGTCTAGCGGGGGTATTTGGTTAGAGGAGGTGGGAACAGAGGTGTTTGGCTGCGATTTGTTAGGTGTGTGGTGTTCAAGATACACGGGGAGCAGGTCAGAGGGTTGATGAGCAGGGAGTGTGCGCGTAACTTCCCTGCTAGAGGTTGTTTCAGAGGGTGCTTTTTGTGGGCATGGCACTGAGTCAGTCATCGGTTTGAAGAGGGGAGAGGATACGTTGGGCCTGTCGTGTGTGGGTGCTGTTTGGTCGGTTTCTCTAGTGGCATGGGGGATAGGAACATAACTTTACTACTACTAAATGCCTTTTGTGAATACCGAAAGTCGTAAAGTTAGGATTTTGTCTCAGTTTAGTAGTAGTAAAGTTAGGAGTCCTAACTTTACTACTACTAAATGCCTTCTGTGAATACCAAAAGTAGTAAGTTTAAGATTTTATCTCAGATTAGTTCTGTGAATCGGCCCCAGTGAGGGTTTATGATTTGGGTGAGTGGGATGTGGGTGTCTGGCTTAAAGTAAGAGGGGGTGGGATCAGAAACCGTGGTTGTGATGAGGGCAGAGTTGTAAACTCGGGGGAAACTTGTATGGATGACCTCTTGCTGGATGGCTTCTGTGTGGGGGTTGTGTTTAGGGGGGGGTTGCGTACAAGGGAGAGAGCCTTGCAAAGTGTGGGGAATATGGGTTCGAAGGAGCGTAGGTTGGCATCTTTGGCTTGAATCAGTACGATTCCATTTCTGTGGATAGTTAGGGTGGCCTTGCCTTTGAACATGGGGGAGTGTGAGATCGTCAATATGTGGCCTGGTGGTATGTTAGAGGCTTTGCTAATGCGTAGGTAGTTAGTAAGGGTAGTATTCCATTTCGCAGGTTGGGTAGTGTAGAAGATGAGATCAGTTTTGTCCTGACCTTTGGAGGGTTTGTAGTAAAGATCTGTAATGAGTGTTTCATGATGTTGTTTGAACAGATTGTGTTTGAGTTTTTTAGAAACGGTAGCTGAGAGGTTTGGGGGGGTAGGAGATGTAGAAGGAGTTCGGGCCAAGTGGTTACAAATGGTGTGACATAGGAAATTGGGGCACTGCGGAGGCAGGCATGGTGAATTGGACTGGTGGGATAAATAAATGTGGGATGGGTGCTATTTGTTCGTTAGCCCCCCCAAACGTGGGCCTCTGGTTATTGGAGTGGAGGGAAATGACAGAAGTCAGGGGACCCTTAGGTTACTCTGCATTACAGGACATGTGTCTGAATAAACGCGAGTAAATCTTTTTTTTTTACAGTTGTAACTAGTGGGGGGGGGTATTTTTAGATTCACAGAGTTGGTGAAATGGATAGGTGACTAAGAAGGGTACACACAGTGGGAAGGAAGTTTCCTGATCCAAGATGGCTGCTCTGTGGGCTTGGGTAGTCCTCTTTACGTTTTGGTGTCTACTAGTCTCTAAAGGTGGGGGTTGAGATCAGGAGGACATGGGGTGTTCCTCTTTTAGTGTCTCATAGAAGGGTTTAAGGTAGTCCTCTTTCTATGTTTTTTTCGGTGCACTGAAGGAAGTATAGTCCTCTTTCTGTTTTTACAGTGCACTGGGGAAGAGGAGAGGATACAGTCTTCAAGATGGAGACTCAAAAATCCAAAGATGGGTTCCTGTATCCACCCCAAGGACTGAGTCTGAGTAGCCTAGCCGTCTTGTGCTTGCGTTCCTCACATACCGCCCCTCATCCTAGCAATACCGCCCTTCATCCTAGCAATAACTTTGCTACTGTGAGGCTGTCACACCTTCTAGTTGGATAAGCTTCTCCCCACCATGAAAAGATGCACACAACAACCAGAATGTATCTCAATCCATTAAACACAGGCATTTCAACAAAGGCCAAGTGGATCGGCTTGAAAGGACCCTCCAAACTCCCAATGTGACTCAAGGCAACAACAGTTTTCTGTCCAGCATTCATTTGTTGACATGTAACACACTGATGGCACACTGCGTCAGCAATCACACAGAATCTCAGATTAAACCAAGTCTTCCTGGGCAATCTCACTATTGCGTCTCTTCCTATATGAGCTGCTCCATGAATCTGTCTTGCCATTGGATTCAGCAGACAATCCGATAACACTGCCTTACCATCAGTTGAAACCCAAATGCCATCTTCTCCCTTCTCACAACCTGCTCTGATCCAACCCACTTGTTCCTGATCTGTTGCTTCCAATTGTAACCGCCTAACTTCATCCCATGTGTCTGCAATAGCTAGCATCATGCTAAGTTCGGTCATCTCAGTACTCTCGCCAACATATTCCCCATTAAAAATACATGCGTATGTGGCACAAAAACGAGCAACTTCATCAGCGTATCAGTTTGGTACAAAGCTCAATAACATCCTGACAGTCATGATTTCACAATCTTACCCATCAGCATTTGGAACAGGTAACAAAGTAGCTGGGTTTAACACAGAACAGCGCTTTAGAGTCACATTTTCTGCTGCAAGAAGAATTTGTTTGTATCTTGTTATTAGTCAAATGCTGTGTTTTGGTCCTCGTCATCAGGAGCTCGACTGAATGTGGTATGTATACAGTAAGTGGTTGACCCAACACAATGCTTTCACATCGTTCAATACTGACACCTGTTGCAACAACAGATTTGAGACATCCGGGCAATGCTGAAGCTACAGGATCTAATGTAACTGAGAAATAGGCTGCTGGTCTATGGGCACCTTCATGTGTCTGGGTGAGTACAGAGAGAGCACAGCCTTCCCTCTCATGACAGAACAGCCAAAACGATTTCTTGTTGTAGCCCGGTATTTCTAAAGCTGGAGCGTGACAAAGACACTCTCTCAACTCCAAGAAGGCAAGTAAGCAATCCTTATCCCAAGGTACCGGATTACTTACATCCTTGTGGGTCAACATCTGTAAAGGCTTTGCTATCAGAGAGAAATTTGGGATCCATTGTCGGCACTAGCCAGCCATTGCCAGAAACATCCTGCCCTCTTTCTGGGTAGTGGGAGGATTCATTTTCATGATCGCCTCCTCTCGCTTTAGTGACACCTTCCTCTTGCCTTTCTCAATTCGATGACCCAAGTACTGAACTTCAGTCAGACAGTACTGAAGTTTGCTCGGAGACACCTTATGCCCTTTGTCAGCCAGGTGATTCATCAAGGTCATAGTATCGTCCCTGAAAGCCACTCGTGTTTTGGATGCAATAAGGAGGTCCTCAATATACTGGACTAACGCTGAGTTTCGGGCCAAAATCAAGCTCTGGAGGTTCTTCTTCAAGACCTGATTAAAGATGCATGGACTTTCGGTGTACCCTTGAGGGATACGACACCATGTTAAGACACAATTTTCGAGACGGAAAGCAAATAAAAATAGGCTTTCCTCATGCAATGGAAAGGAGAAGAATGCCTGGCTAAGGTCAATCACAGTGTAACAGACAGCTTCACAAGGAATCTGAAATAGGATCACATATGGATTCGGTACCACAGGACAACATGGAATCATGATAATATTCACTTTTCTAAGGTCCTGAATTATGTGGTACTTTCAGCTCGGTTTCTGCAATCCCACGATGGGCGAATAGCATGGACTTCCTATGATCTGCTTCAATTTGCCCTGCGCAATCATGAACTCAATCACAGGTATAATTCCTGCCACCAGTTCCGGGGTCAGTTTGTACTGGGATGTTCTCAGAAATTCTGCACTAGGCTTAATCTGTATATGGATTGGCTCGACTCCTCGAATCTGTCCGATTTTCTCCCCCGTGAAGTCCCATACCACTGGGGAGACAGTGTCTCTCAAGTCCATCGGTATGTCCTCCATTGTCAGTAAAAGAAACATGTCTATGCAATGATTTTGATTTGCTAGCTTGAAAGCAACGTCATCATCATTAGTCTGCAACTCAATTCCCTTCGGCATACAATAGATGGTACAATTCAATTTACACAAGAGATCACGCCCTAATAAACAGATGGGACTCGAATCACACACCACGAACTGGTGATGATCCTGGAAGGTTTCGATTTTCACTGGCACCTCTTCCCTCAAAGGGTTTCTCATTCTTTTGTTGGCAACTCCTACAACTTGGATTGATTTTCCCGAGAGGAGTAGGTTTGGGACTAATGCAGATCCTACAGTAGAACGGGTAGGACCATTATCGATCAAGAATGTAATGGGATGACCATCTACTTCTGCCTCTACATATGGTCCATTCTGGTCTACCTCTAAGACTGCTCTAAGAATACAGTCTTCCTCCCCCCTCAGGCACCATCATTGGGACGGGTCCTGATCGAACCCATCTAACACTTCCATGAAGGGCATCTCATGGTATGTTCGATTGTGCTGTGAGATTCTCGGAGGTTGCGGCACTTGAACTAGCTGATTCTGATTCCCTCCATTATAGAATTTTGGCCAAGTCACCGTCGGTAACTAATATACCGCATCTGTTACTTGCACGAGTTCTCTGTCCTGCACCTGATTCGCTGGATTTAAGCGACACTTGCGCTTCCAATGCCCGATCTTATGACAAAAATGACAGGTGGGTCTCTTTTTCAGCGTAGCAATATCTATCCCTGTTTTGGGATCAATGGGGACACCTCTTCCTCTTCCTTGTCCAGCTGCACTTGGTGTGCCCTGAACACCCCCTTGGACATTCCTTTGATTACAACCTACTGTCCCTCCTGTTGCCTGTACCTGATCTCCCTTCTGTACGTTTCGCATTTGAACCAGCATTAACTTTTCCTTAATCCTCCTATGCTTAGAATCCACCTCATCATTGCAATATCTGGCATACTGTAGAATTTTGTCCACAGACCTCTTTTGCCAGCAGATAAAATGTTGCTGTATCATGAGGCTGATTTCTGGTCTCATTCCGGTCACAAATGCTGAGACGAATTGGCCCATGTCTTTGGGGTCAAGTGCATCTAACCCACTGTACTGCTTGAAGGCTTGCAAGAGCCTCTCATATTAGGCATGCACTGACTCTTTAGGTTCTTGGGTCATTCGATCTATCTTAACCCGATCGATGTCTTCAGGGGCTATTTTGGACTGCAACCATGTGATCACCTGATCGTACTTTTTCATACCCAAGGGCGAAGAACCATGAGTGACAGGATGCCTCTCTGGCTGAGCAGCAGGCCAATCAATAGTGATTTTACATGTAGACCATAGATCACTACGGACCACAATTTCAAACAGAGTATATAAGTCAATCCACAACAGTTTTGAGATTTTAACAAAGCAATCGACTTGCTTGTACCATTCAGCAGGTTTCTACCTCAACCTAAGAGAATAATTTGTGAATGCAGCTAAATCACCTCTACTCTAAGGAACATGCACGTACCCTCACTAGACCTCTCGTAATGGATACGCCTCAATTCCCGATGTTCCCCCTCCAGGAGGCAGTGTTTCCCCTGTCACTTTTCTAGCACTTTTCTTCTTAGACCACCTATCCTCCCACTTGTCAAGCATACTCCAAGCCTGTATTCCTATGACCAACTCTTGAATGTGTGTTTTCAATACTGTCACTCTATTTTCCTCCAGCTCCTGATTACTATAATTGAGCCTATGTTTCCCTGTAGCATTTTCGTTCAAGATAAGTCTACTTCATATCTCTGAGCTAGTTCTGACAAGTTCTTGTGTGCTCATCTCACTTTGCGGGTGACATCCTTTGCTATAAACAACAGGTCATCTGGCTCCTAGATCTCTATTCTTTCCAAAGGTAAACTCCCACTGATAATCTTGTCTACTTCAGCCTTCAACCTCACCACATCCAATAGTTTTGCCTTTACTTCAGCCTTGATCGTTCCCTGACTCAATGTACTGTTCTGACTTTCCTTACTGTTATTGTGATCTCTCAGCCAAGTCTCTAAATCTGTACCATTTAGGACATTTAGCATTTCCAGTAGCTCCCTGACTCGCACTTGTTTCACAAGTCACACACACACTGGTCCCCTCACTGGTGTTTCCCACATCCTCAAGTCTGAACTCATGCTCACCATAGGTACGGATCGTTTAGTATTAGAACCAATGCGTATTCCCGAAGGACCAGCAGTAGCTGATAAGGGGGTACTAGATTCCATAGGCACTAGAGATGGACAGTTTCCATTAGTACCAATCCAGTTCCCTCCGCCTGAATGGCCTGTTGCTGACTAAGGTTTCCCACTGAGCTCGTGTCATATACAGGGACAACAGGACCAATGGTGACCGGTACTGTGAGAGCTTCCGGCAACCATGAAGCAGCATTGACTCCATTCTGTTCCAATACCTCCTAAGGTGGACACGCTTGTCCCCACTACTCCTGCAGATATCCTTCCTACAACTCCTGTACTAGGACCTGTCTGAGATGCTGACCCACTCTCCATATTCACTGTATTTGCCAATTCTCACCTTCCCTCCTCTGAGTGTGCATTGTAAAGTGGAGGGCGCTCCGATAACAACCTATCCAACAAGTTGTCATTCGATTAGCTCCCATCTTTTCCATTTTCCCTTCCATTGCGATTCTGAGAATCTCCCTCTCTTACCAGCATTGGGTACAACCTTTCTCCTTCAATGGTATCCACTCTCCATCTCTTAAGCTGTGCTTCCCAATGTGCTTCCTGACATGCCCTCAAAGCTTTCCTCATCTTCCCTTGATATCTTTCCCTGTTCTTTGCATGTGCTGCACGTATCCATGTGTCTAACACCTCAAACTGTGTTGGTCTATGTAAAGGTCGCAGCGCAAACATCACTCTTCTCAACTGATGCAACACGTCCAACCAAAATGAACCATAATGTGGAAATGCGAATTCTTCCGCTTTCTCAGGGATTTTGTGGCAATTTTGAAGCCAAATTATAGTATGGAGCCCTACTTTTGTCACTATATAGTGTGCTGGAGTATCCTCAGGTGGCGCTTCTTCACCCACTCAAATAACAACACCTGGATCACCAATGAAAAGATCCCGTAACACCCTAAAACATCACATGATTCAATTACAGATTATCCATTTTTTACGCCGAACAATATCTTTCCAACCACAACTTCCTGATGACTACCAACCAATCATAGCGCGGCGTTACACCAACTGACCTATCGCAGCGCGGCACACTCTGAAGTCACCTCTACTCTTCGCAGCAGCTCACCTTTCTTCACAATTTCTCTGTACACATTCACTCACACAATCGTCTTAAACTCCATAATTGTCTGCCATCTAAAAAGATCTATAGAATTCAGTCATCCAAGAACATTCACACACAGCAACTTTGACCTGCGCTCGTCACCTGATCAGTATAGCTCACCTCTGTACACAAGGTTTACTAAACATTTCCTGTACGTCCCATTCACACAAAGTTCCCTGTCTTAGGTGGAACTGTTGATGACGTCTCACGACAACTTCTTAACTCCTCGGTAAGTCAATCACAATAACTCAGTGTCTTCTACACCATTTATTATATCCCGGGATCTTAGGCCACTTCGGGACCTGAAACTCAAATCTCAATCCTTGGACCACGTCCGGCCCTAAACCACATTCACTTGACTTTCACACCAACTCCACCAGACATCACACAATCAATTAATTTCTCGCAATCTAACACATGACACATCCCTATTGATACTCACTTCTCCATTTGCCGCTGATCTCGCCGCACCATCAAACTCTGTCAGTCTCCGCTGAATTCCGTCTCTCTCTGTGCTCAGTCATTGGGCTCTATTTTGGGGCTATGGGGTTCTAGATCTCCTTTTTCTAAAATAATTCTGGATTCTCGCCTCGCTTCAAGTGCGAACCATCCTACACTGCTACCAACTGAAAAGGCCGGGCCCATAAGTTCTAGATCTGTTCTAGAGTCACGATTCGATGGTTCTTTTTCACAGCATGTAAGCGTAGAGGAGAGAAAATCATTAACAAAACCAACAAATTCAATAGGAATTTCTCTGGACACATAGTAACCACAGACCACTACTTAAGGTTAGTTAATTTATTACAAAGTCAAAAATAACTGGACATAGAGACACCTCAAAATAAGAGTGTAGAAATACATTGGAATCAACATAAAGCCAGATCTGCGAATAAAGTTGAGTCGGTGCAACATGCACAAGACAATTTACTTGAGAATTAGAATGCAGAGGATCAAAAAGCATGTGTCCCAAATTCCCTGCATCGAGGGTTGGTGAATATAAAGAATCAATCTATCCCTACACTAGCGCTATTGTGACATCCCTACTTAAGCATCCTTCAGGGAAAGAGATAAAGAGAAAGGGGTCCGCATGTGGAGTCTTTCTAAAAAGTCTCTCTAACGTCAATGGGTCGAATAGCATAAAGCTATCGAGATACAGCTCGTTCTGAGATGCTCTCTCTTTAAAGGCAGAGAAGAAGTGAGCCGCTTTCCCTACTTGCAACGTCCCAATATTTCAGGTGTCTTCCCAAGACACGCCATCCGCTCTGACCACGTTCTCATAGGTACTTTTCCATAGGACAGCGATGTTCCTGAACAGTAACATGGTGACCTTGATTCCCAGGCCTTTTCGGTGTGAAAACACAACAGCACTCCTTATCGGCCTTAGTTCACGATGTAGTCTCTTCTCTCCTTGCCTAACTCCTAAAACAGAAAGACAATATTCTAACTAACAAGGGCGCTTCTTTCACCTGCAACATAAACGTGAGAAAGAACGAAATCCACAGCACACATGAAATTCAAACTGTTAATTCTAAAGCAAAAGCTTCCAGGGAAATGCATTTCAGGCCTACAAAATTCAGCTAACAAGAGAAATGGTGTATAAGCTTCATGAAATTACATAGGAAATAAAGCATGTTCAGTTAATATTCCTACCTACATAGAAAATGACTCAATTAAAAAACACATTTATTAATACATAATTGTCAGTTGCACAACACTAATTCTTCACGTTAGTGTTTTCTGCTAGTTACATTTACTTCCCCCATCAACTCTTCAAGTTTTCTATTTAATGGCTAAACACATCACATTTTATATTACATTTCAAGATCCTAACACTTCATGTTAACACGACAAAGGATTATATGCGGGTGCGTTCTACATGTGTGATTATAATGCACCCCTACAAAAGAAATTAATTTTCCACTAAATCAATAGCGTGACCTGGCTGGTGGCAGGGCCCTTCTCCATTACTAATTGTGACAAGGAGGATGTACATCAGGGTAATGCATATTTTCTGCATATAAAAGGGGGGGAGTCAGAACGTGTATTTCAAAATATGTTCTGTTACTAATGTATGCCTTACTTTGTATTGGGAGCAGTCTTAGATTCTCATGCAATATTCATTTCCGGCGTCAGAGCTGATTCACACCAACATCTGGTGGAGGGGACACACTTAGTGGCACATGCAGCTCCAGCAACTCCGACATTGAGCGAATTTTGAGAATGGACAACGCCACTCTTGGCAGCACATGGATCATAGAGCCATTCATCCTAGATCCCATATTATGGAGCCCAGAACACAACACCAATATGCTCCAACGAGCAATTGTCATAACAGAGTGAGATAATGCCAGCATCGATCACAAGCTGCTTGATCTGGACTTAGGCCCTTTTAAAAGCCTGCCACGTCAGAGCAGGTTGTCATCTTTTTTTTGTAAAAATAATGTTCGTCCTTGTGTTTCTACATTTCATGAAAGAGAAAAAAAGAGAACAGAAAGAAAGTAAGACTCATTGGTATTAAGCATTGGTAAAGCCAATAGGCCGGGCCTTGGCAAGCCTGCACAATTTATTTATTTGTTTGTTTATTTATTTCTTTATTTTTGCAAGTGTGTGCAATCGACTTTAAAAGTCTAACTGCAGTAAAAAGTAAAGATGCCTTCATCAAAAATTGGAGTGCATGTTTTCAAATGAAAAAAGTAAGAAAAAATGGACCATACCAAGAACAGGTACAAAAACATGAAACTAAAACAGAAATTGGCCTTCCAGTTCTGGTGTGGACTTTTTTTTTAACGGATATGCACATGTGCAAGAGCAAAATGCAGTTACTCAAAGTAAAGAGAGCAAATGGCTAAAGTTAGCTGACCCATTGCCTCTTGCAGTAGGTTCTGGTGGGTGGAAGCAAAATGTGAATGGTGTTTGAACAGACCAATGGGTGACGAAGGTGACCAAAAGCCCTTCAATGCACATATATATTTATGTATTCTTATTTATTTTTTGGGGGGAAAACCTAAGTCTGGTGAAGACAAAAACGATTGACAAAGCCGTAAGGCCTGGTTTTCATGTGGTAACCTGTGTGTGCAGAAAAGCTGCTTGCCTGCCCTAGAACATTAAAGACAGATCTACTGGCTTTGCCAATACCTTGTTTTACCACAGGGTCAATATTAAAACAGATATTCTGGTTACTGTCTTGATCATCATCTTAAGTTGATAAAAGATATTTATGTCCAATGCGCAAACGGCTGAATGTGCACATGGTTTAATTCATACGTCAGTCATGAGAGAGCTGGAGTACTGTAAGTGCTTGATGGTGGGTCTTCTGCAGAACTCCTTCCCCCTTTGCCACAGGGACATTATTCAAACTCCTGCATCACACTCCTCAATTTCTATTAGATATGAAGGAGAAAATCTTTTGGCTATACAGCATGGATTTCTCTAGGCAGTCGCGGCTGGTGTCAGGGCAAAGTGGTGGGACGGGGTGAGGGGGGGACAAAACAAAAAACAAATTACAAAAAAACAAGCTTCCCTGAATACTGCCGCATCGCTGCTCTTCTGGCTCCACTGCAGGCATAGGCTCCCAGACTGCCCTGCGGCCAATCCTTACGCTGCTCTCACAGCATGAGAGCGGCATCAGGATTGGCCTGAGCACCCTCGATTTGCGCTCCCAGGGAGACTGGGAGCCTGTGCCTGCTGTTTCCAACCCGGCAACGTAGCTCGGGTTGGAGACAGTTTCAGTGTGCATTACAGTTTGGCCGGGCTGAGATGGCTGGCCAAATTGTCATGCGTACTGATAACAGTGCCATCCCTCCCCCTCATCCCCTGGCCCCACCCCCAAAACTGCATGGTAGGAGAAAAATAAAACAATAATAAACATGGTTTATTATCGTTTTACTTTTCAAGTTTTGCAGCAGCTGCTGCTGGCAGGTGGGGGGACGATGTTCCTCTGTCATAGCGGAGGAGCCGCCTCTGGCTCTAGGCCATCTAACTTCTACTTTGGTGTATAAAACTATACAAACTATATATTGGAAAACACCTTATACCGCGCCAAGCGAATCCCACATTACACAGTGTCAATAAATACCATTGCCTTAGTGTAACTGAAACTGTTGCAGCCATGTTTTCATGCTCATATTAACGGAAGTGCCATTCTATGATGCTTAGATTTGGTCTTTCACATCCTGGTTCTTGAGACAAAAAATGTTGATCAGCTTGCTTAGCAGAGAAAGTTTACTTTCTTGTTACAATAGAAGGGCGTCTTCTTCCTTTCTCATGATCTCAGGCTCTGGCACATGTGTACTCTTTTGTTTAATGAAACCAAGTGCTTCTCATTGAAAGCCTGTTTGTAGAATACTATGCATTTGTGCCCTGCCCTTGCCAAGTAGCTCCCACCTTTATACAGTTGCCAGGGGAACTCTTTGTCAATCGATTCATTTAATAAATATTTTGAGACTTCAACTGCCTGAGCACAGAGTTTCTTGGACAACGTGAACAAGCCTTCTGCTTGTTGCAAATATAATCCTTCTGTCATCAAAGTGACCCTATGCTTTGTCCATGTTTCCCCCCTTGAACATTTTGGACCACTCCTGTGGAATGCCCTTCCTAACCAAAAATGGGCCATTACTTTTCACCCAAAATTTAGTAGCACCCTCAAAGTTCCCTTGCTTTATTTTGAGATCACTGTCCACTGAATATCACTGCCCTGTGCCTCCTCCCCTTTCTACATCATCTGAAACCAATTGACGACTTGGTCATAATGTCACAATTCCCCTTTCATCTCTGCTGGGTAATTTCTTAAATAGCCAAGTCACTTCAAAAATGTCTATTTGGGTCCAGAGTAACTGAATGTCAGAATGCCCTGGATCCAATGGGAGCGATGCATTCTTCCGTCTCTCACCACCTCCACCAATGATCACATACACAGAGATATGTGGACCAGTGGTAGAAACAGGGAAAGAGGGATGGGATACCCCCCTGTCCCTGCGCTGCCTGCTGTCCCTGCGCCACCTGCTGTCCTGGTCCCTGCGCCACCTGCTGTCCCTGTCTCAGCAGCGCCTACTTTCCTTGTCCCTGCGCTGCCTGCTGTCCCTGTCCCTGCACTGCCTACTGTCCCTGCGCTGCCTGCTGTCCCTGCGCTGCTTGCTGTCGCTGTCCCTGCACTGCCTGCTTTCCCTGCGCTGCTTGCTGTTCCTGCATAGCATGCCGTCCCTGCACCTCCTGCTGTCCCTGCACCACCTGCTGCCCAAGTGCCACCTGCTGTCCCTGCGCTGCCTGCGATCCCTGCGCTGTTTGCTGTCCCTGCACCGCCTGCTGTCCCTGTCCCTGCACTGTCTGCTGTCCCTGCACTGCCTGCTGTCCCTGCGCTGCTTGCTGTCCCTGCACTGCCTTTTGTCCCTGCACTGCCTGCTGTCCCTGCACTACTTGCTTTTCCTGCATCACCTGCTGTCCCTGTGCCTTCTGCTGTCCCTGCACTGCCTGCACTAGAACCACCACCAGGACCGCTACTGGAGGCTGCAGCACGACCACGCAATGGACGAGTGCAGCGGATGTGCTGTCAATGCACCGTCGGTTGTACAACGCTCAGTGCCCGGACCCCTGGCCCTACCGCCACCCGACGCTACTCCACCAAGGGACTCCTGGACCTGGACCCCAGATGTCGAAACAGCTGTACCTCCTCCTCCCAACAATCCACCAAAGGACCTTTCACCTGCTGACACTGACACTTCACCTGCAACACAACCTGCGAAAGTTCCCACACCACTCCGCCCACAAGACCAAGAACACCCTATAACTGCTCCACTGTATATTGCTCAATGCCCGCTCACTCTGCAAACACGCCACAGAAATCTGGGACACCATCACCTCCCTTTCTCCGGATGCTGCATTCAGCACTGAAACATGGCTCAACCCCTCCTCGAACCCCAACATCACCACCACCACTCCTGAAGGCTTTAAGATGATACACCATGACCGCACCAAGAAAAAAGGCAGAGGCATGGCCATCATCTTCAAGAAAACCATCAGATGCACCATCACCAATGATGACCCCACACCTCTCATGGAACACCTGAACTTCCTACTACAAACTGGCATGAAGTCTGCGATAAGAGGCACCCTCGCCTACAGACCCCCGGGCCCCCAAGCAACATTCTGCGATGCCATCCCTAACCTCATTGCCCCCCTAGCAATTGACTCACACCACTATCTACTACTCGGCGACCTCATCTTCCACATCGATGACCCCAACAATGCCAACTCCATCTCTCTCCTGGAGAAACTGAACAACATCGGTCTCACCCAACTGGTCAACGAACCCACGCACAAAGCCGGAAACACACTCGACCCCATCTTCACCTCCAGCGATAGAATCCAGTTCAGCCACACCAGAGAACTCACCTGGACCGACCACATCATCGTACACTTCACCATCACCTTGACGCCCAGCACCCCACCACCAGGCAGCAGATCTCCTCCCACCGAAGCTGGAGCAAGTTCACCAAAACTCATTGGTCACAGACACTCCCAACCTCCCAACCGAAGGCCTCAACAGACCTCAAACATACCGTCCAGAACTTCACTGCCTGGATCTCCGACTGCACCAACAGACTCACCCCTCTGAAACCTACAAAAACCTACAAGAGTCCCAAACATGCCAGCTGGTACACTCCAGAACTCAGGACCACCAAGCACAACTGCCACCAAGTGGAGAAACAAGGTCGCACCACCAAGAACCCCGCCGACATAGTAGCTCAGAAAACAGCCCTCAGCAACTATCACCAGCAAAGAAGCCAAGAAAGCAGCCATCACCACCCGCATTGACTCCGCTGCCAACCACACAAAGGAACTCTTCAACATAGTCAAAGAATTCTCCAACCTAACAGCCATAGAGAACACCACCCATCCCTCTCAAGATCTCTGTGACACCCTCTCAGACTCCTTCCACAGCAAGATCACCAACATCTACAACAATTTCAATATCCAACCCTCCACCATTGACCCAGTCAACCTCAACCAACCAGCAAACACCTGCCAAACCATCACCACCTGGTCACTGCTCACCATCCTGACCACCCCAGCCATCATGTCTTCCATCCACTCCGGGGCGCCCATTGACCCCTACCCCCACCAACTCTACAGCCTCACAACGAACCCAATCAGCATGCAACTCACCCACATCCTCAACACCTCCATCTCCACAGCAACCTTCCAAGACAGATGGTAACACGCAGACGTCAGACCCCTCCTAAAGAAAGCCTCCGCTGACCCTAACAATCTCAAAAATTATCATCTGATCTCCATGCTCCTCTATCCGGGCAAAGTTCTTGAGAAAGCCATCAACCAGCAGCTCACCGAATTCCTGGAACAAAACCACCTACTGGATGCCTCTCAATCCGGATTCCATGCCAATCACAGTATTGAGACCACACTGATTGCTGCCACAGACGAAATCAGAATACTCCTCGACCGTGGAGAAACCGTGGCCCTAATCCTCCTCAACCTCTCTGCGGCGTTCAACACAGTCTCCCACAACACCCTCATCAACAGACTCTACAACATAGGCGCCCTCAAGTGGATCACCTTTTTCCTTCCAGGACGCACATAGAGCATCCGACTGCCTCCCTTCAACTCCGTACCCAAAGATATCATAAGCGGCGTACCACAAGAATCATCCCTCAGCCCCATCTTGTTCAAAATCTACATGCCCCCTCACAGACGTCATCAGATCCCTTGGACTCAACATAATCTCCTACGCAGACAACACTCAACTGATCCTCTCGCTCACTGAGGACCCCGCCAACGACAAAGCCAACTTCTGCAACACCATTACCAACGTAGCAAAATGGAGGAAAGACAACTGCCTCCAAATCAACTCCAACAAAACTAAAATACTGATCTTCGGGAAGAAAACCTCCACAAGGGACCACAGCTGGCGGCCTGGAGAACTCGGATCTATACCGACCGACCACGCACACAACATCGGCTTCATCCTCGACAGCCAACTGACCATGAAACGACAATTTAACCAGTCGCCTCCTCCTGCTTCCACATACTTCGCATGCTCAGCAGAATCTTCAGATGGATCCCAACCAACACCAGAAAGACTGTAACTCAGGCCCTCGTCACCAGCTGCCTCAATTAAGGCAACGTCCTTTACACTGCCATCCCCATCCAGCTCCTCAGAAGACTCCAGACCATACAGAACACTACTGCTAGACTCATCCTGAACCTCCCAAAATGAACCCACATTGCCCGCTACCTCAGAGGCCTTCACTGGCTCCCAATTCAGGAAAGATGGCACTTCAAGATCCTCACACACGCCTACTAAGCCCTCCAAGACCTAGGACCTGCCTACTTCAACCATCGACTGAACTCCCACCAACCCGCTAGACACCTATGCTCCTCTTCATTCGCCCTCACCCCTGCATCTGCTGCACCCACATTGGCAGCCGCTCCTTCTCCTACATTGCAGCCAAAGCCTGGAATGACCTCCAGCTCCGTACGGCCAACCCGCTGGCAAACTTCAGAAAGAGACTCAAGACCTGGCTCTTTGACAGAGACACAGCGCTAAGATACCCCTAGTGGTGACAGAGTGTGCTTTCCAAATGCTGATTGATTGATTGATTGAAGAGAGACGAGAGAGACATTGAAATCCATTACTCTCACCTGTCACTTCTGCTGGGCATTGATGTCTGCAGGATTTAATGTGTGGCTTAAGGCAAAGTATATGTTGCCATTCATTTCCTGCATCAAACTGTCACAGTGAACGGATATACCTTAGCAGTAACTCTGTGCAACCAAATCTCTGTTGATGTGGAACGTCTAATTCCTGAAACAAAACATACAAGCTATAAGCGTATTAAATATGTGTTCACCAACATTTCTCCCTATGAGTAGAATAATTACCTCATTCCTTGTCACACACTCTATGTGGAACATGAGTTATAGTTTCTAATTGACTCTTGCGTCACTTGAATATTAACGGACTGATTATTTTCAAACTAAGGTCATGTTTTCCAAAACTGAATTATGTTACAAAGATGAATTGTAGGAACTCCAGACGTAGCCATGAGGTATAACATAAGTAAGAGGTTTATTTAAGCTTAGATGGAGGATGGTAGTTACAAGATGGTAGTTCAACAGTTAAGTAGTTAAGGTAGTTCAGGCAGTTCAAAGCCCCACCAGGAGCAGCATCCTTGCTGCTCAGCCCACAGTCTCCAACTGTCTCTCTGTCCACACAACCAGGCACTCCAACATTCTACTCTCTCATCAGCATTCTAACATTCCACATACACATCACATTCATACTGGCTGAGCAGCAGGGAAAGGATATCAAGGTATAACACATCCCCTTCCCTTGGGAACACAATAAATAAAGATGATTACAACATTGCATAATAAAAGTACAATACAAGAGAAATATGCAATGTACAAATGGAGATAACTAATTAAAGATCATATAGACAGAAGTACAGAATGGAGGAGAAACAAACAAAGAGCAAATGATAACTGCAAATATAAGAGAACAACGGATAGGAGTATGAAAGAGAACTATGCAATGAACAAATGAAAACTACACTTATAAAAGAACAAAGAATGGGAGGATTATCCACTCCCCAACAATATTGACTGAAAATAGAAATTCCACAGTGGTAACATTGTGCAGGACTGGGAGAATGGAGGACACTAAAGAAGTGTAAATCCCTAACCACTCACCCCCTTCTACACACCACAGATTCTAGAGGAAACCATTCGCAGTGGTAATATTGTACAGGGCTGGGAGAATGGGGGACATCAAAGAGATGTAAAACCCAACCACTCACCCCCTTCTACACACATTTTCATGGTAATGCTGTGCAGGACTGGGAGAATGGAGGACATCAAAAAAATGTAAATTCCTCACCACTCACCCCCTTCTGTACACCACACATGCTCAACCATAGGTTAATCAAAAGTAAGAGGTGCCCGACACCTGAACAAATTCCTAGGTGAGACAAAAGTATAGGGTACACAACCCATCGCACAAAATTCGAGAAAGCCACAAATGTATAGGGTGCACAACCCATCGCACAAAATTAAATAAAGGCACAAAAGTATAGGGTACACGACCCATCACACAAAATTCCATAAAGGCTCAAAAGTATAGGGTACACGACCCATATCACAAAATTCCATAAGGCACAAATGTATAGGGTACACAACCCATCGCACAAAATGCCATAAAAGCACAAAATAGAGGGTACCCGACCCTTTGCACATGAAACACGATGTGCATCATCAAGAAGAAAGAAGAAACAACTTTGTAAAACACTCTTCCAAACATCACAGAGTGGCTAAGCACAAGATAGGGAGAACCACCTCAGATGAAAATGACGTGCAAGGTGGAAAACCAAGGACAGCACAAGATAACACGTAGTATATGCATCAACACACAGCCAGGACAATAAAACAGTGAGCACACAGCCTATCAATAATGCTAAGCAACATAATTGGGAAGGCATGAGCATGAAATATACCAGTGATGACAACAAAGGATGTAACAAAATACAAGGCATAAAGGCAACAAGTGCGTAAAAAAAATGCATGGCACACAGTAATAGTTAGAAGAAAAGCAAGCATTAAAAAAAACAATACGCAGCTCCCAACTGCAAATCCAAACCTGTGTATAATCCAAACTCAGCAGCAATAGAGACAACATGTCAGGAATGATAAATTAAAAAAAATAAACGTTACAAGGTTCCTTAGTTCTAGTCCAGAGACGAACAAATGCTTCACTCCGACACCCACTTGCAATTGACAGCAACAGTGTCCAAATGTTGAAGTAGTAGAAAGGTTGCCCAAATAATTGTAAAGCCAATTCAGCAGGTCCGTAGATTGAGTTAAGCTGCACTGCTTAACTTCCACACATCAGGATTCACACTGACTGCCAACAGCTGTCAAATGCCAGGGTACTGGGTTGATCGAGGATGCCGCCAGGAGAGCACAGCACAAGAGCACAGGAATTCACATCGAAAAGCCACGGAGCCACGGAGGTGTTGCGTGAGGACAACGGTCAAATTAACTTTATTGTCACGCAAAGAAAAGCAAACGTGGTTGGCATATAGCGTACTGTACTGGAAGTTGCTGGACGAGATGGAGTACGCCAAAACACAAAATGGCGGCACACACTGGTGACGCCACGCCGGATGGCTCCGGGCATCACCGTACACGAAATACGCCCAACAGCAACAAGCAGGTCTTCCAGACGTCACAGTGGAGTGGAGGAAGGTCTCGCAAAGCAGCCAGAGAAAGGTAAGGGTGCGTGAGCTCAGTGCATGCTCAAGGCGTCTTTTGAATCTGTGGAAGCGGTTCAACTGCCAAGAGGGAGGCTCACACAGAGGCAATGCGCACATACTCAAAATTGAAAAAGTACTCACAGCAAACACCGGCATCCAGCCTCCTCAAATAAATAAAAGTACCAGATCACGGGTGTGTTGACTCTTGATGACACTGGAGTGGCGGTGAGTTGAAGCGGCAAACATCCAAGCCCAACAACTCCTTGTGCGTAAATCTTGAATTAGGCTGCTGTAAATGCCATGACAGTCACTGCAGGTCTCTGCTTGAATAAAGGTAAAAGATATCTCCCAATGTCTGATGGATGGCAGCAGGCTTCAGGGTGAAACGATTGTAGATTGACTTCAGGCCACACAATCACATTTCTGGAAGCTGTCAAACGTTGAAGCACACTGCATAGAGCTTTTCCTTTTTTTTTAAAAAAACATCCATAAATGTAAGGAGTGTGAAACGCCCAGGGCAGGCTGTCCAGATGGTGGAGGACACTGGTGGGGCTAGAGGAGGCGTTCTATTCCTTACTTTCCAAGTTGCTTTAGTTCCAGTAGTTTCCAATACAAGTAGTCTTGTTTTCAATTTCAAATATCTTCACCTCAGGTAAACTAGGAGCCAGTACACGCAGGGTTTTTCTCCAGATCGTCGCCAATGTTACAAAGATGAATTGTAGGAACTCCAGACGTAGCCATGAGGTATAACATAAGTAAGAGGTTTATTTAAGCTTAGATGGAGGATGGTAGTTACAAGATGGTAGTTCATCAGTTAAGTAGTTAAGGTAGTTCAGGCAGTTCAAAGCCCCACCAGGAGCAGCATCCTTGCTGCTCAGCCTACAGTCTCCAACTGTCTCTCTGTCCACACAACCAGGCACTCCAACATTCTACTCTCTCATCAGCATTCTAACATTCCACATACACATCACATTCATACTGGCTGAGCAGCAGGGAAAGGAAATCAAGGTATAACAAATTACTTGTTTACTGTTTGAAATGAGTTATGTAAAATTAACAGCTCGAGTGAGATTTGAATGATATGTACAACATGGCCGTGTCATGATGTTTTGTAATGGTGGATCCAAACACTGAGACACTGTGACAGCACGCTGGTCAAAGTCCTCTGTCTATCACCAGCTCTATTGAGTGATGTAGTATTGCAAAGTCAAATGGAAGAAGAACAGCAGGTGGCTCCTTGAGGTAAGTGTCATTTATTTCGCAAGTACAGGATTAAGGGCAGCCGCTCAGAAGCACTTCAATATCTCCCCTGGCTCCATGCATGGTGCTGAGACAGAATATTGAGTTGGAAATGTCGACCTACACAAATATCGATTTGGAAATATCGTGATTCAGAACTATCGACAGCAAGAATATTGTGGTCAAGAATATCGAATTTAAGGTAAGAAATATCGTTTTTAATAATATAGAAGTCATTAATATTGTTTGCAAAAATATAGATGTTTAAAATATCGATTTGTTAATTAGTGTTATATATTTTATTTTATATTTTAAATGTATGTGATGTATGTTTTTTGTATAAGTATTGTTTGTTTTTTAATATATGTGTTACATTTTTAGTAGTTATGAATTTTTTTTAATTACATTTTGCATTTTTTAGTTCCATAGCGGGTTGTGGGTTTATAGGGGAATAGGGTGGGAAGTAATTTAATTATAATAAATTAATGATTATTTTTTATTTATTTAATTTAGATTTTATAGCGTTAACTGTGCAAAGTAATTTATTTTTGTAATTAATTATTAATTGGTTGTTAATTAATATTAATTAATTAATTGATAATTAATTATGGTAATTGTGTAATTTTTTAGGTGTGGGTTGTGGGGTTTATGGTGTAAAGGGTGGGAATTAATTTATTTTTAATTAATTAATAATTAGTTCTTAATATTAATTAATTGTTAGAACATTAATTACGGAAATTGTGTAATTAATTTTAGGTGCAGGTTGTGGGGTTTATAGGGGTAAAGGGTGGGAAGTAATTTATGTTTAAGTAATGAATAATTAGTTGTTAATTTATACTAACTAATTCATTGATAATTAATTATGGTAATTGTGTGATTTTTTTTAGGTGTGGGTTGTGGGGTTTAAGGGGTAAAGGGTGGGAAGTAATTCATGTTTAATTAATTAATAATTAGTTGTCAATCAATATTAATTAATTAATTGAAAATTAAATATGGAATTTGTGTAATTAATTTTATGTGTGGGTTGTGGCGTTTATAGGGGTAAAGGGTGGGAAGTAATTTTTGTTTATTTGAAAATTAGTTGATCATTAATATTAATTAATTAATTTATATTTCATTAGGGCATTTGTTTATATTTTTTTGTGTGTGGGTTTTATTGTTATAGGGGTACAGTGTGGGGAGTAAACTAATTTTACTTACTTTATAATTAGCTGTTAAATATTATTAGTTTTTTAATTGTAAATAAGTTTTAATTGTGTGATTACTTTTTTTTATAGTTTAATTTTAACTGTGGGTTGTGAGGATTATAGGGGTAAAGTGTGGGAATTAAAATAATTTTTATGAGTTTTTTAAAATTAATAATATTTCTTTAATTGGTAATTAATTATGTTATCTGAGGAAGTACATCTTTTTTTATTTAGATGGGTTTTGTGAATTGTGTGGTGTTATAGGGTAGGAAATAAAAAAGTAAATTTATGTAATAATTAATGTTTTTGTTTCTAAATAATTTTTTGTTAAAAATTTAATATTTTTGGAAATAGATTTTATTTTATTTAATATAATATTTGTAGCTATATGTTATATGTATTTAATAGTGTAATATTTTTTTAAAATATTAAATATATTTGTATTTGAAATTTTAACATATTTATATATTTTTTAATTGGAGTGAGAATATTAATTGTTATGAAATGAAATGAAATGAAAAGACGATTTGTATAGCGCGATAGCTACCCTAGGGCATCCTAGCGCTACGGACAAAAACGCGGGTGAGAAAATGGTCAGGGTTTATTAAAGAGCAGAGTTTTTAACAATTTACGGAAAGGTAAAAGGTTGGGTTCTGCCCGCAGATGAAGGGGGAGAGAATTCCAGAGTTTGCGGAATTATAGGCAAAAGAGCGGCCGCCGCATCTACTTCTTTTGATCTTGGGCACTAAGGCTAGGAAGGAAGATGCTGAGCGAAGCTGTCTATTCGGTTGATAAGGGGAAATCAGAGAATGGTTGATGGCTGGGCCCGTCTTCCAGAAGGTCCTATGTGCAAGGCGCGAAAGAATGAGTCCCTGGACCATGATTTGTTTGGCCTGAAAGGGAAGTAGGGGAAGAATTTTTTGTAACAGTCTCAGTAGACCGTAACAGGTGGCTGAAAGTTTGGCTGCTTGATGGTTAAAGTTTAGGGAGTTGTCCAACCAAATGCCCAGGCTTTTAATTGTGTTTTTTGGTGCTGGAGCCGGGCCGAGGCAGATGGGCCACAATGAATTCATATCGAGCTTGGCAGTATTTCCTAAGAGCATAAGCTCAGTTTTGTCCCCGTTCAGTTTTAAACAGGAGAGTATCATCCATTTAACAACCTCCTCCAGACATCCACTCAGGTTGTTAGGGGAAGTATTTGGTTGGTTAAGGGCCACCACTAGCTGAGTGTCATCGGCATAGGTGATAATTTTTATGCCAAATGGGCGGACAATCTCAGCTAGGGGGCTCATATATATATTAAATAGTGTGGGACTCAGGGAGGAGCCCTGAGGCACACCGCAACTGAGTGGCATGCTGGGGGAGGTAGTATTGCCGTCAAAGACCTGGAATGAACGATCTGCTAAGAAGGATTTGAGCCAAGTAATGGCCTTTCCTGATACTCCTAAGTTGGTAATTCGATGTATTAATATATCGTGATTTACAGTGTCGAATGCGGCACTTAGGTCGAGGAGGATGATTGCCGCAGAACCTCCTTGATCAAGGATCTTCCTGGCCTCCTCGGTTACTGTGAGAAGGGCCGTTTCGGTTCCATGCATGGGACGGAATCCCATCTGGGAGGGATCGAGTAAATGGTTACTTTCCAGGAACTCTGAAAGTGACGAGTTGACATGTTTCTCCAAGATCTTGCTCAGCCATGGTAGCAAGGAAATCGGCCGGTAGTTACTGGGATTGTCTTGGTCTAAGTTAGGTTTTTTTATTAAGGCCTTGACCATGGCGCTTCCAGGGAAGAGGGACAATGCAGGAAGAAATGGAGGTGTTAAGCAAGTTAAGGATGGTAGGAAGGATGCTGCCAATGACAGGCAATAAAGCACGTGGAGGTGCCGGGTCAAGGGGGGAGCCGGATTTCACCTGGTTCATAATAGATTCTAGTGTGGTGGGATTGAGAAGGGGAAAGGTATCCAAGGTGGCTGGCGAGCGGACTCCTATGTTTAGAGAGTTTGCAGTGGAGATATCAAGTTTGGTGGGGGAGAAGGAAGTGTATATAGTCTGTATTTTCTGAAAAAAGAAATAAGCTAGGTTATTGCATCTACTTGCATCTACTGTTACTCCTCTGAAATCCAACACTTTCCCTACTGTTGCGCTCACTGGAGTGGGAATAGTAATTTTTACCCCTCTGCTATCCAACACTTTCCCTACTGTTGCACTCACTGGAGTGGGAATAGTAATTTTTGACCCTCGGCTATCCAACATTTTCCCTACTGTTACACTCACTGGAGTGGGAATAGTAATTTTTACCCCTCCGCTATCCAACACTTTCCCTACTGTTGCACTCACTGGAGTGGTAATAGTAATTTCTGCCCCTCCGCTATCCAACACTTTCCCTACTGTTGCACTCACCTGAGTGGGAATAGTAATTTTTACCCCTCCGCTATCCAACACTTTCCCTACTGTTGCACTCACTGGAGTGGGAATAGTAATTTTTACCCCTCCGCTGTCCAACACTTTCCCTACTGTTGCACTCACTGTAGTGGGAAATTTAAGTTTGAAGATTTTTAAATAGTTTAATGTTTTAATTTATAAGAGAATTAATTTTATTAGACTAAGGGCCCGATTCCGATCCCGGTTGGAAACCGTACCGACCGACATGGACCGGGACTGGAGTCCGACTGACACGTACACGCGCCGTACGTCCGGCCAAGTACGATGCAATGCGTGTGAAATACTAACGACTCGCACGGAGCACAATCCACACGACCGAAACGTATGGAAAATCGTGATTCGGCCGGAAACTGACCGTGAAACATTCCGAACGACACGGACCGGGAATGGGTCCGACTGACACGTACACGAGCTGTACGTCCGGCCAAGTACGATGCTATGCATGTGAAATACTATCGACTCGCACGGAGCATATTCCACAAGACCGAAATGTATGGGACATACTGACTGCCACGTAAAAGAGCCCGTCGCGATCGACGCGTACGCGAACGCTGCAACATAGCATAATGTGAGTGTGACAGACTCGGATTAGCCCGCAATTGCCGCTGTAAGCGTCCGTCCCGGACAACTGAACGTGTCCGTCATGCACACCAAAATGACATAGAAACAAACGGAAAAAGACCAAACAAGCATTGCCAAAGTCAATAAATAAAATAAAAAAAAAAAATGGAACAAAGACACACTCAAAACGCCACCTACATAAAGGGCCAAAATGACTACCATGATCCTTTGCAAATTCCACACATATGACAGCAGAGAACACCACCACCCTGCACTCAGAGACACACTCACAACTCACCCACCACACAACCTTCACACCATTTGCACCTCTCAAAAACACACTCACAAACACCCAGATAAACTGACACCCACTCACCCTCACTTTCACCCTCACACACACATCAATCTCCACAACCACCCATCACCATGCCCTCAAAGAAGAATCCAAAGTTCACAGATACGGAGTTGGAAGTCTTGGTTGATGAAATCCTCAGAGTAGAGCCACATTTATTTGGCACATTGGTCCAACAGACCCCCATGTCGCAGAAAACAAAGATGTGGGAGAGGATTGTCGACAAGGTGAACGCACAAGCACCTTGCATGCGCACAATGGAGGATATCAAGAACAGGTACTACGATGTGCGAAGGAGGGTCAAGAAGCTGATTGCCAGAGACCATGCCCTGAGCCAGCGGACCGGGATGGCCCTCCTGCAAAAGCAACACACTTCACTACCTGGGAGGAGAAGGTACAGGCCATCCTTCCACCGGAGGGCATCCATGGATTAACAGGAATACCAGAGCCTGGTGAGTACATAACCAACTAGCCAATATTGTGAGGCAATACACACACAGACATCACTGTCAAGGGGACAGTGAAACCAATCACTGTTAGCAAAGCCATAGCAACCGAAAGCTAATTACCCTGCAATGTGTATGCCACTTAGATAAACACAATACCTGCAATCTCAGAGTAATATGGAACTATGTCATAACATGTACAAACGTACTAACAAATACAGCAAGGCATTGGCCCAAAACACCAACAAACACTGTCAGCCATTTTGCCAGCACTATTTCACCCACTCACAGGGAAGCAGAGTCAAAAGGAAGGAAGGTTGGGTATGCTGGGAAGGTGGATGTAGCCAAAAGCATGATGGGAGTCGTAGTCACAGCCAACAGTCCTCCTTCCACATGGCCCATCAAGCCCACCCTGAACCATGCTCACCTCACAGGGAGTGGAAAGAGACTGACAAGATGACTGACACTGGGCTCTGCTGTGGGAAGCACTAGGCCCTGGTGGGGGTTGTGCTCCAACAAACAACAGGACACCACTGCCTGACATCCTGAACGTCAACTGTGACTCCCTGCAATGGAAGCATGCTTCATGGTGGCCCATCTGGCCTGGAGGGAGGAGGAGTGCTAGCTCTGACTACATCTACCAGCAGGCCCTGACACACACACACACCTCTCACCAACCCCAAACAACACACCTGGGAATATGCTCTCCAAGAGAGTGAGTCAAAACCCACTTCCAAGATGTCTGTCACTGGGCTCTGCTGTGGGGAGCACAAGGCCTTGCTGGGAACTGTGCACAAACAAACACCAGGCCACCGCTGTCAGCCATCCTGCCACCACTGTTACACTACCTCACAGGGAAGCTGAGTCACAGGAAGGAAGTCTTGGTATCCTGGGAAGGTGGGTGTAGCCAAAAGCATGATGGGAGTCATAGTCACAGCTAACAGTCCTCCTCCCACATGGACCATCAAGCCCACCCTGAACCATGCTCACCTCACAGGGAGTGGAAAGAGACTGACAAGATGGCTGACACTGGGCTCTGCTGTGGGGAGCACTAGGCCCTGGTGGGAGTACTGCTCAAACAAACACCAGGCCACCACTGTCAGCCATCCTGCCACCACTGTTACACTACCTCACAGGGAAGCTGAGTCACTGGAGGAAGGTTGGGTATGCTGGGAAGGTGGGCGTAGCCAAAAGCATGATGGGAGTCGCAGTCACAGCCAACAGTCCCCCTCCCACATGGCCCATCAAGCCCACCCTGAACCATGCTCACCTCACAGGGAGTGGAAAGAGACTGACAAGATGGCTGACACTGGGCTCTGCTGTGGGGAGCACTAGGCCTTGGTGGGAGTACTGCTCAAACATACAACAGGACACCACTGTCAGCCATCTTGCCAGCACTATTTCACCCAGTCACAGGGAAGCAGAGTCAAAAGGAAGGAAGGTTGGGTATGCTGGGAAGGTGGGTGTAGCCAATAGCATGATGTGAGTCGTAGTCACAGCCAACAGTCCTCCTCCCACATGGCCCATCAAGCCCACCCTGAACTATGCTCAACTCACAGGGAGTGGAAAGAGACTGACAAGATGGCTGACACTGGGCTCTGCTGTGGGGAGCACTAGGCCCTGGTGGGGGTTGTGCTCCAACAAACAACAGGACACCACTGCCTGACATCCAGAATGTCAACTTTGACTCCCTGAAATGGAGGCATGCTTCGGGGGGATGGCCTGGGGTCTGTGGGTGAAGGAGGAACTGCAATGACTCCAAATACTATCAAGTCCGGCTCAACACACACCTTCTCAGCCAGAACAAATAGCACCCTTGGGACTAGTCACCCTGAAAGCAAATGCCCTGGCAAGATGGCTGACACATGGGCCTGATGTATGAATTGGCTGCAAGTCACACCTAGGCACTGGCCCCCCCAAACACGATCACACCCACAGCCATCGCAACTGTATGTTTCCACTCACTGTCTGGGGAAGCAGTGTCCCAGGGGTGCCCCCTGGCCTGGCTGTGAAGGTGTGTGGGTTACATGACAATTGGGGAGATGCAGACATAGCACATATCAAAACACACACACAAAGCTACATATACATCATTAACAGGGGACATATGACAGTGAATGGAATGGCCACAGCAAGATAGCTGACACTGTTGCATGGTGTCATGTACACAAGGTGCTGTTGTGAGCTGCAATCCACTCCTACATCATGCAGCGTTGTCTGCATCCTTTACACAACACTCCCGTCACTGTCATTGACACTTGCAACACAAGGAGTAACCTGGACTGGGTAGGAGGAGGCATACAACTTACAGCTGCATAACTCAAACACACAAACCTCTGGCCCTCACTGTCATGAGCATTGAAAATCAAGAGAGCTGCCTTGGGTAACTCCTCTTTCCATGGAGGACATTAACAAGATAAATGACGTTATCACGTACAAAGCTCAGCAGCAACATCATTTGCTACGGTAACACCATCACATGTGTGCAATGAGATGTAAACAAGGAACACCGACATCAATATTGTAGCCCACAAGAGATCTCAGACATACCGGACTGTGACCATGTTGTTCCAACACACCAATGTGACTCAAATAAACATGCACAAAGGCCAGCACACATGCCCCAATCTTGCAACACATCGTAAGAGGAAGTGAACGTATGTCCTTGTTAAGCCACAAATTATGACAAGGAAAACACACCTGTGTCAGGCACGGGATAGCACTTGAGCAGCAATGGCCATGTACAGTACTTGAATCATTACATGAGCTGACCACGCACACAGCTCCAAATGCCCATCAAAACGCTTCAGGTTGCCATGACAATGTGCTTAACTAATATAGACCTCTGTCTGTAACAATGGAGGACAATGCAATGTACATACATTCATCATGAAGTACAGTAGCAACTGTAATGTGTGTGATCTGTTGATGTGTGCTGAACACCAACATACATTGTGTGTCTCTTCCACCCACAGGGGATGCTGGGGACACTGCAGGGACCGAAGAAGGATCCCACTCCCAGACTCAGGTTGACCCTGAGCTCTCCGGTGTGGATGTCTCTCAGTCCTCCTCGGACGATGACGAACGACCAGGCACCGCCGGTGTGGCTCCGCATCCAGCCCCAGCACCTGTAACATCAGCACCCCCTGCCACCACTCCTGCCACATATGCAAACACACCAATGACCTCTGCCGACATGGACAGACCAAGGCAACAGAACACCGACGGCACAGTTACACAGGGCACCCTGGAGGTGACGGACAACACCATCAGTGCCAACACAGAAGGGGGCCCAGTGTCGTCTGTGCCTGCCACGGCAGGTCCTGCCCATGTGGGTAGGGGTGGTGTGAGGGTGGGCAGGCTGAGGCCACGGCCTGCAGATGGGGCTGGACTGCAGGATGATCCACAGTTGGGACGCATCATAGATGCTTACCAGGAAAGCACCGGAGGCTTTGGCCAGGTAGTGGGGATCCTCAGGGACATAAAACAACAGCAGGCTGCCCATCATGCCAGATTGGACTCCCACATGTCCCGAATGGAGTCCAAAATGGACAAAATCGATGAACTCACGGCGGTGCATAGGGACATACTCACATGCGTCCGCAAGATAGCTGACAACATGACCACACCTCCCTGTGTGCCCACTACATCTGTTGCCACTACATCTGCAACTGCCACAGGGAGGGATGAGGACTCTTGCGGAGAGTCCCCGGCAACGCACCAGCCTGCATCTGACGGTCCCCCTGAAAAGAAGAAGAGGGGTCATCCGAAGAAGGACAAGTGAGAGGCAGATGGCCATGCATACCCCCCAGGAAGTGAATACCTGTTCCAGACATCCTCCATTGTGTGCAAAGCGTTCACCTTGTTGATTGTCCCTAAACTCCCACACATGTGATGGAGGGTCTAAGTTGGACCAATGTTTCAAATGACTGTGGACTTTACTCCTGAAATTTCATCTACCAACACTACCAACTCCTCTGTGAACTTTGGATTCCTATCGCACTGTACAGCACTTTCATTTACGTATACTATTCAAACACATGCATATCAATAAATTCACAATCACACAAAAATTGCTTCTGTTGTGACTTAAACTTGGTTTGTGTCATAGAGATGATGACCTGCTAAGAGAATACTGTGCATGAAAACTACTACAGCAATGTAAACACAGTTATGTGAGTCATGGTGATGTGACACATATGAGGGAGACACAGCACTACGTCAACACAACACATACTTACCATGGCCATCTAACTCATCACCTACACTTTAGTGAACTGAAAATACAGTGGAATGCACATACACAACACCCATCCTGAGTCAGTGGCAATCAGCCCACAGGTACACTATGCAAATGATTGTCGGATGTGTGGACACAGACAAAGCACAGTCCAAAGTGACGCACAGGTTTATTACACAATCACTACATGTGAACTCCACAACAGATGGAAGGTAACCTCACGTGACAGTGAGCACAAAGTAACCAAGTGGTAAACATTGAAAGTCCAGGGGTGTGTGGCACATCATCGGTTTGACAACGACAACTTGCACACTGTCACAGGAATCCTTGTTTCGGGGGTCACACATGACCAAACAACAGCCAAAGGACCCTGTGAAGGACAGACATACAACACTATTAATATCATAAAATAACAGCATACATCTCCAATACACATGCCAAACAAAAATCTTAAGATACGTGAACACAACCTAGTAATCATGTCAACACTGTTTGTGAGTACATACTAACTTAAGGGACACATCACTGCAAGCATCCTGTCAAGTAGCACACAGCCACACATATGCAGCAACATTGCACCACCTACACATATCAGGCCATGACAAAACGTAGACAACACATCACTGTATACTCACAATTATGTGAAAAAGTTGTTGATGAGCTGTGTCCGAACATCCCCCTCACCCTCATCATCACTGGCAACATGACCCAGAGCAGGATCCTCCACGGCTGGCGGCTGTTGGTCATCATCATCCTGGATGAGAGCCAACTCCTCCATCACTGTCAGGTTGTGTAGCATGCAGCACACAATTATGATTTTGCACACCTTCTCAGGGGCATATGGGAGGGCCCCTCCTGTCCTGTCCAGGCAGCGGAATCTGCTTTTCAGTCGGCCAAATGTCCGCTCTATCACTCTCCTGGTCGGCCCATGTGCCTCATTATAATGTATCTCCGCCGGTGTCACAGGGTTTCCAGAGGGGTGTCAGCAACCACGGCATGTTTGGGTATCCGGAGTCACCTACATACAAACAAACAAACATTTCATGGGTATGAAAAGAGGTTTAAAGAAACTTTTTACCAAAAACACACAAGGGAAACAGATATTACACACCGACAAGCCAGGCACACTGGTTCTGCAGCTGTGACATCATTGTTGGGATCCGACTAGTCCGCATGATGTAAGCGTCGTGTGCTGAACCAGGGAAACATGCACACACACATGTGATATTGTCATGTCCGGCAGACATACCACCAGGGCATTAATGGAGTGAAAATGTTTTCTGTTCCGGTATGTCTGCTCATGTGCTTGTGGTGGTACCAAAGCCACATGTGTTCCATCTATGGAGCCTATGACATGTGGCATCCTTCCCAGTGCATAAAAGTCACTCTTTGTGTCAGTGAATTGTCCTGGGGTTGGGAATTGTATGTACCGGTTCAGGAAATGCAACATCGCCTCCAGAACATCGCGAAGCACACGGCTGAACATGGTCTGTGACATCCCACCAGCAGAAGCCACAGTGTGCTGGAAGGTACAGGTGGCAAAGAAGTGTAGGGCTGCCATCACCTTCACCTTGGGGGTCAGCGCTGATGGATATGTCCGGCCAGGTTGTAAATGTGGGGCCAACTGCTCCGCCAACACCTCAATTAGTGGTCTTGTGAAGCGGTATCGTTGGAGGCAGTCACGTTCAGCCATGGTTGCAAGGTCTGGGAACGGACTATGGACAGCTGGTCTCCTGCAGTACATAGGCGAGCAAAGAAAGATTGTCAGTTCCCCTACATATGTGGCAATGACCATGCTAAATATCACATGCTACATCATAGCAAGACACAATTACTTGATGTGTGTGCTGTTGGGCATGGACACATATGTCAGCTATGTGCCCCTCACCTGACATCCCAGCTCAACATGGTTACACAACAAGTGCAATGCTGCGCTGTGAACAATCTATGGGGTCTGTCACAGTACATCTGCACAAATGTCACATACCAAACACACACCTCAGTGACTAGTAAGGATAGATGTGTTCCCCACATGACAGGTGCTATTTCAGTCACACACACAAGGATCTTGTCGTGCCACAAGGACACTGTCATGATGTAGCGTCTGATGTACACGTACCAACACACCCATGAAACCCACATGATGTGCTACCAGATTTGTACTCAGGGCATACATGGACGTCTGTGACACACAGACACAACAGCAACTCACATGGCCAAATCACATGGATGTTGTAAACGATTGACATCTACCACACACAATCAGAGACATGTGTGTAGCACAATACGCACATACTCTGGATTAACCAGACAATGGTAGCTCTGGGACACCGTGTGACACACAGTCCATTTCACCTATGAGTCAGGGTGTATATAACATGTCATCACACAATGTGCACCTTGAACTGTGTACAGGCCTCTGGGTTTGATCGGCAAAGTTGTCACTCACAATAGTGATGTGCCTCACACACAATGGTTTTTGTCCACATTAAACATGGCATATCCTGGGAGTGTGTGCCACTAAGTTCCACGTCCAATATGACATGTGGAGCCATATACCCACACATGTCATTAAGACTGAAATGTTATTCCATATACTGTGTGACAGGCTGTATGTTTGTTGTAGAGCACCGGAGTCCCTGCCAAGATATTGTGTGTGGCATCCTTTGGCTCTTGACTGTAATGGTGACAGACACGTGTGAGTTTTCAAAAGACGCGACATACATTTACGGGCCGAGCCGGGTGCACGCATTGGCTCCTGACTAATGGTGACAGACGCGTGTGAGTTTTCTAAAGACGCAACTTACATTTACGGGCCGAGCCGGGCGCACGCATTGGCTCCTGACTGTAATGGTGACAGACGCGTGTGAGTTTTCAAAAGACACGACGTACATTTACGGGCCGAGCCGGGCGCACGCATTGGCTCTTGACTGTAATGGTGATAGACGCGTGTGAGTTTTCAAAAGACGCGACGTACATTTACGGGCCGAGCCGGGCGCACGCATTGGCTCTTGACTGTAATGGTGACTGACGCGGTTTTGATACTTGTACGAATCGCGTTGGCACCCAATAACAATGTATCAAAGTCAATGGTGTCATGATGGGAAATATTTGAACGATGCGGAAGGCGTGTACGAAGCGTGCAATGCACTGGATTGGCCAATTTCATAAAAAAGCAAACGTCTCGGACCTATCGCTTTGGACGCATGGGACAGATTCTGCCTCTGCAGCACAGATATAAGGCTGTCTGTTCCCCAGAGACTTCACTTGCCTGCACTACATGCCACAGGACTACATCTACCACTACCACTGCTGCTGTCTCTGCATCCTCTGGCTACTGCAATGGCACGGACTGTGGCGAGGGCCCCAGCATTCACTGAGGAGGAGAACCAGGCCCTGCTGTACAGCCTTCTGCCACAGTACAGCAAGCTGTATGGGAAACCAGGGGAGCAGGTGAGTGTGCAGTCCACTGCCTTTCTAATTGTGCATGTTGTCTGACTAGCACTACTAGCATTGTGTTCACCAAGGGCAAGCTTGCTCACTGAGTAATCGTAAGTCTCCAAGTGTGTAGAAACATGTAATGTACAGGTGCAGTTTCTAAGAAATAGCATATTGTATTTGCTTTGGATTAACATGCACTGTTATCATGCTGTCAATGCTGGCTTGCACACAGGACAACTGCCCATGTCCATAGTTGCACTCCCTGTTTCCATCATATGCCCTTCAGCAAATGACATGTATGTCCAACTGTGTGATGAACAGACATGTTGCATGTGTGGCAATGGTGTCTAACTTTGTCATCCATGCAGGTTGATGCACATCAGAAGCAGGAGATTTGGCAGACCATCGTCCGGGCAGTAAGATCTGTGGGGGTCTTCAAACGCCGCATCCGCCACTGCCAGAAGAGGTGGCAGGACCTTCGTGGCTGGACCAGGAGGATAGCCAGAGTCCATCTGAAGCTGTCGCCTCCACGCAGACGGGGCGGACGACGGACACTGACCCCCCACATGCTCCGGATACTGACGGTGGTCTTCCCTGACCTGGATGGGCAGTTGAAGGACAGACAGCAGCAAGGAGGGGGTAAGTTCATGCCTTTTGGTGAACTATGTCTAACATGCAATTTGCACCCCTTCAGCCTGGTAACACTCCCACAGTTCATCTGTCTGCTGAGACAAGACTCATGTGGCTAAATTTGGTGATGCCCCATTGTCATCTGATAACCAGGTGTGTCCCTTTCAGTATGTGACTTGTGTCACTTGGGTTGTGTGTTCTTGCTGTTGTCCAAGGTTGATGTTGGAAGAAGCATTTGCTACAGGTGCATTGATTTGGGCTTCATGAGTGGGGCTATTGTCTGACATGTGTCAGTACATTGACAGAAATCTGACCTGTACTCTGTGTGGGCCATACATAAATGTTCTAATTGCTGACCTGGGTCACCATAGGTATCTGAGGTATTTACCACACACCCATGCAGCAGGTAAGACCAATGTTGTGGCCTCAGAGGAATGAAATTCATGCGTGTAACTAATGCATAGCCACCTGCCAAGTGTTCCTGGTAATCCCATGTTGCACATGGTCCAGGACAGGTATAGCAACTCCGGCCATCCGAGACACTCTGTCCTCCTAATCCTGGGTGTTATCCAACATCATGACCATTGCGAAATGTGCAATCAGGTGTCTGACTCTGTGTTATTGTGGACTGGCATAGCTTTTTGGACTTCAAGAGTGGTAAAATGTTTATAATGTACTGGCATCTGATTTGTGGCTGTTGGATCTGCACATAGGGTAAAACATATGTGTGTAATCACTGGACTGTGCCTAATGGTGGATTCCACATTAATGTGCAAGCAGTTTTACTTTGTTCTCGTCAGCCTGTGATGTGTTCATGTATACTGATTTGTGTTATCACACACTCAAATGTCTCATTTGGATAACGTGTGATCATCAGATTCTTACTAATGTGGGTAGCATGGTGTGTACATGTGCACTTGACCACTACAGAGCCTGCATTTCCCGCAAAAACATGAGTGTGACACGGTGCAGACTGTTGTTTATGGATGCACTGCCCCTGTGACAGGAGCCAGTAATGACTCATTGGCCAGACAGGCCTGTGGCATGGTGTACCACATGCCAATCTGGAGCCTGCAGTATTGTCAGTTGTCCTGCATGAACTCCATTGTAGCATTGACTATCAAGACATGAGGCCATCATGGTGTCTGGGGATGGAAGCATATCCATCATATCAACAATGACTACGGCCAGCCCATTTACTGACACAAGTACTGAGTCACTGGCAGGAGATGGGATATGTGTGTAATGACACATTACACTCACAATCCTTGCATATAAGAAAACTGGCAATGTGGTGCATGTTTGCACATATCATTAGTGACTTCATACATGCACCAGACAGATGGGTCCATTGCCAGGATGGGTACGACGAGCATGGTTGACTGGCAGAATGACAAGTGCCTGGTTCACATATGTGTCATTCATTTAAGCAATGATTTTCTGATAATGCCAGGGCTTGCTCTGTGATGTGCTGCAATTATAGTCATGTGTAAAGTCAAGACAGGTGACTAATGTGATTCTGTTTTTCCTCCTTGTTTACAGCATCATCTACGGCTACTGGAGGAGACAGCTCCACGGACCAAGAGGAGGCGCAGAGCCAGACTGGGTCCGCTGTGGATGAGGCGGAGGGACCCATTGGCACGGAGGGTGAGGGGAGCCACACTGAGGGACACTCAGCAACGACCACCTCAGCTGAGGAACACTCCACCTCCAGTGAGGACTCCCTTGTAGAGCCGGGTGTTACAGGACCACAGGCCACAACTAGCGGGTCTGTCCCCGCCACCACCACCATCTCCACCCTCCCAGCTGCTCCCATCCCAGATGTCCGTAGAGCCTCCCGTGTTAGGGAACATGTCTCCTTCAGTCCAGGCACCGCACCCCCTGCCTCTGTCTGCCCTGTTGCCCTGAGTGTGGAGTGTGAAGCAGATCCATGTGGGGCAGACATCGATGCTGAGTGTCCTCCATGCTCACACCGGTCTATTGACACAATTGGTGTCATTCATGGAGGGCATCTCAGCAAATATGTCTGCCCGACAGCGGACCAATCAGTCCATGGCCTCCTCACTGATGGCAGCAGTGTCCCTCCTCCAACAGTCCCTCACCCCTCCTACCTCTGCCCCATCCACAATCCCCACTACCCTACCTGCCCAACGCACACTCACACAGGCACCTGCACGCACAACAGACACAAGCAGCACACAGCAATGTCAGTCCAAGGCAAAACGCACAAACACGCACACTCAGGGGACTAATGGCACACACACAGGGGATAGGGTACAAACACACAGACAGGCATCCACAACCACTCCGCAGTCCTCAGATACCTCTCCCTCCAAAACCCCTTCCCTTGACTCACCTGCTACCCCCCCTTCCCAGAAGGTCTTCCTCTGTGACCTTGGCCTCTTCCCCACAGATCCATCAGGTCCAACTCACAAGGGGAAGAGGAAGTCACCACACACAGAGGGTAGACCCCCCCACATGCACACCCTCCCCAAGGAGCAGGAACACTGAGGCCCCCACCTGCAAATCCCCCAGGACCAGGAAGAGCAAGACCCCACCACAATCCGGCACTCCCACCACACAGTCTCAGTCCTCCAGCCCCCAGGCCACTACTCCTAGGGTTCCCACGCCACACCCTGCCCCAGGTTCCCCCACACACAAGTACACCATCCCCAAAATGATTAGGCCCTCCCCCCTTCCACATGCACTTCCACCCCAACCTCACACCCTCAGCCTGTTCCTACGACTGCTGTGGAGACCGTGTCCCCCCCATCTGACCTACACACTTCATATGAGCCCCAAACAACACCTTTGGACATTGGCACTGCAGTGGAGACACCGTCCACTCCATCTGACTTGGGCACTGCAGTGGTGACGGCGCCCACTGTATCAGACACATCCACTGCAGTTGCCACTGACACTCCTGCACCCACCACACCTCCCCTGCCCCATACTGCTATCCCCTGATCCTGTCCCTGTGGTGCCTGGCCTGCCCCTATGTATGCCCCTCCAAGGGGAGATGTCCCCTGGCTGTAGCAGTGCAGGCAAGCAATGTTTGATGAGTAGTCATATGTCACACGAAACAGACAATTGCAATGGACTGGCCATTGACTTTGGATTGATCATGGTATCAAAATGTTTATTTTTGCAAGCTGAATAAAGCTAATTTGTGTTATTTGCTAGTTTTGCATTTAATGTACATGATGTTGCTGATGAGTGTCATTAAGTTGCTGTTGCTATTGTGTTTGGTGAAAATAAGTGAATTGGTGATGGGATGGACTGCATGTGGTCCATGGTATATGTGTCCTATTACAGTATGTAGCCATGTCATCCTTTTCTGAAAATTGAGGTAGTCATGATCCCAAAAACTTGGCACAGGGAGTGTCACCTTCGTTTCACAACTTCACATCTTTGGCTTACACTGTTGCACATATGTTGGGCTTAGATTTGTGCACATTGCACTTTTTCCTGACTAAGGGCCCATCTCCACTGGAAATGCAGATTAGCACATCAATGATGAACAAATCATCTGTGTCAGCAGTGCAACTTGCTATACATGTGTTTTGATGTTGTGCAGATGACTTAAGAGTCACTCCTGTACACAGGCTGATGTGACCAGAGCTTTCAGGGTGTTGTAATTGGTGGCTCACTGACCAAGTTTTATGCTGACATGACAGAGCCCTGCACAGACAACGTTTGGCACAGCTGACCTTACACATGAGTGGAGTCACCTCATGGCAGTGTGTTATTCCGTGACATTGACTGAGCCCATGTTGTGTGTTCTGTGAGCATGTCTCTGTGGGTTCCCTTCCCTATTTCTACACAGCCTATATTCCCTGCAGATGTTCCTGTTTGTGATGCTTGCTGAGTTGTCCTGTGTTTATCCAACATCTTTGACCTAGGTTTTCTGGGATGTAGGTGCATGGAAAACTACTAGTCATTCAGGTGTCATCCGTGGGTGTGTTTGATGTAAGGGCCAGGAATGTGGGCAAACGCACATGGGACATATTCAGGATTCCCCAAGGCACTTTTGTGTTTCCAACATCAGGTTGTTTTCACTATGTGGTGTCTTTCTGTGACTGGGTCACTTGTATGTGTGTGTGTGACTGGTAACACTCATCAGATCCTAGCCTTCAATGTTGGATGATGTCAACATGTGTTCTTTATGGGTCTCCTAGTGCTCTTCATTGGTCTGGGACTGGGACAGGGATCCCAATGTGTCTGATACGTTTCACGTCATGCACATGTACCTCATACTATGCAGTGTGGAAGACATTCACAAGGGTTGTTGACTGGCCATGTGTGATGAGTTTGTACACCTTGGATCTCCCCTCCACCCCTGGGATTGTCATAGGTGCATGTGCAATGTCACCAGTCCATGTGGGCTTAGCTGATGCACATTGGTGCAGATCAAGGTGTGTGGTATTGAGAGTGGGCAAATGTGAGTTGTCTCATGTCTAGGCCCCTACCTACATAGTGGCCTTCAATTACAGGCCATGCCCAGTGAGTTTTCTGTGTGTGAGTGTGATGGAAGTTGGTCTGTCACGACATGACACAGTGTGCACATGTGACTGTGCTCCACAGTATGGGCAACATCCAAATTTGTCATCACAGAGGGATCATCATACAGGCTACTGTCACCACAATGTAGGGTCCTTGTTGGTACTGATGGAGTGGGTCTGTCTCTTGCTGTGTTGGTTGCTGTTCCGCCCAGCTTATGTCACATGAGTCTGTTGTGAACCCACTCATCTAACAATGCCTGATTGCCCACAAAGAGGTACCCAATTCATGGGATACTTCTGGATTGCACTGTGTACACATATATCTCATTGGAGTTCAGCCCCACATCATGTGTGTCGTACTAGCCTGGGTACACTGAGACACACACACACATGTTGTGTTCGGTATGCAGTGTGAGGCTGGTTGGTTGTGTTTGTGCATCTGCACCCATGCATTGGTATAGCTTTTGTGGGCCATTGACTGGATGTTGGTTGTATGTTTTTCCTACTGTCCCTGGGACTCCTACCTCATCAGTCTGCACATTCATCGTGGTTAGTATGTCCCCTTGCTGCCATGGTATGGGACTTGATCACCTAACAGCTGCAGTCTACACTGGATTCCTTAGTATGTGTGTCTGTTTGTGAGCATATGTGTGTATGCATTATGATGGTCACTTCTTACATTGTCTAATTGGACATTGGAGGCATTGTCAGCCCCCATGTGCGATGCTGTTCTGCACATGGCAGAGGGTTTTTTAGACGACACACAAATCTTTCACTCAACAGATCTATGTTTGTTTGCAACACAACCACTACTTTGCCACTACATTGCTTGTGGTGTTAGGACCAGGAATCATACATGCTGGGTTTCAGATGTCCCTGATATGCTGGAGTTTTGGACCCCACACTCACCTTTTGGTCACTGTAGTGAGGGGGGGTTAAACCCCATTACCACAATGTACCAGATTTGCTGGAGATTTGGATCCCACATTCACCTTTTGGTCACTGTGGTGAGGGGGTTTAAACCCCATTCCCACAATGTTCCTCAAAATGCTTGGGATTTGAGCCACACATTCACCTTTTGGTCATAACTGTGATGGGAGTTACAGTATGTGTTCCCTTTCAGTGTCACTGTTGCAGGCAGTTTGCACACAATACACAATCTTGCCATGATGGTAGGGGGTGTGTGTTTGGCCTACAACCCCTATGGGTGGGAATGCTAGTGGTGTTAGCCATCCCCCCCTATGAGTAGGGACTACTGGTAGTGATAGCCATCCCCCACCCTATGAGTAGGAACTACTGGTGGTGATAGTCATCCACTCCCCTATGAGTAGGGACTACTGGTAGTGATAGCCACCCCCCCTATGAGTAGGGACTACTGGTAGTGATAGCCATCCCCCTATGAGTAGGGACTACTGGTAGTGATAGCCATCCACCCCCTATGAGTAGGGACTACTGGTAGTGATAGCCATCCCCCTATGAGTAGGGACTACTGGTAGTGATAGCCACCCCCTATGAGTAGGGACTACTGGTAGTGATAGCCATCCACCCCCTATGGTTGGGGACTACTGGTAGTGATAGCCACCCCCCCTATGAGTAGGGACTACTGGTAGTGATAGCCACCCCCCTATGAGTAGGGACTACTGGTAGTGATAGCCATCCACCCCCTATGGGTGGGGACTACTGGTAGTGATAGCCATCCCCCACCCTATGAGTAGGGACTGCTGGTAGTGATAGCCAACCACCCCCTATGGGCTGGACAATGCTGGTAGTGATAGCCACCAAGCCCCCTATGGGCTGGGCAATGCTGGTGGTGGTAGCCATACAGCCCCCTATAGGCTGGACAATGCTGGTAGTGATAGCCATCCCCCACCCTATGAGTAGGGACTACTGGTAGTGTTAGCCATCCCCCCCACCTATGAGTTGGGACTGCTTGTAGTGATAGCCATCCACACCCCTATGGGCTGGACAATGCTGGTAGTGGTAGCCATCCACCCCCTATGGGTGGGGAATACTGGTAGTGATAGCCATCCCCCACCCTATGAGTTGGGACTGCTGTTAGTGACAGCCATCAAGCCCCCTATGGGCTGGACAATGCTGGCGGTGGTAGCCATACAGCCCCCTATGGGCTGGACAATGGTGGTGGTGGTAGCCATACAGCTCCCTATGGGCTGGACAATGCTGGTAGTGATAGCCATCCACCCCCCTATGGGCTGGACAATGCTGGTAGGGGTAGCCATCCACCCCCTATGGGTGGGGACTACTGGTAGTGATAGCCATCCCCCACCCTATGAGTAGGGACTGCTGGTAGTGATAGCCATCCACCCCCCTATGGGCTGGACAATGCTGGTGGTGGTAGCCATCCAACCCCTATGGGTTGGGCAATGCTGGTGGAGAGGGATATCCACCCCTATGTGTGTGTTGCATTGCGCTGGTTAGTGACGTTTGTTTGTGTGGTGGGTGTCTGACTTACCGTCTGCGACGTCTGCGACGTACGCGTCGGTTCCTGTTGTTGGTCCGGTCATAGATGTACAGTACAGGGATGACCTGCTCGAGCGGATTCATGGTTGGTTCGTCTCGTAGGCGTAGATTGGTGGTTTGTCTCGTAGGCGTAGATCGTGTTGAGGCGCGAATCATTCCTGAAATACTGCTCTTCCGGATGCTGTGACGTGCTGGAGGTGGCGACCTGTTCGGCGCGTAGGACGTACGCATCGTACTTGGCCGGCCGGAAACTGCTGTGAAAATTGCTTCTGGGCGACTCTATTCCGCATTTGCGGATCCGGCTCGTACAGGAAATGTAGCTGGAATCGGAGCGTACGTGTCGCTCGGGATTTGGACACATTTGCGCATCGTACTTCATCGTTCGGACAGACCAGCTCCCAGAACGAGTAGGTCGTAAGGTAACGCTACGGACAGCCCTCGGAGGGCTGTCCGAGCGAGATCTGAATCGGCCCCTTTATGTTATTGGTACACACACACATATGTAAATATATATATATGATCGTGAACAAGGTCTTGTGCCAAGACCGAAACGCGTTGATCTGTAGCTTGCACTAGATAATGAGCTGAATATTTAAGTAAAATAAATTGTTGAAATTGCGTTGTGCGACCCTGTTCCTTCATCAGATGAGTTTGTGAACAAGGCAGGTATGCCGAAACGCGTCATAGCGGAAATTTCGAAATAAATGGAAGAATGAAATAGCAATGATTCCCATGTGTCGGTGTCTGATCTGTATCGAGTTCAGAATTGGTTCGAATATATATATATATATATATATATATATACTTATATATATAAGTATATATATATATATTTGTAAATTTTTATATAATTTTAAAAGTATAAAATAAATTAAAATTAATAGTTTATTCTTTGTTTTAAAGAAAATATATATGAATTATTATGTATGTGTTTAACTTTTTTTAATTAAGTTTATTTATTATATTTTTTTAATTTATATTAAATCTACTTTATTTTTTATATTAATTTTATTATTTAACATGTTTAATATTTATTATTTTATTTTATATATATATATATATATATATATATATATATATATATATATAATTCGATATTTTGTACAACTATATTTTTTACATCGATATTTTTTTTCCAATATTTTTGTACTTACCTGTTTAAGTATAGGGAGTCGGTATATTTGCATTCTATATTTTTACCTCGATATTTTTTACTTCTATATTTTTAACTTCGATATTTTGTCAGTGAACCCCAGGCACCAACCATCACCATGCTCCGCAGAGCATAGAACCCCCAACGCGTGCCTGCAGATGAAAGCACCACGGGCCAGCTGTCCACGAGCCCCCAGCCCTCGCTGAACACACTTCCCCCTTTTACAATAAAACAAAAAGAAAAACAATAACAATCCCCCCCCACAAAATGGTATAATACCAAACACCTGAAGAACAAAAAGAACAGAGCATTTTAAGACAATACATAATCAAAAAGAACAAAGCACATTAAAACATTACATAGTCCTTGAATCTACCAGGAACCTTGCACACCCGTCTACTTAACATAGAAGATGACGAAATAGGGCAATTGATCACTTTACTTTTCACAGGTTCCCTGCACAACCCTTTTACTTTGACAACTTTGGCACAATTCCACCACTGGCCATTTTGTAACTTCACAGCACGCCCGTCCTTGCTCACTTCTTCCACACAGTGTGCAGGACCATATCTCAATTTCCCCTTGATCCTCCTTGCCTCTGGTAGTTTCTCACACATAATCACCCTTCTCCAAAACCACACTCTTTGTCCTTTTTATGGCATCATAGCATTCCTTACTCTTGATCTGACTATTCTTGATTCTGTTCCTTGCCAACTCAATGTCATGTACACCAAGTTCCGCAGATTTCACTTTAGGTAAGTTGTTCAACCAGGCAGGCCTCAAGAAATCCTGAGAGCCCCTGCCTCTCAGCGCAGTAAAAGGTGAAATCCCAGTCACACTATGGGGGTATTACGATATGACCAAAGCATGGCTCGCACAGCATCACCCACATTGACACCTCTGGGTACAGCCCCTCTCACATAATCCGAAATCATTCTATTAGCTCTCTCAACTTGATCATTTCCCTGGGGATGGTAAATGACTGCACCTTTTGTGTTTGATCCCAGCCCCTTCCAAAAAATCTTCCATTTCTGAAGAAACAAATTGTACTCCATTGTCAGACAACACCTCTGACAGGAACCCTTCCCTTGCAAAAACATCAGTGAGAAAACTGATGACATTCTTAGTATTGGTTTCACAAATAAACTTTACTTCAAACCATTTAGACAAATGATCAATCAACACTGTGGCAAACTTCTGAGCTGGTGGGAGGATTTGAAATGGTCCAAGAAAATCAATACTCACCCTCTCCCACACCTTCCTAGGAACCTCGGGAATGCTCATAGGCGGAGTGACATACCTCAGCCTTTGTCATTTTTCACACAATTGGAGCATTTTCCAACTCTTTGTTCCACATCTTGGCCCATCCTGAGCCACCAGAAGGTCTCTCTTAACCTTTTCTTCGTCATTGTCATACATAGATGACCTTCATGGCTATTGTTAATAAGCTTTTCTCTGACAACACATGGAGGTACCAATTTGTTCATTCTGAACAGCAACCCATCTTGCAAAGAAAGTTCATATTGAATCTTACTAAAAGGTTGAAGATCAACAGTCAGGAAACCTTTTCTTGGCCGCCCGTTTTTGGTGTATTCCAGAACTTTCCCCAATACCAAGTCTTGATCCGGCAGATCTCCACTCTCTCTCACTAACACACTTGACTTGCAAAGAAAACACCTTGACCACTAAACACTCAACATCTTCTTGATCTTCCAACACTTCTTCCTCTCCTGCAATAGGCAGCCTAGATGAACAGTCTGCTTTCTTATTCTTACCTCCCGGAATGTATTCCACCAGGAAATTGGACTCCAACAGCTTGACGCTTAACCTCACCAACCTAGCAGTAGCCTTTGAAGAGTGAACATTCGCACCACTTAAAATGGGAATCAACGGTTTTTGATCCAATCTTAATTTAAATTTAGTGTCCCAAACATAGGCTTTAAAATGCTCAACTGCCCAGACACAAGCAAGATTCTCACGCTCAATGACAGAGCACTGCCTTTCAGTGGGTTTGAGCGTGCGAGAAGCAAAAGCCACAGCGCGGGCACAATCACCCGCACCCTGAGATAGCACAACCCAAGCCACGAGCCGGCTGTCCACGAGCCCCCTGCCCTCGCTGAAGGTGATTCAGACACAACACGTGGCCAAAAGTTTATGTATATTTGATTCACAATAGGAGGCAGTGATGGTCGGATGAAAGTCTGTGTTAGACCGAAATGTGTTACCATTGCCATTTTTGCTATGCTTTGAGCCCTTTACAATTCTATGGATTAAGTTGTTTGAAATTTTTCGCAGTGAGGTGCCCCCTCATTTTTGGAGGAGACTACATCACAGTCTCCGTTTGAAGTGGGTAATTAGCAAGCATTAATATTCTTTAATTCCTACCTTGGTAACAATTGTAAACATTCCTAGAATTCTGACACATTATGCATGAACAAATACACATTACATGAGCAACATAGTCTTTTCCTAATAATCCTTCCTGTTCTATCACAGAATACATTTTAAGTATAATGTGCCAACCCAACATCCTTTAGAAAAGTTTGTATTAAATGTTTACAATACTTCAGCGTTTGTTCCTACCAAACTACTCAACTTTCAGCAATGCTTCATTGTATTCTCACTTTTCTTTGCACAACCACGTAGGGGGTCAGCTGTTCCTTCCAAAGGAAATCCTTAATTTGCATAGCAAGGCCCTGACTTCAACAACTTTGTATCATGATTGCCTTCCTAAGAGGTCCTGGCCCACGATAAACGTTATACCCAGATATCAAAGATGTCTGTTGCATTTGCAAACATACTAGAGAGTTCATGACCTGCTGGAAAATGTAGTTCATCGTTGGGTCACTATCTAATAGTGAATTCTCCAAGCATGCAAAGCCTCACACCAGACAGCTCCAACACTCTACAAGGATCAACACCCATACCTTCCCTGAGATGGACTCAGCATAAGGGTGTTTGAAGTATCTCTACTACCTGCTCTCACTGAGTATTAAGTGGTAAGTCACATCTCTAGCAGAGTTTAATGACACAACTATTCCTCCTTCTCAAACAGTCTTTTGAGCCATTTACACCATACAAAGGACTCATTGAACTGTACAACTTGACTCATTTGCATGCAGGTAGTACCCCATGCAAACAAGGGAATCTCTTTATCTGTGTACATGTTCCTATTAACAAAGAATAAACATGGTCAAAGATGTCTTAGAGAGATGTGCTGAATGGGAGCCAGCCACAGGGGATTGCACATATTAGACAAGGGCGTATTTCAGGAGAATCTGCGAGGGACCTAATCCCTCCTGGAAGTTCCTGGCTACTTCTAAAGCAAGGCCAGGAGCGCATATGCAAAGACCTTGTTAGTGGCTTCTATGTTAAATATAAATGTTAATAATATCAACCTGTGCATATATTGACTCCAGAATATCGACTACCAACGTATCACCAGGGTAAGCATGTGTGGAGAGGCTTAGTTGTGCTATTCCTAACTCCTATTTACCTTGAAAATATGTTCGCATTGCTATACTGTGGCGTTTATGTAAGTGCAGGTTGGTAATCAAAAACCTGTTAATTTGCCGGGCCCATGTTTACTAACACTTTGTTGTGTGCAAAGTGTTGTGGTGGATTGTACTCTCCAACCCAAATCATGTTTGGCTTTGGAAAGTTGTCTAAAGTAAAGAAAATGTGCTCTATATGTTACGTTGCCTCCTTTGCATCAAGGGGGCATACCATGGGAGGTGCGTGTGCCTTCCTATGCAACCACATATGTGTTTTGATGCAAGTTTCTAACTACTGGCATTGGTAGATAGGGAATTGCATAAACAATTATCCTCCTTGAGGCTAGACTGTAAGAGTCAAGCAACTTTTACATTTCTCCACATTTTTCTCTGCATGTGTGCTGCACTGTGTAAAGAACACATGCAAAGTGGGAAAAGTATCGGTGTTAGTTTTCGCACTGGAAGTTTTCCCATCTAGTACAAAACCTATGCTTGGCAGAATGCTCACATCTTTGCATTATGGTGCAAGTATGTGTATGTTCATGCGTCGTAGCCTAAAGTCTGCCAGTGCTGCGAAAGAGAAAATTATCTTAGTAGGTGCTTTTTTTCTCTTACCGTTTGACGCAATGCTATGCAGCAATTATGGTTCTGCTGGAGCAGGGACTTTATATAAATATTTGATTTACGGTATCAATTTTATTACTCATCGGGAGGAAAGTCCCCACTTGTTACTGGGCCCAGGGCCAAAAGACCTTGAATGTAAGAATAGAATTAATCACAAGCTGCAAATCATCAATTCTAACTTACTATACATTAGATTTCAAATACCATATCTTGGGAGTCGATGATGAGATTTGGTGTGAGTTTTTAAAGTTTTAGTAAATCTTTTAGTAAGTATATTGTTATTCTCAAAACAGCTAATCAATTCATTAGTGATACAATACATAACAATTGTATAAAGCGTGTTCCATACGAGTACATTTCTATTCTAAGTCTAGAAAATGAGAAGAAAGGTATCTTTAGAACCCATAAAGAGTTACAATCAAGAATTGAAAGCATAAAGCTTTAAGCAATCCTTAATCAGTTAGCACTTTCCATAAGGAGAAGTTCACAAAATTTCAGTATTGTCTCAGAGCAGTATAGATTCAGGCAAGGGAAATAAATAGGTCTCTCTGAGTAAATAAGAGAAAATCTCAACAAAGGGCTCAGCAGAGAGTCCAGAAAGGGTCTGAAGAATCTCCAATACTCTAATCTAGGAACACGCTCTAATATAACATTCTGATATCTATCACTAAGGTAAAATATCGCATTCTTCAGTCTTCTCAGTGAATCAATGCGCTGTGTCATCATGGGAACAGAAAAACACCCGTCGTCTAAGCAGTTCAGGACAAAAGGCTTACAGACATTTAGGGGCCGATTACGATGGCGGACGGACTGGAGTCCGTCCGCCATCGTGGTGGTGACCAGGACCGTCCGCAATACATGTGGCGGTCCCGCACACCCAATTAGGATGCGACCGCCACCTTGGCGGTCGCATTTTGCACTTTAACATTGGGGCGGGTGCTGCTGACTGCAGCACCCGCCGCGGTCTTCAAAATGCATGTTGTGCATTTCACTGCACTACGTGGCAATCAATCAATCAATCACAGAATTTGTAGAGCGCACTACTTACCCGCGAGGGTCTCAAGGCACTGGGGAGAGGGAAGGGGGGGGGATGCTGCTACTGGTCGAACAGCCAGGTCTTGAGTAGCCTCCTGAAGGTCAGCAGGTCTTGGGTCTTTCGTAGGCTTAGTGGAAGGGTGTTCCAGGTCTTGGCGGCGAGGTGTGAGAAGGATCTGCCGCCGGTGGTTGTTCTTCGAATGCGGGGGACGGTGGCGAGGGAGAGGTCGGCGGAGCGGAGCTGGCGGTTGGGGACGTAGAAGAAGAGCCGTCTGTTGAGGTAGGCTGGGCCAGTTTTGTGGAGTGCCTTGTGTGCGTGGGTGAGGAGTTTGAAGGTGATCCTCCTGTCGACGGGGAGCCAGTGCAGGTTCCTCAAGTGGGGGTGATGTGGCTGTGGCGTGGTACGTCAAGGATCAGTCGTGCAGAGGCGTTTTGTATGCGTTGCAGTCGCTTGATGAGCTTGGCCGGGGCTCCCGCGTAGAGGGCGTTCCCATAGTCCAGTCTGCTACTGACGAGGGCCTGGGTGACTGTTCTTCTTGTGTCTGTCGGGATCCACCTGTAGATCTTGCGAAGCATGCAGAGGGTGTTGAAGCAGGAGGAGGAGACTGCGTTGACTTGCTTGGTCATGGAGAGCGTTGAGTCGAGGATGACTCCCAGGTTGCGTGCGTGGTCGGTGGGTGTCGGGGCTGCTCCCAGCGTCGTTGGCCACCAGGAGTCGTCCCAGGCTGAGGTGTTGGAGCCGAGGATGAGGACCTCCGTTTTGTCCGTGTTCAGCTTTAGTCGGCTGATCTTCATCCAATCGGCGACGGCCTTCATTCCTTCATGGAGTTTGGCTTTGGCGGCGAGGGGGTCCTTGGTGAGGGAGAGGATGAGTTGAGTGTCGTCGGCGTAGGAGATAATGTTGAGGTCGTGTTGTCTGGCGATGCGTGCGAGCGGGGCCATGTAGATGTTGAACAGTGTTGGGCTGAGGGACGATCCCTGGGGTACGCCGCAGATGATCTGGTGATCCACATGGTGCCTGCCACTTGGTGCAGTGAAATGAGTGCACAAACACCACCCCCAGACACTATAGGGGCCCGCAACGGGCCCCCAAGGCCAATCTCCACCAGCCTTTCAATGGCGGTTTATCCGCCATGGAAAGGCTGGCTGAAGACAGCATCCTAATTTGGCGGACGGTGCCTGCTAGGCACCGCCACCATTTAATGGATGCAGACTGCTCCGCCAAGCAAACGGAATGATTGCCTGTGGCGGTTCCGTGGCGGACGGTCTTTGCGTCTGCCACGGTCACAGTCTGGATCCCCCGCCATCGTAATGTGGCGGGGGAGAATCGCGGTCCGATGGCGGAAGGATCGCCACCGCATGGCTGGCGGTGGCGTCCTTCCGCCATCGTAATGACCCCCTAAGTACTTCAACGAAACACTCCACAAACATTGTGCAAGTCAAGGGTTGGTTCCCACTGTTCATTTCCTACTACAAGATAGTACAGTTCATGGTTAGGTATCTACATCACACAGATGGAATAATGCAAGTCTCGCACATTCTAATTTGCACATTTTTCTCATGAAGAAACATTTTATGAAAATTAAGCTACACATTTTAATACACTATTGTATTCTATGAACATATATCTATGGGAAGGTCGAAATCTAACATTTTCTATAAGTTCATGTTCAGTTCAGCATTTTTGTATCATTGAAAGTCTGGCATCTTTTGCTACTGACATTCCTGACCTTAGGTCAGAGAAAAGGAAAAGGAAAAATGCATTCAGAAGTCTTTCTAACTGATTTATGCAGCTATGAAAGCCTAGTGCTCTTACTTGCCTTTTCGTTTGAGGCTTACACATTATTTCTACATGTTAATTGCATTAATTTTTATTTATAAAAAACACTGTAGCAGCTCCATTACGACACAAATTAGTAAATCTGCCTCCCAGTCTGGTTCTTCACACTCTCTTAGGAGGGCTTTAGGGCCCTCCCTTAAAAGTCAGGAATACTCAACACACAGACATGGATTGGCAAACTTATCTGCCACTTTGCATCTCTTTTGAAATCTTATACGTTTTTGATGCACATGCTTTACTATATCTCTTTCCAGTATTTATATAATCTCAGGCACATCCACTCTATATGGACTCCATCACAGCTGGTCTGCTTAGACTTCTAACATTATTCACTCAGTTCAATGCCAAAAGAAAACATTGCATTTCGAAACAGGAATAAACATCAGTGCAGATCCTCTGAATTCAGGAGCATTCAGGAGCAAACAGAAACCTTTAGTCAATGGGCTGTGCTTTGCAACAACTCAAGGCCCAATTCACAAAGGAGATTTTGCAAACTTCACCGAATAGAAACTCGTGGAATTTTCCAAATGCAAAGTGCATTTTCAGAAATTCACAATAAAGGACTTTCTGAAACTGCTATTTAGTTGCAGCAGTTGGCTTGTAGGCTTTCCTGGGTAGGTTCACCTCTATAAGTTGATGAACATTAACTACCATGTATGCTTTTGAATATTTCCCTATGATTTTGGCGCCTTTTTCTTACTTGGAAATGCATACAGATGTATTTCTGCCAAGGTGTAAGTGAATTTCCACTATGGGAAATGAGGGGGAATGCTCAATTGTATCATCGAGCTGTAGGGAAAGGATTTCTCCATGGGCAATAAAAATATAGCAACAAAGTTCCAAATACTAAAAACATTATGCATTACATTTTCCTATATTCATATTTCTACCTGGTGGAAATTACGCATGCAGAAAAGTTACTTGGCTGGAGTAAATCTTTGACCATTTCCACGTGGAAAGTGGTAAGATCAGAATTTTAGAATGTCCACATACATACATGTCTGCAGACATTCGCAATCTTCCATAGCAAAACATGCTTTGGAGCCTAACCTCTCCACGCCTTAAGTGGGATTTACAACTGTGGATTCCTTTCCACCAGCCATGGAGAAATCTGCAAAAGTAAATGTATTTACGCACACCATTAATCTCTTCATAAATTCTTGCCAGATATAAATGAGGTGTTTTCTCTTTCTGGAGTACTTTAATCTTTAAAAATTCTGATATTTGCTCTAAATGTAGGAATAGTTCTCCCTTTTTGTGAATCCGTTTCTTCAGATCAGCAAGAAGAAATTAATATGCCTATAGATGATGGATGGCGTATTCGACTTATATATATGTCAATGAAAATAACAAAGGTTAAGAATAAGCTATAGTTAGGAAAACGTTATTTATTCTTTCTGTGCAAAACCAACTTAATACCGTATTAAACAAAACTAGCACCTTCTCCATGCACTGGTACTACCTTTGCATATTACATGACTCATAGCATGTTAAATTATAACATGAATAATAACACTTATGAAATCTCAAATGACATTATTTCTGAGAATACACTGCATGGTAGAGTGGCGACTTAGAGTTATTGTAGTGTGGCGAGTGAGGGGACAAGACTATGTATGGGGGTGCGAGACTTGTAACAAACTGAAGGAGGTGCATAAATTAGAAATTTAAGTTATAACTATAACTTTAGAATTTCTAATGATTGTACAGTGTAAGTTGAGTTTGTATAGAAAGAATACATAATGTGTTCCTAACTATAACTCATTCTTAACTTTTGTTTTTTCATTAAATTTAAAGAGTTTTTATTTTTTAATAAAAATGTGTTTAGTGTTGAGTGTTGTTTAGTGGAGTGTCGTAGAGTATAGTGGAGGATAGCGTCTAGTGTTGTAAAGTTGAGTAGCGTATAGTGGAATAAAGTGTTACACAGTGGAGTGGTATGGTGTGTCGTATAGTGGGGTGGAGTATCATAGAGTCATGTGGCGTGTTGTACAGTGGAGTGGAGTGTCGTACAGTACAGTTGAGTGTTGTACAGTGGAGTGCCATCGGCTGCAGTGTCGTGGAGTGGAGTGTCATCAAGTATAGTGTAATACATTGACAGTGGAGAAGAGTGTTGTACAATATAGTGGCATAGAGTGTAGTACAGTGCAGTGAAGTGTTGTACAGTTCATTGTTGTGGAGTGGAGTGTCGTCCAGTAGAGCAATGGAGAGTCTCACACAGCGTAGTGTCGTACAATGGAGTGTTGTAGAGTAGCATGTCATACAGTAGACTGTGGTACAGTGTCGTATAGTGGAGGAGAGTGTCGTAGAGTGGAGTACTGTGTCATGTAATGGAGTGGTGTGTTGTAGAGAGAAGTGGAGTACCATATGCTAGACTGCCATACAGTGACAGTGTAGTACAGTAGTATAGAGTGGATGGGCACAGAGTGGAGTAGGGGGTCATATAGTGGCATAGAGTGTAGTAGATTCTTGGAGAGTGAAGTTGCCTACAGTACAATATGGTGATGTACAGTGGACCAGTGTAGAGTGGAGTGTTGAACAGAGGTGTAGAGAAGGGCAAAGTATTGTACAGTGGAGTAGAGTAGAGTGGAGTTCAGTTGAGGGGTGTAGGATAGAGTGGAGTGAACTGTAGTACAGTGGACTGTTATGTTGATTAGAGCAGCCTGGCGTATCATACAGTGGAGTGAAGTGTCATAGAGTGGAGTGCTCTGTGGTACAGTGGAGTGGAATGGTGTGTCGTAGAGTGTTGGACAGTGTTGTGCAATGGACTGGCATATAGTGGAATAGGATAGAGTGGAGTGGCATAGAGTGAAGTGGCGCAGAGTGAAACTGTGTAGAGTGGAGTAGCTTGCAGTGTAGTGGCATATCGTGGAATAGCATAGAGTGGAGTAGCGTAGAGTGGAGTGTCGTACAGTGGAGTGGCATAGACTGGAGTGGCGTACAGTGGAGTGGTGTAGAGTAGATTGGTGTGCAGTGGAATTGTATAGAGTGGAGTGGCATACAGTGGAACAGCTTAGAGTAGAGTGGTATAGAGAGTAGTGGCATACAGTTGAATAGCGTAGAGTGGAGTGGTTTACAGTGGTGTGCCATGGAGTAGAATAGCGTAGAATGGAGTTGCGTAGAGTGAAGTGGCATACAGTGGAGTGGTTTACAATGGAGTGGCATACAGTGGAGTGGGGTAGAGTGGAACAGCATACAGTGGAGTGGCGTTGAGGGGAGTTGTGTACAGTGAAATAGCATAGAGTAGAGTGGCATACAGTGGGGTGGTGTACAGTGGAGTGGTGTAGAAGGGAGGTGCATATAAGGGAGTAGTATATAACATAGTGGCAGCATTTAGGATTTCCAGAGATAGGAATTCCTCTGATTTTTGCTCGCTAATAACTTTTTCACTGTTTGATGAATCTCTACAAAACTTTGTAGACCTATTGCTCTTTCTATATTGGCAGACGATGCAAAGTTTCACAGAGATTCGCCAAGGGGGTGCAAAGAAAAAAGGGGGTCATAAAACATGTTTTTCCACCAATGCATTTTCCATAGACTTTGTACTCAGGAGTAGCTGGAAAATGGCCAGTCGGATTTGAATGAAATTTGGCAGGCATATAGTTTACGGTGTGTAGATGGTCCTTTATGGTAGTAAAAGTAAGTAGCTTAAGTATTGTTAAACTAATAAGGCACTGAAACTTAGTGATATCTCAGGTCACAGTAAACCGTGGTAGTTTTGCTGTAATTGCTAATAACAAGGCAGTATATGATAATGGCTGCCTTTATAAAAGTAAAAGGCAGCCATGTTGTTTTTAACACACGTTGGCTGTTGGAGCCTTAGATAGAGGTAAGTTGTAAGTTTTATATTTTTTCCTACCTATTACCACTTTGCTAAAGGGGTAACTGGTAGGGAAAAATATAAAACTTACTAATTACTTTGCTAAAGTGGTAATAGGTAAGGAAAATTATGAATATGTTTCTATATATCTTGAAAAAATGTAACAGAGTACCGCATTACCACCTAGAAAGTATCGCAGTACTTCAAAAAGTTTTAAAAATAATAAAATACATACAATATTTAAAAATACACTATATTTCACAAATATAGTGTACTACATTGTATTTTCAATTTGTTGCATATTTACCCTAAAAAAGATTATAAAACAACAGAGTACTGTATTCGAAAGTAGTACTTAGAAAAAATTAATTTGCAAAAAAGAAAAATTACACTGTACTGCACTACATTTCACAAATATAGTGTACTGCAGTGTATTTTTTATTTTTTCAAGCAAACACAAAGAGATGATGAACGGAGCGCTGAAACTTATCAGACACTCCCCCCCAGTCACAGATCTGGGTTGAATCCATCATCGTTCTTTAGCTCACTTCGCCACTCCAGTTCAGACCCAGCCATATGCAAATCAGTCTTGACCCTATTCCTCATGAGAATAGTTCAGCCCTAACTGCCAAGCCAGGTCTTCCCTGGACTGGAAACAAGCATTCTGGGACCAGTTTCGGGGTAACACCCCTCATCAGCGAGGCTAGCTTGAATCCAGTGGCAAAGTGAGCAAGGGACCCACGTCTGGGCATACCCTGCCAACTTAGGGCGAACAAAGCAAGCACAAGGAGATGGTGGACTGAGCGCTGAAATTTTTCAGACACCCCCCCCCCAGTCACAGATCTGGATTGAATCCATCTTCGTTCTCTAGCTCACTTCGTCACCCCTCATCAGCCAGGCTAGCCTGAATCCAGCGGCATAGTGAGCAATTGTTCAGCATTCCGTCCATCAATTATTTCTTTTGCTTGTCGCCCTAAGTGGGAAGGGTATGCCCAGACGTGGGGCCCATTCTCACTGCGCCACTGGATTCAAGCTAGCCTGGCTGATGAGGGGTCATGCCCGAAACCTGTCCCAGGATGCTTGTGTCCATTCCAGGGAGGACCTGGCTTGGCAGTTCGGGCCGGACTGTTACCATAAGGAACAGGGTCAAGAATGATTTGCATATGGCTGGGCCCAAATTGGGGTGGCGTGGTGAGCAAAAGAATGATGGATTACACCCAGATCCTTGTGACTGGGGGTGAATGTTTATATTGTTCAGCATTCCATCCATCAATTGTTTCTTTTGCATTTGTTGCCCTAATTGGGAAGGGTATGCCCAGACGTGGGTCCCGTGCTCACTGCGCCACTGGATTCAAGCGAGCCTGGCTGATGAAGGGTGATGCCCCAAATCCGGTCCCAGGATGCTTTTGTCCATTCCAGGGAGGACCTGGCTTGGCAGTTCGGGCTGGACTGTTCCCATAAGGAACAGGGTCAAGACTGATTTGCAAATGGCTGGGTCCAAACTGGGGTGGCGTGGTGAGCAAAAGAAAGATGGATTTAACCCAGATCCTTGTGACTGGGGGTAAATGTTTATATTGTTCAGCATTCCGTCCATCAATTGTTTCTTTCTTTTTTTTTTACACATTTTTTTCCCCCTGTAGCTACTGCAGAAGTTTGTAGATGAAAAACAGTACTCCATACACCTTCTAAAAATATATAGAAAAAATGGGGGCAGAGGTTTCCAGGCCTGAAGATGGCCGCCATTTAAACAGCTCCTTTCGTCCTTGAATTACTCTTCAAGAATCCTGGTGCTCTGAGTCACAGATGCACTGCCATGGCCACCTGCCTGCTGCCTAAATCAGTATGGGATCGAACAGAAGCTGAGAGAATGCCATTCTGATTCCGCTGCTGGCCCCGGAATACAGTATGGAGCAGACGGTGAGGCTGGGACGGAGAGCTTGCTGTGAGACCTGCCAGCAGCGGAGGAGAGCAGCATCCTGAGATTGACTACTGGATGCTTGTGGCCCCTGGTGGTCTGGGGTGCCTCGATTGACCCCTCTCGTTTGAGTGCTGTATGGCAATTGACCTGTGCTTGCTGAAGTGGCTGGAGATTGGGCAGCGAATCGGCTAGCGGAGGGTGGTTGGCCCAAAGAAGATAGTACAGGCTACTGGAGGCCTGCCCGAGTGTGCCTGGTGCTCAGGCCGGAATGAGGTGCCAGTACGGACGTCGAGAGCCCCTCTAGTGGAACAGGGGCCCGATTGAACATTTGCCGCGATCAACGGGGAGCTGAGGGCAGCTGGGCCCCGGGGGTGTACGTGCGGGCTCCCTGTGGCCTACTCGACCTGGCCTGGTGTTCCGGCCCAAGTGGAGACCTGTATCAACATCGGGGGCCCTGCGACAGACATGGGGGCCCGCATCGATTTCAGCTGCTACTGCCAGCAGATGGAGTGCAGCCGGCCCCGGGGATGAAAGTGCAGTCTGCCTGAGGCCTACATGACCTGGCCTAGTGTTCTGGCACGAGGGAGGCACCTGTGTGGGTGTCGGTGGCATCCCACGAGAGGAGCGGGGGCTTCGGTTGGACATTTGCTGTGGCTGATTGCTGCAGTGTGGATCTAGACACCTCTGCGGTGAGGGAAAGCAGTGTGGGGGAGACAGAGCTGCAGACGGAGTGACAGGAGGTTTATTGCCCCGTGAGATGCTGTCGGAGGGTGCGTGCGGCAATGGGCCATGGTTATTGCTGCTAAAGCCCAGTGACCCAGGAGCAAGTGCCAGAATCTGGCTCCCTGCACCTCAGTGCCATACCAGTGAGTGTAGAGTGCCTTAGGATAGGACTTGGCTGGCGCAGAGTGTTGTGCTGGGCTGCGTCTCCATTAGGCCCTGTTGGATCAGTGGCCGACATTGCAGTGGAATGGTGTGTTGAGGGGAGCGTTACTGATCAGACTCCAGAGTCCTACACTAGTGGTGTGGGGGGTTCCATGGGGGACACCAGAGGATGTAGGGCCCTCGAGGAACACTGTGAGATGATACATCCCCTTGAGAGGTGCCCCATTAGACACTGACATGGATTTTTCACAGGCTCCCCGGCGCAGACGTGCCCTCAACAGCACTGAACTGTTGAACTCTGCCTAGGAGGCTGCTGCACCATTGAGTGGCCCACCACCTGGCCTGCCATCTAGAGTGCCTGAAAGATTTGGGGGAGCTAAGTGGAGTCCCAGTGGGGTGATCTAGCAGCATGGATAAAACTGACAGGCGCAACCTAAATTGCATTTTGACCTGCAGAAAACCCTCAAGGCTCGTGATAATGGCACAGACACGTTGGAGTACGGAAGGGAAGAAGCTGATCCTAAAGTGGGCAGTAAATTACGGCAGATCCTGGCCACTATGCAGCGCAGTCTTACAAAAATCAACAGCAAGATCGACACACTGTCATTCCGGATGGATAGCATGTTGGAGCGTCTGGACAAGCATACAAAGTGGCTAGACATGGTCAAAAGGCGTGTATCAGAGGGACAAGACGAACAAATTACTAGCTCGGTGGCTCAGAAAAGGATGGATAAAGTGATTCTCACTCTGCAGGCTAAGGCAGATGGTCTCGCGGCCAGGTCGCGCCTCAATAACCTCAGAATCGATGGCCGGCAGAGTCCATGAATATTGGCAATATGGAACGATTTGTTGAGCAACTCCTCAAAGATCTGTGCGAAACTTTCTCAGGCATTTTTGCGGTTGAACGTGCCCATCACTCCCCTGCATTACCCCCTATGCCTGGAACAAACCCTTGTCCAATCATTGCAAGACTTTTAAATTACAGGGATTAAGATGTGCCACTTTGCAAAGCACAGGAGATTAAAGTGCTTTGTCTTGAGGGCACAGACCTGTTGCTTTTTTTCGGACTTTACGCAGCAGGTCTGGGAGGCTCAGAGGCAGTTTGTCCCAGCCAGTAGCGGTCGGTGGTGGGAGTGCCGCCGGGAGCTGACGTGGGGCGGGGAGGGCTGGGTGGGGGTAGTAAACTACGGATTACGGGCCATTACAGGTAAGTACACATATAAATAAATAAAACGAATTTCGTTTCTGCGCTGCATCACATTTGGCGATGCAGCGAGAAGCGAAATTCGTTTTATTTATTTATATGTGTACTTACCTGTAATCGCCCGTAATCCGTAGTTACTACCCCCACCTGCCCCTCCCCGCCCACGTCAGCGCTCGCGGCACTCCTACCACCGACCGCTACTGGTCCCAGCCAAGTCCAAACTGCAAGAACTGCAGAAGGAGTACAGCAAGCTCTACCCCGCACATCTACGGGTAATGGTGGTTGGGAAGGTGGCAATCTTCAAAGACCCAAAATGGCCTCAAGCGGCATGCAACAGCAGGAGCGCAGCGGCGCTCCCCCAGATCGAAGGATGAGGAGGCAGCAGCATCCCAAGAATTGGAGGAGAAGGACTAGCGCTGGCTGGACCATATGTGATGTTTTTTTGCCCTGGGATTCAGTCCCTGAGCCTCTTAATTGGACAGCCACTAACTCTGATCTAGCAACCATAGTGGGGTACTCAGTAACTACCATCGGTTGTTAGAGCTGCCCACAATATCAGGGGCGATACCCCTGTGGACTAGCAGTGGATTGCATATGGGTGGGGTAAGAACACAGGAATTGCTGTGTGACTCTCTTTGACTGGCATGGTCTGGCGGGGCTCCTGGATGATATCCTGTGAGGCTGTGGCATCCGAATAAAGATGTATGTGTGTGGCGGCAAAGGCAGCTGGAGCACTCAGTCATGTGCAGCTGTTGTATATTTGTGGAAGCACACATTATGCTTGTTAACCAGCCCCCTATGACTTCGTGTAGCGGGGTAGACTGGCTGGGTAACATCTGTCCCCATGTGTGCACCACCTACCTTTGTTTGGGGTCCCCATGTGTGCACCACCTACCTTTGTTTGGGGTTCTGTTGAGTGGGTCTGGAAGGGATATGCATCGTTGTGTCTGTTACTGGGGTGCACAGTGTGTAAAGGGGGTTGGTTTTGTTTGTTACAACTGTTCAATGTGCATTGGCATAGGTCATGGACTGAGAATGCTGTGTCTATTGGTTTGACTGGGCGAGTTGAGTTGCATGATGATGGAGGATGACACATGAGGAGACGTGTTGGGCGCTGCGAGCCCATCACTGTTGAACTTCCTCACCTGGAATGTCAGGGGACTGAATGATTGTAGGAAGATACGCAAAGTGGTTGCATACTTACAGTGGCATCACATTAATGTAGCTATACTGCAGGAAACACACCTTACAACTTTAAGCAGCGTTCTAACACGTCACATGCAAGGAGTCCGCTGTGCAGCCAGCTTTACTACACATGCCAAGGGCATGCTGATCTCAGCTCAGAGGGGCACAGGCATTAAAATTCAAGAGGCGTGCATGGACCCGGGAAGCAGATATGTGGTGGCACGCTGTTCTAAAGATTACACATTATGCACCCATCTGGTTCAGTGGGGGGATTTGCTTCAGATCTGGGGTGGAGATTTCGATTGGGTATTGTGTCCGGATTGGGATCACTCCAGGGGTCTGCCTCAGTGGCCCTCGGCTGCAGCCCGTTCCCTCAGTGAGATTGCCGAGCAGTGTGGCTTGCTGTTTGTCTGGTGGCATAAGTTTCCCACAGAGGGGTACACACACTACTCCACGGTGCATGGCACCCACATGCACATAGATTTCTGGTTAATGTCACGGAGTCTGGTGCCACATGTACAGTGTTGCGAACACTTGCCGCTTACATACTCTGACCACTCGCCATATTGGTGGAGCTAGCATTGCACAGCCCACGGCCACCCATGTTTATGTGGTGGTTCTCACCGTAGTCCCTTTTCGATGCAGTGTTCAAGGAGGAGCTGGTGCAGGCCATAGAGAAATACTTCGGCACTAATATTGGTTCTGTCGAGAAATTCGCAATGGTCTGGGAGGCCTTTAAGGTTTATATCTGTGTGGTCAATATATCCAAACACGCTGGGGTACTTCGGTCACTGCACGGTCCGCTGTTGCAATTGGAGACTGAGATTGCGGATTTAGAGCGAGGGCACAGGGAAACTGCAGAACAGAGCTTGCTGGGTGACATTCAGGTCGAGTTAGAGGAGTATCATGATGTGGCGCAAAGTGAAGTCAATCATTTGGGAAAATGCTCAACTGTGAGGGCATATGGCGAAGGTGAGCATCCAGGCGCAACACTAGCGGCACTCATGTGTCCTAGGCATGAGGATGATACGGTCTTGGACGTACGGGATGAGCAGGCGTTGCCTCTGTGTACAGCGGAGCAGGTATCGGAATGGTTCTGCCGTTATTATGAAGAGCTATACACGTCATGACTCTCACATGATAACCAGGCCGCGTCAGACTATCTTGTGCATATCTCCATGATGTGGCTTATGGCAGCACACAGGGAACCCCTTATGTCCCCATTGCATCCTGCAGAGATAGTGGCAGCACTGAAGGATATGCCGAGCGGGAAAGCACCTGGCACTGACAGGTTGATGGTAGCCTTCCAGAAGACTTATCAAGACAAGCTTGTTCCGCATTTGGTCACTCTTTATGAAGTGATGGTAAAGGAGAGTTGCATGACGCCCATGATGCAGGAGGCTCTATTAGTTACTCTGCGCTCCGCTGGGAACGCGAAGTTGCCGCAAAACTCCGACTCCGTGGCGGAGCGGAGTACAAGGCCAGCCCCCTTACAAAAAATGTAGAAAATAAACACTTATCTTCTGTTCTGCCTGCCCTCCTCCTCGCCGCAGTGTCTCTCTTCTTCCGCCTCCGCGTAGTTCCACTGAGATTTTTTTTTACTCCGTGGAACTACGCGGAGCACCACTACGCATACTCCTCCCAGGGTTACTAATCTACTGGTGCCATTGCTCCCAGGAGTAGTTCACCCTGAACAGGCTGGATTTATCCCTAGTCAGTTCCTGGAATACAACCTTAGAATGCTCTCTGGCACAGTCTCCCGTATTATCCCTGGTGTGTGTGCCAAGGCAGTATTTTTTGATGCTGAAAAAGTGTTTGATTCTGTAGGGTTTATGTTGGCAGTACTGTGGGATATTAGAGTGGGAGATGTCTTTCTGCAACTTTTCCAGGTGCTCTATATGTGACCAACGGCTCGTATCCAGGTTAACGGTATAGTCACGGGCACCAAAGACATCACAAGGGGTACTAGACAGGGCTGCCCCCTGTCACTGTTATTGTACTCTCTGGTGGCTGAGGCGCTGCTTGTTCACTTCAGGAATATCATGCACACAGGGGGCTTTGGTTTCCGTACTATAATCTGATCATCTCTGCATACTCAGACGACACTCTTCTTTATGTGTGCAATCCTGAGCATAACCTAACTCCGGTTCTTCGAGAGGTCATGCTCTTCGGGGGGCATTCCGGCTTATGCATTTATTGGGATGAGTCCCTGATATTTCAGCTCACGGCGTCCATGATGCCGGTGTCACTAGAGTACCCATTATAGTGGACGACGGACTTGGTGCATTATTTGGGCTGACAGGTCCACCCAGACCCATCAGTGGTGCTGTTGGATAGTTATGGAAGAACAGTGCAGAAGCTCTCGGCGGCAGTCGATCGATGAATATGGTTGCCTCTGTCACTCAGTGGGTGTATAGATATAATGAAGATGGTGGTGTCAACTTATTTTTTGTTTTTATTTACGAACATTCCAATTCTATTGCCCCGTGCAGTGTTTGATAACTTGCAGGCCTTCCTGGTTTAGCTGGCCTGGGCTGGAAAGAAGCCGGGGGTGCGCTGGGACACGGTGACTTTACCATATTACATGGGAGGGTTGGATGCTCCGGATCTGGAGAACTACTACAGGACCGTGCAGTGTATGTTTGCCCACTACTGGCTGCATGGCCCAATGGACCTGCCGCATCTATGGCTCGAGCGTAATGCTGCCTCTCCACTAACGCTGCCCCGGACGTAATGTGTGAAACCAGTGCGGCACTACAATGTGTTTGATTTGCTGAATATGATGGCCTTTTCCTGGCAGTGGCTTATTGAGCAGGAGGTTGGATCATTGCTTTACTCGCCGTGTGTATGGATGGACTGGTGCATGTGGTTTCCTCTGGGACAGGAGCGGGGTGCAACGAGTGCTCGGAGAGGGTACGGTCTGAGGAATATGAGAGATTTCTTCCAGGGTGGGGTGATGTGCAGTTGGGGGCAGGCCAGAGCACTGAGCGATAGGCCTACTGTCATGGCGCAGTTTCATTATTAAAGTGCATGCCGCACGATGAGTGACCTTCTGGAGGAGGACTTGTTGGAACCCCCGGAATTACCGGCACTGACGCACCTGTTACAAATAGCTGCACCATGCCGTATTATTGCGAAACTCTATGCCTTTGCATAAGAGGCATGGTGGCCAGAAATCACAAAAGTTAGATAGGATAGGCAAAGGGACCTTGGCATAGGCAATGGACCTATTGTTGCTTAGTTTTGAAGTCTGTTTCTCTGAATAGCAGGCACAGGTTACAGCACTTCAAATACCTCAACAGAGTGTGTTATATGCCAGCTCACCTGTTCTGGTATGGTTTGCACGATAATTCTTGTTGCCTCCGATGTCGTGCAGTAGAGGCTGGGTTCACCCATGTGGTTTGGTTTTGCCTGGGAGTTCAGACGTTTTGGGAAGCAGTGAAAGAAGATCTTGGAGAGATTGCCGATGAGCCCATTGCATTGGCCTCTGTATTAACGTTGCTGGGGTATGACAGACATGCTTCGAAGCCTTCCAGGTGGCATGTGGCCATCGGACCACTACTGGCGAGTCGTAGAATAGCGATGCACTTTGATGGCCTCAGAGGACACTTCCGACACAGAAGGGCTGGCATGTGGACATGGCATATTATAACACAGTCGGATATTTATCGCTCGCTGATACCGGTCTGCAGCCATTCGACAGACATATAGGGGCCCCATCAGGCAAGATGGCTCAGTCTTGTGAGGTGGCGTTTACTAGAGTGGGGGAAGAAGAGCTGACAGACTTCTAGGTGGGTTCCCAGCAGGCAGAGAAGATTATTAGAATTGCTTAGTGTGCGCATTGTTGGTTGAGCTGTGTAGACTTGTGCGGTGCCAAGGCAGCAAGCGGAGCAGGTCCTCACCAGCTCCCCTTCCTGCCTGTCAGCTGCCACCTCCCTTCCGTGTGGTGTTCTCCCACCCGATTTTACCAGGCTGCTCCTGCCTTGTGTGGGTGAGTCCCCGGTAGCCAGCCTGTTAGATAGCTCTTAGTTTTAATTTATTTTCAGTTTTATTTCAGTTCTAGTTATTTAGTTTCCCCAGAATGCAGGCTTCTGCTGCCTTTCCTTGCCCGTTTGTTTGCCGCTTTTCCCACCACCCACTTCCCACCAACTGCTTCCTGTGGACACTTCTCCCCAGCGCCCCTCCCAGGACCTACTTAACGGAGACCAAAGTGCAGCCGCGTGCAGCGAGCGTGCTACTGGCACACCAAAGGCAAGCCCGTCTGTGTCCGTCTGTACCTGGACCGTACCCAGCGCCAGTAACCCTGGCCCCCCGAGCACCAACAGGTACTCCACCTCAGATTTCCAAGCCCTGGACCCCAAACACTGCAACAACTGTTGCCTCTCATCTCCTCGCTCCACAGCAGGACCGTTCACCTGCCACTGCTGTCTGTTTACCTGCAACTTAGGACCACCTGCCCTCACAGAAACTCACGCCACTCCAACCCTGCCTACCGACACCACCCTGGAACAACTACGATGCCTCCTTAACACTGCCATATTGCTCTGCAAACACACCACCGAAGTCTGGAACACCATCTCCACCCTCGCCACAGATGTGACCTTCATCAAAGACATGGTTCAACCCTTCCTTGGCCCCGACACAACGGTTACAAGATGACACGGCAGGACCTCACCAACAAACATGACGGTTACATTGCCATCATCCACAAAGAATCAATCCTCTGCACCACCACCGAAGACCACACCACGCTGATCATGGAACACCTGAATTCCCAACTCCACACAGACGACAAAACAAACAACAAAGGCACCCTTGCCTAAAGACCCCCGGGACCATGCACTGGCCTCTGCGACACCATCACAAACTTCATCGCCCCAATCGCCATCAAATCCAAGCACTACATCTTCCTTGGAGCCTCAACTTCCACCTGGACGACCCCACAGCCACAAACTCCGCCAGCCTTTTGTAATCATTGGGCAGCATCAGCCTCACCCAGTTGATTACAGACCCCACTCACAGTACAGGTCACACATCCAAGAACAGAGTAAAATACAGCCATAAAACAAAACTCACCTTGACCGACCACTCCATCATCCACTTCACCATCACAGGATCACTCCGCACCACCCCCAACCCTCCCAGCGCCTCCTTCCGCAGCTGGAACAAAGTGGCACTGACCCAATGGATGGACGCCCTCAACATCACCAAGCCCAACATTGCAACCAACCTGCAACAGGCAGTTGAGAACTTCAACACCTGGATCACCAATGCCGCTGACTGAGTTGCTCCCATCAAACCAGCCAAAACCCGCAGATCCACCAAACAAGCCAGCTGGTACACACCGGAACTCAGAACAATGAAACGCAGCTGCAAACAACTGGAGAGAAGATGGTGCGCCAGTGGAGACAATACCAACCGAGCCACATTCAAGCCATCCCTCAACAAATACCACTAACGAATCAAAGACGAGAAAAAGGACACTCTCACAAACCACATTGAGGCTAGTGCCAACCACACCAAGGAACTCTTCACCATCATCAGAGAGTTCTGCCCAATAGTCACCGAGAATACGATCCCTCCCTCACAGGAACTCTGCGACGCACCCTTACTCGACAGAGGAGAATCAGCTGCCAGTTCCTTCTTAACTTCTCCGCAGCCTTCAACACCGTCTTCCACCACGCACTCATCAAGAGACACACTCAGATGGTTTTCATCATTCCTCACGAGGCGCACGCAGAGAATCTGCCTCCCCTCTTCACCTTGGAAACCATGAGCACCATCTGCGGCATCCTTCAAGGCTCATCCCGCAGCCCCACACTCTTCAACACCTACATGACGCCTCTAGCCGACATCATCAGTACCCACGATATCAATATCATATCCAACGCCGATAAAATATAAATCCCATAGATTATAATGGGTAATGGGATTTATATTTCGGCGGATGGAATATCCGTCACTGATGTGACGGAGTAACCCATCCTCCGAGATCTAAATCGGGCCCTATATGCTTTGTCATTCATTCATCTGTGCCATCTGTTTCTGCTTGCGCTGTACCATGCCTGTGAATTACGTGCCAGTATCCTTTGTATGGTTGACTTAAAATCAAAAGAAACTAAAACAAAATATATATTCAAAACCAGTATTCCACCTGTGGCCAGCCGAACTCACGGCGGGTGCAACCGAGAAGCGGTGATGGAACCCTCTTATTAAACAGCAAAACACAAAGGTTCGGTGCACTCACGGGGTGTATATAGGCTTTGTAGTATCCACAGACGCGTTTCTGGCTTTTGCATTCATCAGTGCGGAAAAGTCGTAAGCGAGAAGCGGTAAGCAAAAGAGATCGTACCTATGAAGAAAAAAAGCTGAGCGCGAAGCGCCAAACAACAAGGAGAATCTCGAAAGAAATGGATTAATATACATTGTAATCGCGAGCAACGAGACGGCGTGAGAACAATTAGAACAGCTGACTTCAAACCTGAAACTGAAGCACCGTACGAGCGGAGCCGGAGGACACCGCCCGATCGGAAGGCATGCCAGGTAAGGAGGAAACTGGGGGCTCCGTGAATAACGAAGGAACATTAATTTGATGTCGAAGCAAGCGGCGACGTTGGACACAGTTAAAAAATCCAGGGCACCGCTCAGGAATCACAGAAATAAGCACACACCACAAAACTGGGCACCATTTAAAGTGAGAGGGACACGGTGAAATTGTGGTCACGATACTATTTGAAAAGTGAAAAATATAAAATGGAAGCGAGAGCGGCTAAGAGATCGCTCAAAGCAGAAACTCTTTTCAAGAAAGGAACAGGGATATCTGTCCATGGTGATGAGAACAGAGGAGGTGGAACTATTCAGAAAAATATGAAACAATTATTTTTTCAGTTAGAAAAACTCCTAAAAAAAGAAATATCAAAAAGCTGGGAAGTCATCAGGCTGTAGAAGTATATTGAGTATGATCGTATCCCCAGGGGTCTGCGAATTTTCACATTACCAAATCACCCGGACACCAGGCCTGAAATGCTCGAGGAATGGGCAAAGAATAGTATGCAATGCTCAAAAAACATGCTACTCATAATAATCAAATATGCCAAAAGAGACATTGAGGAACTGCACAAAGAGATAAGAGCTTTGGAAACACAAATCTCTGCTTTAAATCAGGAAGAAGAATGCAATGCACTGAGAAAGGAAATGGAAAAGAGCTTAGACAAATACGAGGAGGAGGTAGAATTACGAAAACAACGCAAATTCAAACGTGACTAATATGATTATGAGTCGGGGGCAATTTTAACTTTTGCAAAGAGATTCGATGTGCCTAAAAAACAACTACAAACTGGCAAACTATCATTAGCGGAATCTGAAAGAATAACAGCCAGCGAATCAGAGTCAGATCTCAGCGAGGAAGAGCAAACAACCCGAGTTGGTGGACGCACAACTTTTTTAGAAGAAATGAAACTGATCTACATCGATCAGAGAACACCAAGGGAGAGAGGAAGAGGCCGGGGAAGAGGAAGAGGGAAAAACCATGCAAGCAGCCCAAGCGAAGGAGAAAGAAACGAAGGGGAACCGGAAAGAACAAGGGGCTACCCTCTCCGCAACCGAATAAAGAAATAAGTGAAATCAAAACAACCAAACAATCAGATAATCTGATTATAAATGTATCAGATTATATTTTAAATGAACATGAAGAGAACGTTCTCAACAAGGGCCTCACCTTCTGCCCTGAACAACACTATGATCATGTGGAGACCAGAATTGATCTCTACAGATATATCAGAAAACTAAAGCTAGTAAAATTCTTCTCAAAAGCAGCAAACATTGAAAAACCTAGTGCAACCAGCCAACAGGAGAATATTAATTTGAACATCGAAGCTATAACCAATTTGAAAACATCATATGATTTAATGCTCAACTTGACTGAAAAATGAAATAACTGAGATCTTGGAAGATCTGAATATTGTCACGGATAAACATATAAGTTCTGGGTTTAAACCAAAATCAAAAATCTGTCCTTCGCTCGCTAAGTCCTGGCAATAAAATCGATCTATTTCATGATTTAGTAATCGCAGATCTTGAATGCATGGAAAATACAACATCTGGGAAACAAGAAAATCTAAGGACTTATGAAAAATGACAAAATAACAATAAAACCGGCCGACAAGGGCGGAAATGTAGTAATTTTGAATACAGCTGAATACATAAAAGAAGCCATGAAACAACTTGATGACAAAAAGAATTACAAGAAATTATCATCTAATCCAATCAATTCACTAACTTTAGATTTGGAAATGAAAATCAGAACATGGAAAAACGAAGGACTCCTAAATGATGAAGAAGCCCGGTTTCTATTCAATGATAGCCCGGTGATGCCGACCATTTACTTTCTGACAAAAGTTCATAAGACCTTAATTAATCCACCAGGAAGACCCATTGTTTCGAACTGTAACTCTCTGTATGAGAATATCTCGACCTATGTAGACAATTTTCTTGCACCCATGGTAATGAACCTGAGTTCCTACATCAAGGATACTGGGGACATTTTGAGAACATTTACCAACATGGGATGGCAACAAGACTTCCACTTGATAACTATTGATGTAGTGTCATTATATACTTCTATTGATCATGAAGTTGGGCTAAAGGCTGTTGGATACTTTCTACGACAAAGAAATATTCAAGAACTAAAACACACTAAAATGCTGATGGAGATGGTTGAACTTTGTCTGAGGAACAACATCTTTCTCTTTAACCATCAAGTGTACACCCAAAAGTGCGGAACTGCTATGGGGGTTTCATTCTCACCCAGCTACGCCAACCTCACCATGGGTTGGTGGGAGAAGTTCATAGTGATCCAGCGCTAACAATAAAAATTCTTCTCCTATATGCTTCGGTCATCCAGGTACAACTATCCCTCCAATACACAGACTATATCCATATGACGGTGGGGCCCATAACACCGCACATGCATTCACTCACTCATTTATTCCTTGGATTTCCTCCATCAGTAACCTAGGAGAAAAACAGTAAAACGATTCGCTGGAAGGAGACGGGATACCTCTTTTAACGCGACATAATATTTCTGATTGTTTTAAGGTATTCCGCTCATTGGTCGATGGACCAACTAGTAGGAATCAGTTGATGGTGATTAAGACCAGCTCAATCACAATAAACCTTCTAACATTTTACATTAATCATTGAGCTAAAGAACCACTGAGTCATTTGTTTAAAGATGATAAAGTTTATATAAAGTTTAGAAGCATGAAATAAGTTTTAGGTTTATTATTCAGATTATTACATTTGTTATCATTATACGAATAAATTGAAATTGCAATGCATACCTATTAGATGGAAGAATAAAGTTCGTCACGGCAAGAATTCCCAAAATCTCTATCTATCTGTTCTGGAAAAGTCTAATAGTTCTGAATGGATAAATCTATCAAGAATAAAAGTTCTTCAAAAAGCAGCATCTTATGCTCAATTAAAAATATAAAATAGCAGCAGCAGCCTCAGCTCGTCAGCATCAGCAGCAGCAACTCCATACACAACTAACAGCAGTCAAAAACGGCAAAAAGCAGCTCCCAGCAACCAGCAGCATCTCTCATAATCATAACCAACCCTCCCCACCAAGAGTAGGTCTTCTTATACCCTAATTCTAGCTTACTAAATAAAAATGTTGCATCTTTATGGCGAGATTCTCTCTAATTGGTCCATTTGAGTCCATATACATCTTTTATCAAACTTCCTTGTTCTAACCAGTTCTTTGTGGAATGTCCATACTTGCATCGTTTCCCACAGTTCGTGACATTACTCATCCGCTTCGATCAGTCCAACTTGTATCACTTTCCGATACTTTTTAGGTTCAACAGTTCCTTTTGTCCATTTATTCTTTTTGACTTCTCACGCTTCTTGCTGACCCATCTTGGCACACATTTATTCAGTAAGGTCACAATAGCCTTGACCATACTTTCATCCTAGGCTCTTGGAACGATCACGTGGTTATTCTTGTTCACGGCCTTTCTCCTTGTCTACATTTCTCCTCGCGCACGCGTATTCTAGCTCATGGCGGCCATTTTATATCGCTGCTCAACAGGCCTAAGCGCACTATTTACAAAGATAAACAAAATATAGTTAAGAATAAAGAATATAAACCCTTTCGTTTCCCTCCCGTCATTCTACGTACCCCAATTAGGTATTACCTAGCAAAAAGCAACATATAAAGCTGTCCCTTACTTACCATTGCTTTATTTTGCCACTACACGTTTTGTTTTCAAAGCACAAATCATGCATTTTATTATTCTATTAATACGCAAATATTAGGTTATGTTAGCCACGTCAACAATTATAAGTAAATTAGTTTGCACACAAAATAGCGTGTTACCTTTAACCCTTCACATGTAACATACATTGTTGGTTATTTACTTAAACGAACTTGTTTGTTAATCATTTTACGTAAATTATTAGGCGGTTACATTTTTTCTTTTACCCTGCTCCATCAATAGCATGGAGTGAGGAGAATGAGAGGTACACGGCTAAGATCGAACTATGGCTAAGATATATAGACAATCTTTTCCTCATCTGGAATGGCAGCATAGATGAGTTCAAAGAATATTTCGAAATCCTAAATAACAACAATGTGGGATTGAAATTTAAATACAGCATGAGTGAGAAAGAAATCCAATTTAATTTTTGGACGTATCAGTATATATAGACAGAAATCAAATTCACACCAAAGTATATCGGAAGCCAACAGCCACGAATAGTATACTCCATGGTGCAAGCTTTCATCCTGCGCAATTGAAGAAAAGCATCCCTTATGGGGAATTCATTAGGATGAGAAGAAATTGTTCGGATAATGAAATAGCAGAGAAAAACTTCAAAGAAACCGAAGAGAGATTCATAAAGAGAGGATACAAGTATAGGGATTTGAAAGAAGGACTGGAGTGGGCAAAGAAGATATCTAGGGCCAAGACACTTGTAAACAGAGACAGAGGAGTAACAATCAATGAATCAGAGGATGTGACAAGATTGATCCTAACATATAGCAAAGAAAGCTACAAAATTGTAAATATTCTAAGGAAATATCGGAATGTTCTTGTGAAAGATCCAGACATTGGAAATAAGATCGGAATAAGACCAATGGTAACTTACCGTAAAGTACTCAAACGTAAAACGAACAGCGGCTGACCAAAGGTTCAGCACCTCAATCCCAGTTCAAGAAAAAATAAGTGTTCTGTGCATTCCCTTCCGGGGCCTGCCGCAATTAGACTCCTCTGAATTCCAGAAAGACAAAATTTTCATGCAAATGAAGATGCACCAGAATAGAAGTCCAAAACATCCAAATGGGTCCAAAACAGTCTTCTTTATTATATATCAAAATTTTAAAATGGCCTTCAGCCAACGCGTTTCGTTCCTAGGCGGAACTTCATCAGGGCTGAAACAATCACATATGACATAACGTAAGTCAAAACATAAGTATAAAAAAAAGGTTGTAACAATACAATTCAAACATTTTAAAAAACACACCACAACATAAATATATCAAAAATGAACATAACACAAATTATAATGAATAATACAAAAACTCATATAATGACAAATAGACGGCCCACCTTAAAAACCTTAAACATATATAAAACATTTAAATACAAATAAATACCATCAAAAGTGGAACATTGACAGAATTAGAAAATATGTATGTACTAACAAAAAATTCTTCTGTTTGAACACTATATCACATACAATCATCTATTTCTTAAATTTAACCAATCATTAATATACAAAAGGGTGAGAGAGATATGATGTTATACTAGGCCTGTAGCCCGTGGTTCACCAAGAAAAGTATATTACAAAGAAAAAACACAATTTAATATAAAACCACATGAAGAAGTTAAAGAAGTTCAATACGAGCAATCACCAATAGACATAGGACAGGAAGAAGAAGATCCAAGCACCAAGTATAGAAAATTACAATAATAGACAAGAAGAGACCACCTTTCCAAAGTAAGGTGTAAATCCTGGTCAGTTAAGGATTGAAACACAAGCGATTAATAAACTCACCTCTAAATACAATAATGTCACCGTATTCATAAAGGTAGTACCAGATCAAGTCTCAATACGACTGCCAATTAAGGTATACATCAAAAAGTTCCTATAAACGGAAATATTTCATTAAGCAATATCTATTCTATATAAAAATAGATGCATGTTGTGACCTAGACATGAGTGAATATCTGAACAAAACGTCCAACAAATGTCGAGCACCACCAGCGACAGGTAATTTATTTGCAGTAGCAAAGAAACATATTAGAAAACAATCTCAAGACGACAGTACCGACTCAGCAAAATAGGCAGCACATAGGTGCTGCCACTAGGAGACCCAAATATTAAATTCAAGTCAGTTCTCACCTTTATAATCAAAAAAACGGGAGAGAATCTCCATTAATAAGCGAAGTAAGTATCAGGAACCCCTCAATAAGGGTATGTAAATATGAATTCCAAAGTCCTAGTAAAGAAAAAGATATCATTATAAAAGCATGCAGATTAACTATAAGAACTATATGCATCCTATAACATCGCAGCTGTACATATTCTGAAGTACATGGGGCGTCCTACAATATCGCAGCTGTGCAGCCTATATAGGGCATAGTATCAAATTAACGAAAAGAAATAAGGACAAGCCCAACGTATTGACGGAGTAAATACCAACTATGTATGCTGGTGTGAGGAACCATCGAAATCACACGACAAAGAAAACGTGCGCGAAAAAGTGGAGGGCATAAGTTTGTATAAAGTAAAGACCATGGCTATGGTAAAGTTAATAAAATTCCTAGACCTCCCTGTATCTAGAAGCAAGCGATACCATGGTACGTTAAAAAAAACCAGCACCTAATCCACATTACTATTTAAGATTATCTGAACCGACCACTACGACATGCAAGTGTGTCAAAACAGACAATAACATGGCGCGCTAGCAGACCCCGCACCCAGTCTACAACGCTAATCATCAAAGCCGACCACTACGAGCAAGGTGGCAATCCCCCTACCTTGATAAGACGAGCTGCGTGTTTTCAGACGTTTCCAAATACTGACGGGATTCAAAAACAACGCCATCGTACTTCCTTGTTAAGAAGCATGTACGGAGTGACGTATCACTTAAACGTAACGTTATTGTAATAGGGCTATGTAATCAGTACTGTGATCCGGCCACTGTAATGGCCGCCATCTTAGAGAGTTCAAAAGAACCACAGTTAATGGTGTTACGTGAGAGTATTTACCACATATATGATAAACTGTTGTTACACATAAGTCCCAATATTAAAAATCCTCATGTCAATTAAATAAAATTAACAGAGAATACATATTTCTTAAAAATGATAATATACGCTTTACTAAATATTGTGATCTGGTAAATTAAAAATAAGATAAAATAAAATAAATCGAACCCCATGCAATAACGCGTTATAAGGACGTGACAGTCTAACAAGTACGAGTATCAAAGTACAAGTCATATATGACTCCGCCCAAATCGCCTGGGGTTCGCCCGAGAACCTCGCCGCCATCTTAAGCAATCGACCAGCTGGTGCAACATACGGTTGGATTCTATATAAGAATCCAAACTAGGGAAAAAGGGAAACCAATTTACAAAAGAAAAATCAAAGAATCCATAATAGCAATCAGTCTGCCAGTGTCATGCTATAGAAAAAAAATAAAAAGAAAGAAAATAAATAAGAAGGGAAAGAAATTCTTTTTAAAGCACAATGGAAGTTGTTATACGACATATTTCGTGTGCAAAGGGTTATACAGATAACCCAATCCCTTACAGACAGTCGCTCATAAAACATTAATACAATTTGTTATCAGTGTCGTACCATAAGGGGATTGTCCCGAACTGACCATAAATTACAGTTGGATAGTCACAGAAAGTAATGTAATTCATTATCAGTATTATGTCCTAAGGAGGTGGCCCTGAGTCGGCATATCCATTTCGCCTCAGTACGCCTAAGTAATAGCTCCCTATTGCCTCCCCTTTTGGACATAGGGATATGGTCAATCCCATGGAACCAAAGTGTGACATCATCAGGATGCTCCCTGTGGTAAAGTTCTGTCATGGGATATCTATCATCCCTATTCTTTATTGCCCTGCAATGTTCCTGTATGCAATGTTTTAGGCAACGAATAGTACTCCCTACATATATCATTCCACACTTACATCCGAGCACATACACCACATAGGTAGTATTACAATTCAGAAAATACTCAATCGTATATTTCCTAGGTGAGTTGTATGAAAAGGTCTTGGTCTTATTATTACCCCATGGGCATACATTACATGTCCCACAGGTGGAGAAGCCTTTAGGTCTTGGTGGCAACCAAGTTGCCCCACCCACCGTTGTCGTAACATAACTAGGGCATAAAGAATTGCGAAGTGACATGCCCCTCCTATATGTGATAGCTGGTCTGTTATTAATATAGCTTTTAAAGCCCGGGATTTCAGTAAGGAGGTGCCAATTCTTCCTAAAGATGTTGAAGATTTTGCTGCAATGCAGGGTATATTGGGTAGCAAATCTGAGTTGGGTATTAGCCATGGCATTCTTTCTTGCTCTTGGTTTATCCCTAAGTGTATCATCCCTATGTAACAGATGTATTCTGGATTCCGCTTTGTCTAAGATCCTACGGTCATAACCCCTCTTAAGGAATCTTTGTTTGGATTCATTTATATTAGACCAGAAGGTGGCCTCTTCACTGCAATTACGTCTGATGCGTGTCATTTCCCCAAACGGGATGTTGCTGATTACAGAGCTAGAATGAACGCTCGACGCGTGCAACACCCCATTACAGGCGGTTTCTTTTCTGTACAGTTTACTCTGTATAGTGCCATGTTCAATGTAAAATTGGATATCCAAGAAATTAATCATCTCTCTATGCCAAGACATAGTGAGTTTTACATTAAAGCTGTTATCATTGAGAAAAGAAAAGTAGTGCTGCAACTGGTCCACGGAACCGTAAAGTACTATCTCTAAGAGACAAACTTGTAAGAAGTCATTTCTCAATCAAAAAACCAACGACATGGCTAATGGAACAACAGAAAGGCTTCTCGCACTGTAATTAATGCAAAGCCTGCAAGATAGGCAAAAACATGAAGTCAATCAAAGACTTTAGAGGAAGAACATTCTGAATCAATGAGAGGATAACTTGTGACACAACGTATGTTGTTTACATGATTGAATGCATGTGCGGTCTACGTTATATAGGCAGCACAATCTGTCCTCTGCAGAAACAAATCCTAGAACATTTAAGAGCGATCCAAAATGAGGATATGAACTATGCAATTTCTAAACATCTACATACCCAGCACAAGACCACTGGCAAGATATAAGATATTTTGGAATTGCAACTGTTCCTACAAATGAAAGAGGAGGAAATCGAACTTTGAAGTTGAGAAGATTAGAGTCGCGTCTGATCATCAGGTTCAAGACCAAAACTCCGTATGGTCTGAACGGAGATGAAGAGCTACACATCCATCTATAACGGATGCAATAGTACCAATCGTTCGGCAAAATAGCAAATCATGGTAAATGAGTGGTAAAGACAGGAGGAATTGAGTACAAACTCAAACTAGAACCACTGAGGAACTATAAACTGGCAAATCAGAAAGAGCCCATTGGAAACGAAATAGAAATTCTACAAAGAAAATGAATTAAATTTCTTGGGCACAGTCAGCAAAGAATAAAGATATTAGTCGCAAATGAGACGATCTCATGGAGACAAATAAACCATCATAACTTTTATGTTGACGTATTTCCACTCATGAAACAAATATCCTTACTAAAGTATGATTGCAGAACAAAATATATTGGTACTACACCACAGCAACAATGGAAAGGATGAAAATGAACAAAAATAGATGATCATCAACATAAAAGACATTAGTGACCAGACAGAAATACAAGTCCCATAATGCCTCATAATGGGCTAATAAGGCTGAACTATAAAAACGTGAAAGTGAGGATGGACTCATGAAACAGTGAACAAGACCATTTCTTGGTCGAAACGTCGGTGATGGTGGTGGTGATAATTGTGCTCAATAAAGAGTAACAAAATTACGAGTGATCCCTGGAGTGCGGTGCATTTGCTTTGGTGGGAAAAAAAAAATATATATATATATATATATATATATATATATATATATATATATATATATATATATATATATATATATATATATATGCTAAGTCCCTAAGGGACTGATTAACGAATACATATATTTGCATCGAAGCAATCGTTGAATATGTCATTAACAGTGACTGCGTTTTTCTGCACTATATTAATAAATGAATAGTTATGACATGATTAAAGTTAGAGGGAAGCTCATTATATCGATGAGTGCAGTATGCAGTGCTTAATTTGAGTCGTTGGTTGCCGTTGCGCGTCACCCTCACTACTTTTTGGGGAACAGCACTTAGTTTTCTGAGTTTAAAATTTATCGAGAGCAAGATAGGGAAAAACACAGAAAGTGGAAAGACGGAGGAAGAGAAAGATGGAAAAATCATCATAAAGGGAGAAATCAGTAACCTGGCAGAGTGAGATAAAGGGGCACAGAGTGTCTGGTAGTGTATTAAAGAGGCATGAGATGGAATCAAGACTAACAGCCTTGGTATGGGGCATGCTCACATTTAATTGCACCAGCCCTGGGCTTCTCAGCAGAGCTTCAAGCACCGGCACTCATTCTATTACAAATTAAGCACTGGCTGCATGTGGGAGTTCTTCATCATATATGATGATGGTCACGTGATTCGGGGAATGCCTCATAGGCAAAAGCTATTCTCTATATGTGCTTTTTTGCAGCGATACCCAAGCCAACTACCATTCAACCTTCTACAGCAACATGTAGCCTCAGTTGCACTCCTGAATGATTTCAAGGAGAATTCTTGTCTCCTAGTTGCCTTGCAAGAAAAAAACGTATATGGCACTATTTCAATTAATATTGTAAAAATGCATTTCTCAGATCTCGGTGTCAAGCACACGCACATTTTTGTGTGCACTGCAATTTGCCTTCACCACAGAACGTCATACATATTATCACCTTGTGGTTGCTCAAATGCGAATTAACTTGCCCAGTCAGACACATATCCTTAAACAAGTTTGAAGATTCTTGCCCAGTCAACCAAACACAGTTTGAGTGATCATGCAAGCCTGACACTTGAAACCACTTTGTTTCAGAAACATGGCGTGATCTTTAGCTGAAACTCACACCCTTTTCTGTTTTTATGAGCAGTGGCAGATTAGTTTTTTATACACCCGCAAAGTTGAATATTTCAATGATATAGCACCTTAGTAAATGTACTAATTAATGTATCTAAATAAAATTGTAATCACTTTATCTGTTTTTATACATATTTATTTGTGGTTCGAAACAAGTTGCAACCCCTCTTGGCTATACATAGATATAAAAAATCTCAGGTATTCATTACACACTTTGAGCAACAAACAACAACTATTCACATGACCCAAAGTATTCCGCACTCAGAAGGGGCCAAGTATCTATTCACTTCGCACTTTTATACAAAGTGTTGCTGAAATATTCAGTTTGTTCTTATACAATTCTGCTGAGTTTCTACAGCATCTGCATCCCAGTTCTATCTTTGTATGTTCGCATACAGGGCGTGCCCCGAGCTAGGAGCAAGTACATGCCCACACTAAATGCAATTAATTGTCATCAATGGTTCAACACTATGGGCCCGATTACGATGCCGGACGGAAAAGCCTTCCGTCCTCCATGGTGTCGTAAAAATACCTCCCGCATGACCTGCGGCATTTCCGTTGGTCAAATCACGATGCAATGTAGGCAAAATCAGACCGCGGTGGCCGGATGACACAAAACACCGTCCACCACGGTCGGATAAGCTGCAAATCTGACCGTGGCGGTCGGGGAAAGCTGTTCAACGGCCTTGAAAGGCCGCTCCTGCCGTGGTATGACCGCACAGCTAATTACGATGAGAATGCGGAGCTGGCGGACCGAGCACTGCGTCCGACCGCCGCGCACACACATAGGCCAAATGAATGGCGGACGGAACCAACTTCACAACAAAGCCCGCGGTGTGCCTGTACTCCCTGCTGCCCTCAATCACAACACACATGCCACAATGATACACCCCAACTTGCTCTTGGTAAGGAAAGCCATGTGCAGCATGGAAGAGACATCTGGAGGTCACCAAACATGTGGACACACCCACATACCACAGTATAAAACCAACCCCTTCCGGGACCAACATCCTTTGCACACCACAAGCCGAGACAGAGAGACAGGACACCATTGACTCACACTGCACAACATCACACACACACCTATCTCCACACAACAACACTCTCACCCACACACCTCACACACATCACATATCTCCACCACCACCTTGCACCCTGCACCCCTCATCCATTTGCACCATGCACCCCAAGAAAAAGCACAAAATCACTGACTCAGAGTTGAAAGTGATGGTAGACGAGAGAATCAGGGGAGAACCACATTTGTCCGGGAACCTGGTCCAACACACCCCACTTGCGCGCAAGAATCAGATGTGGGCAAGGATCCACAGCAAAGTCAAGGTTGTAGGGACCACCCTATGCACTGTGCGTGACATCAGGAGGCAGTGGCTCCACCCCAAGGCCCGGCTCAAGCGTTGGGCCCAGAGGAACCACGCGGCAGAACAGAGAACTGGTGGCGGCCCTCCCATTACACCACTAACCTTCACCATGTGGCAGCTAACACCGTCGAAAGTGCCTCCCAACAAGTAGCTAGCCATCTTACTGGGGAGTGGTTGTTGAGACCTGACAGCACGACCACAACTCCCACAAGGCCCTCTGTCTCCCCTCACAAACAGCATGGAGCCAAATGACCCCCACATCCCGCACTTGGTAGCCAACTCTGAAAACCCCCATAAGTTTTTAGGCCGTGCACATACAGCTAATACCATCAAGAGGCCACATGATTCACAGTGTCATTGATGAAGTCACATGCAAAGCAGAATACAAGAACGCGACCACAAAAAGCCAATGTGCAAGTCTCATTGCCTCATAGCACAAAGACTCGGGTCAACACAACACATGCATGGAAACTCTGTCAGCCCTCACAAACCACAGGAGGTAAGCACAAAAAGCACAACACAAATCATGAACTCGCGGCATAGTAGTCAGACACACATAGAAAATTCCCAAATGTCCAAGCATTAACTGAATTGGATGAGCAACAAGTTAGTACAAGAGGACATGTCCTCGGAAATACAATATCTGTCCATATGAAATTGGCCCTTTATCCATGTCACATCGCTAATGAGCAATGTAGGTACCCAGGGCTTTAAGTGGGTTGAAAAAACTGGGGGGTCTCTCAAAGGGGTGTGGCCAATGTAATTAAGGACGTGGCCTAAAAACCTAAGCCATAAATCTGTGCTTAGCATATTGGGCTACCCGACTTGCATTTTTCAGTCACTGCCATTGCACCCAGATATATGATACAACAAGTAACATGATACCTACTACAATTCCGGACTACTGGCTTTGTCAATGTTTGTCAGTTGCATAAGATAAAGAAGCAGCAACTATGGCTTGCATCTAACACTGGAAAAGTTTCCACTTGAAGCCCTGGTGACACCTTAAAGGATTTCACTTCCCCACAACGCTCACCTGGCATGACGTCTTGCCGTAACTTCTCCACCAGTGAGAAGTGAGGAGTGTGACCATGCGCACATCAATGTGCCTGCTGTCAATGCATTCCAGCAAAAAGAACGGACCGCCTGTGGCAGGGCACAAAACAGAGCCCGATAGAGACCCGTACCGAGGCCCCCTTAAATAAATGACGGTGCCCATCACTGGTGAGACCCGGCCCACTTAAAGCCCTGTATAAACCTCAACATCATGTGCGACTGATGACAAACTGACATGAATGCCTAGTAATGCCAAGGTAAAAGTCATGTCATCTCAAATTAAATGTGCCAAACATGAGCATCAAAGTTGTGTTGTGTGCCGAACATGCTGACAACATGACCTCACTCCAAAAGGTGACTCGCTAGCAACAGCAGGCGACCGTGCCATGGACGAGCCCAGCCAGCTCCCCCAAGGAAGGTGAACCCTCGGATGCAGAGTCCCTGGTCTTTTCAGGTGAGGAGGACCGACCTGGCCCCTCTGGCATGCCCAGGACAGCCCATGCTCAGGCCCTCACTGACCCCACCACCACCACCACCACGACTCCCACAACAGCTGCACTGCCAACGCAGACCCCTGCAGCAACGACCTGTGTGGCAGCCACCTCCACCATCACCACCGCTGCCTCCAACACTGGCCCTGTGCCAGCAGTTGCGAATACCACCAGGCACACGGGAATGCTGGGGATGGTGTGCGGCGGCTGCGCCAGGCAACGCCACCGGTCCGTGGCTTTAGGGTAGGTGGCAGGCCAACTGGGGGACAGTCACAGGAGGAAAATGAGACAGAGTCCCTGGACACCGTGCTAACTGTCCTCAGTGCATACCAGCAGAACCAGGGATAGATGGGCCAGGTCCTTGAAGAAGTGCGGGAACAGAGCCTGCTGCAGAGGTCCATGGACACTCGCATGGGACACATTGCTGAGTACATGGTCCAGCTCGTGGGTGATCTGCGGGATATTCCAGCTGCTCTGACAGCTGCCCGCTTCCCCCCTGGCCAGCCGGATGATAGTCACACCACCGCAGCACCGGCCACAGGGAGGGGTGAGTCACACCACAGCGAATCCTCAGACACCTCTGAGCATGCAGCAGGTTCCCCCCAGGCAAACGGCAGAGGGGGTGTCCTAAAAAGACCCCGGGACGATCACGTGGCAAAGCACCGTGCCGTACCAGTTCTCGGAGCAACCGCTGATGTCACCACTGTAACACCGAACATTGACTTTGTTGTAAATCAGAACCCACATTGCCACAAGGATGGGAGTGTTCTGTTGTACTTTGGAACTCTACCATTGTGTGTTCTACACTAACGATCCGTGTACCATCACTTACAAATTCACCTCACACCTGTCACACTTTGGCCAAGGAACACAACTCACAACAGTATGCCTTTGTGTCAAGAGCATTTACAGCACAGTAAGTAGCATGTCAACTCACATTGCAATGATTCCGAATATGTAAAAGCGAAAATCCAATGAGAGAGTGGAGGAAGCTGGAAAGACACAAGGAAATAACAGTGCGTTGAAAGATTATGGAATAACCGCAAAAGCACACCACTAGGCAACACTGTACAACATGCCTTCCAGATAACACCGGCCAACACCATCAACATGGACAGTAGGGGACTGGAGCACACGACTACACCTCCCAACACAGTTCACCCCTTAGCATCCTGGTAAATGCAGTTCAGCTGAAATGCTTACTTGTGTCACCGTTGTCGTGTATCACCAAGGTTGGTGCAGGTCAGTGCTGTGATTCTCTAGACACATGTGTGTCGCGTTATCATCCTACATCAGTAGAGGTAAGATACATTGTAATCGATGTCTGCTGAGGAAGCTGCCACAATCCACTTGAGTCTCTGTACCTCTCCCTGCCCAAATCAGGTGAGACACTTCAGTCCCATGACGAGTAAGCATCATGACTGAACTGCATTTACCAGAATGCTAAGGGATGGACTGTGCAGGGAGGTGAAGCAGTGTGCTCCCACCCCCCTAATAACATCAACGTGGACATGACGGGAGTTTTCACAGATCACATAGCGCAGAACAATGAAATCCTTAGTAGGCCTGGGCGAGGAACTTCGCTCCGTTCGCGGAGTTTGCGGAGTTTTCTGCACTCCGCACTCCGCGGAGCTCGCAGAGTGCAGAAAACTCCGCTTCGCGATGTGCAATGGAGTTTTTTTCCCCGCTCGCAATCGCGAACGGTAAGTTCGCGAGCGCGAGCTGCCGCTCGGGTAGAATTTCTACCCGAGCGGCAGGAATACCAGCACAAACTGCAGTTCGCACTGCACTTCGCCACTCACGGAACTTCGCGGACTTTTTTGTAACTTCGCGGAGTTCCGCCTAGCAAAACTCCACGAACTACGCCCAGGCCTGATCCTTAGCAGTGTGCCCACAAGAGCCAGCATCACACCACATCCTGTCATGTGGACGATGGTGACATTGTCACATTCACACACTCAAGTACTGTTGCACAGGGCTTTTCATGTGACATGTGTGATTTATGCATGTTTACCCACATGAACACCAGTCCCTGACAACATACCCACGCTAAATCTATTTTCCAAACGTACTTAGCTTCTCCTGCACGAGCACAACTGCTGCGTTCACAGGCCATAATGAAAAAAGTTGGGCCGTGACTGCTTTTGAGAAAAACAAATTGTGATTTATCCTGTGTGTGTAGCTATATCAGTCAAACACTAATAATCAATACCCTTTGGAATGCAACTACATACCCTGATAGTAATGATGGAATTATTCAAAACACACAGTAAATGTAAAACAAGGGAGCGCCAAGAATTGTTTGAGTTCAGTATATTTATTTCATATACTTGAATTAGATCAAAATTTATTTGACAATAGAAAGATGCAAGCGGTTGCTCAAAAAAGGGGGGAGAGGGATGGGTGTGCTCGTGATGAATAGAGAAAGGTGAAAGTCACTAGTATTCAGAGTTCACACATTTTTCAATATTTTGACAATGAACTGGTACAGAGACCAGTGAAAAACGGCCTGTCCCAAACAAATTATTTGCAACATATTTTGCAGTTTCTTGTAAATGCATAAATGCAACATCAGACAGTATGGATGGAATTGCGATACAGGCCCTGGGTGGGTGGGGAGCATCGACGTTTCGACTCGACTAGTGCATAGAGGGTGACTTAAACCTCTGCTGCGAGTCTTCTTCAGGACGAGAAGGTACTTGAACTCGGCAGGAAGACTTCCTCGAGGCGTGCGGCACTCGGCCCTTCTTTTCAAGGTAATTACCTGAAACCACTGCTGACATGACCTTACTCCAACCTTGGCAGCATTAGTTATTATTGATATCCGTTCCCTGTGGTTTTATATTTAGGTCTTTACATACCTGATTAAATCGGATGTTCTACGACCATGGGATAATCTATTTACGGTTTTAAATACCGGTGAGGACTTCACAAGGTTGGTCCTCGCAAGTGGAGTTCACCTCACTCCAGGGGGTGAGTGCGTAATCATGCAGACTACATACCTTATGCAACAGTGTTAGCTTGAATGCACACTAATTTTAGGTTTGGTTTTCCACAGAGAACCCCGACTGGGCCATTAAGTATTCAACCTTCATTGTCAAACCTGGGATGCCTGTGTGGCACCAGGATTAGGTCAGTATATTACCGTATCTCATTATCTCTCTTGAAGTAGGTCCTTGGCGCCAATTAACACACAGTTGATCTTTCATTTCTAGGTTGCTCCCCCCTTTCTCGTCCTGAAGAAGACTCGCAGCAGAGGTTTAAGTCACCCTCTATGCACTAGTCGAGTCGAAACGTCGACGCTCCCCACCCACCCAGGGCCTGTATCGCAATTCCATCCATACTGTCTGATGTTGCATTTATGCATTTACAAGAAACTGCGAAATATGTTGTAAATAATTTGTTTGGGACAGGCCGTTTTTCACTGGTCTCTGTACCAGTTCGTTGTCAAAATATTGAAAAATGTGTGAACTCTGAATACTAGTGACTTTCACCTTTCCCTATTCATCACGAGCTCACCCATCCCTCTCCCCCCCCTTTTTTTGAGCAACCGCTTGCATCTTTCTATTGTTAAATACATTTTGATCTAATTCAAGTATATGAAATAAATATACTGAACTCAAACAATTCTTGGCGCTCCCTTGTTTTACATTTACTGTGTGTTTTGAATAATTCCATCATTACTATCAGGGTATGTAGTTGCATTCCAAAGGGTATTGATTACTAGTGTTTGACTGATATAGCTACACACACAGGATAAATCACAATTTGTTTTTCTCAAAAGCAGTCACGGACCACCTTTTTTCATTATCGCATTGTACCAAGGTCTTGTGGCGATTATTGGGTTACCCCATTATTTTGTAATGGTTATCTTGTGCAGGCACGCCTGCGAGGGTTTTTTGTATAAATGAATATAAAATAATTTTCTTTTCCTTCTCTTTAAAGTTTTTCTGTTTGCACTGTAAATACTGTATGGGACTACACTGGTGTGCCTAGGTCGTCCTAGCATTTCACGTCTTTATTACTTAAGGATATGACTGAGAGAGAAACATTAGCCTACAGCGAGGACTATATCGACAAATTATTACAGGGCCAAGTTGGCTCCAGTTTTCTGGATGCCTCAGCCCATGGCATTGATCTCACACTGAATGATAAAATAAACAAACTTGAACGACTAGAAAAAAAGCTCATCCGCACCAGGCTACATGGGCATGTTTTGACCAAATACCTTCAAGCTAATGTCATTCCTGTTGGTCTCAAGTTAGAAACGAGTCGGCAATCTTTATCGACAATCCTAAATTCAAGGAGAATTTTAGTTTTGTCTCTAACAATTGCTCAAGGCACTGGATGGTGCTCGGCGTGGAAACTGCCCTTGAAGAAGTCAAACGCCTTATGAAAGAGATTGCGGATTTGAAAAAAGAGATTGTAGATGACAAGGCACTCACTAATGCCAAAGAGGCATTAGAATGACTTGAAAGAACCCTTAAGGACTTTGATACTTTCACACAAACAACCAAACTTGACAAATTAGCTCGTGACATACAACTTTACGACAAGAAAGTAACGTATCCCTACCTACAGGAAGGTTACCACAAACAAGATTCACAAGGCAGATTCTCCAGTAGAGGATGAGGGGGGTACCGTAGATAAGCCACCTTCTTTGACTCCTCGATAAGTAACGGCTCTGACTGTGAGAACAAAAGACCAGGGACTAGTGCAGGGACACACACACAGGGGTACACGTATAATGACCGTCAACCTAATTTTTTAGGAGAGGAGCAATGGTCAGAACACAGGGGGAGAGGACGGCCCGGGGGCGACCCAGGGGATTGAGAGAACCATTATGGAACAGAGGCAGGAGCAAGGTGAAGAAGCAGGTACACTTCCCCTCCGAAACACACGGCGACATTCAGACACGCCGCCAACACTACCGGTGGTGAATAGCCACTCCACTGCAAAGAAAATCCGGTGGTCAATTTATCTAGCTACACCCTAAGTCTTGAGGAGGAAAAGGTACTCCAAAGGGGTTATCCTTTGTCCCTACCACCCTACCTAACAATTTCAACTTGAAATTGGAATTACACCAATTCTTTAGAAAGGTGAGGCTAAAGTATTATTTCAACAAAATCCCTTTCAACCCTGCTTTTACGAACACAGGCCTATGACCTCCCTCTTCTTTTAATCCACCATCCCAAATGATGTCACACAAAATCCTGGCCTTTGAGCAGGTAGTCACGAGGGATGTTATGCACTCTCTAAGTCATAAGGAATATGTAAAATTTAACATTTCTAAACCGGAACGTGTAGTCCTTGAATCACTCAAAAACAATTCTGACATTGTCATTAAGGCGGCGGACAAAGGTGGGGCAATAGTTATTCAAAATACCTCAGACTACATGCAAGAGATCCTAAACCAGCTAGACATACGGGATAACTATACCAAACTTAACTCCGACCCCACCAATAATATTGCTACACTCATTCAAAACATCACTGAGGTGGGTCTCGCAGAAGGGTTCCTGAGCAAACATGAACACGATGATCTGAATAACTCACAGCCCCGCATGCCTACTATATACACATTACCTAAAATTCATAAACGTCTGCCTGATCCACCTGGGAGGCCGATTATTTCAGGCTGAGGCTCGATGTTGGAGCCCTTGTGCAAGTACATTGACATCTTCTTGAAACCCATTGCCATCAACACCACCGCATATCTCAGGGACACAATGGAAACAATCAAACTAGTGGACGATCTCCCTTTCAATTGCGGGGAAGAAATACTTGCCACTATGGACATAACCTCCTTATATACGAGCATCCCCCAGAAGGCAGCTCTAGATGTCATGAGAGCAGCCTTAGACAAAAGGCCTAGACCTACCCAAGTTCCTACTGAATTCATTCTTGGATTACTAGAAATAGCAATGACAAAGAATTTTGTCAGTTTTCAAGGTGACTACTACTTGCAAACCAAGGGAGTAGCAATGGGAGCAAGTTTTGCTCCCAATTTGGCTATCATCTTCATGGATGCCTATGAACACTCATTTATATTCAATGAAACCAACCCATTTAGAGAAAACATCAAAATGTGGCGAAGGTACATAGATGATGTTGTTATGATCTGGCGAGGGACATAGAACCATCTCAAGTCTTTCCACACTTGGTTGAATACTAGATCCAGTGACATACAGTTCTCCTTGGAACACAACACAGAATAGAACTTCCCCTACACCTGAACGACTAACTTGTGTCACGACTTATTGCACCAAGAGCAATGACATTCGTAAAACCGTGAACAAACACTGGCACCTGGTTGCCGACGATTTGGGTATAAAAAACCCCCCCATGCATGCCTTCAGAAAAGGAAAAAGTCTCAGAGACTTCTTGGTGAAATCCTTACTCCCACCCAAACCTAACAATGTCCAATTGCCACTATGGAATATCACCCTGATCAAGGGTCATTTTAAGTGTGAAGGCTGTAAAGCCTGCCCAATGACCAAGGAGATCAAGAACTTCAAACACAATGATTACACCTACACCATGAGGGATCATACCAATTGTAACTCTTCAGGGGTTATATACGCCATTGCATGCCCCTGTAACTTTTTATATATTGGGCAACCGACACAGAAAGTTAAAACCTGTGTCTTACAACACTGTAGTAGAATATGTTGTGGGGTACAAGGTGCCCCACTGGTGGAACACTTCACCACCTTTGGGCACTCGGCTGAGAGCCTTAAATGGTGGGTGATTGAAAAAGTCCACAGGAATCCAAGGGGTGGCAATTTCTCACATACCCTGAATTATCGTGAGTGTAAATGGATTCATACATTTGATACCGCATTGAGGGGATTGAACGAATACGAGGAGATGGCTAGACAGGCGGCTACTTTGAATATCGGTTAACTTCCTCCACTAGGACCAGGGTCACTTGACCCGCGCACTCACCCACTGCATATGTAGTCATTAGGATGTAAATAGGCAGGCTGTATCAGATCCCAGCCATTACCTTTTAGGTTGTATATAGGCAGGATGTATTAGACTCCTTTTCACCTTGCATCTAACCATATCGGCGCACTTGCATATAGATGCAGTAATTCCCTGTATATACACCCCTCATGAATGTAATTTTAAATATTTTTATACACCCCCCATGAATGTAAATATTTAAACATGTATATACACATGCATACGTTAGGACACCTGTTTGTTATTAATATGTATTCCAACATGTGATTATTAACATAATTGTATTTTCTCAACACTGTATATATGCACAGATATGTAACCCCAATGTGACTATTGACGTAATGTGACTATCAACACTGTATATACATGCACGTAATTCTGAAATGTAATCCCCATATGTGGCAAGTGACGTAACTTCAATAGCCAACCCTGTACATACATGTACCAGATCCTTAAGTCTGTTCGATTCTATTCTATTGCCGGTATCACTTTACTAATGCAGTATGGCCAGTACACTTTTGTACCCGTACCGGGCCGGACAGACATAAGCAACCGGTAGTAATTCACTCGTGGAGCTGAGCTCTGGGCTCTCCAGAATTCTGGATGACGCTCGAGGGTAGTGCGTGCAACGTGCACGTCGCCCTGGCTGAGACCGGCTTTCTACTCTATAAACGGAAGCCGTCTGCCAGTTCGTCCCTGTACTTGAACTCGGCAGGAAGACTTCCTCGAGGTGTGCGGCGCCCGGCCCTTCTTTTCAAGGTAATTACCTGAAACCACTGCTGACATGACCTTACTCCAACCTTGGCAGCATTAGTTATTATTGATATCCGTTCCCTGTGGTTTTATATTTTGGTCTTTACATACCTGATTAAATCGGATGCTCTATGACCATGGGATAATCTATTTACGGTTTTAAATACCGGTGAGGACTTCACAAGGTTGGTCCTCGCAAGTGGAGTTCACCTCACTCCAGGGGGTGAGTGAGTAATCATGCAGACTACATACCTTATGCAACAGTGCCTGTGTGGCACCAGGATTAGGTCAGTATATTACCGTAACTCATTATCTCTCTTGAAGTAGGTCCTTGGCGCCAATTAACACACAGTTGATCTTTCATTTCTAGGTTGCTCCCCCCTTTCTCGTCCTGAAGAAGACTCGCAGCAGAGGTTTAAGTCACCCTCTATGCACTAGTCGAGTCGAAACGTCGACGCTCCCCACCCACCCAGGGCCTGTATCGCAATTCTATCCATACTGTCTGATGTTGCATTTATGCATTTACAAGAAACTGCGAAATATGTTGTAAATAATTTGTTTGGGACAGGCCGTTTTTCACTGGTCTCTGTACCAGTTTGTTGTCAAAATATTGAAAAATGTGTGAACTCTGAATACTAGTGACTTTCACCTTTCCCTATTCATCACAAGCACACCCATCCCTCTCCATCCCTTTTTTGAGCAACCGCTTGCATTTTTCTATTGTCAAATAAATTTTGATCTAATTCAAGTATATGAAATAAATATACTGAACTCAAACAATTCTTGGCGCTCCCTTGTTTTACATTTACTGTGTGTTTTGAATAATTCCATCATTACTATCAGGGTATGTAGTTGCATTCCAAAGGGTATTGATTACTAGTGTTTGACTGATATAGCTACACACACAGGATAAATCACAATTTGTTTTTCTCAAAAGCAATCACGGACCACCTTTTTTCATTATCGCATTGTACCCAGGTCTTGTGGCGATTATTGGGTTACCCCATTATTTTGTAATGGGTGTGCACAGGCCAGGCATCACGTATATAGGAACTGTTGCACAACGTGTTCCTTTTGTGGCAATGTTCTGCTAACTCCCCCATATGTGATTGTGGATAGTCATTTGTGGCCTCACATTCCCACAGCGAAAGCATACTTCAAAAAGTGTGCATGCACAATGGGCCTCTGTTTAGACAAGTAGTTGCTCCCACATCAGCCCGGAGACCTTCGAATTCCAGGTGTCTTGACCGTCCCGCGCGATTCAGTCACTGCTGAACACGGCACTCCCACTTTTTTCTCGGTGAACTGACACACAAATTATTGATAGCGTCTGATACTGGAGGCCATTGCACACTATTTTTCAGACTTGTGGGCTCTGGCCTTGTCCCTTCCTTTCATGATTTTCCTGGAGTTCTACCGGTGTCATTCCTCCAATTTCCAGACTGCATTTAGCGGTTTGATATCACTACTCGTGGCTGTACAGCTGAGCGCTGGTTCTAAGAGTGCTCTCATGCCATGTCTGCCCGTCCTGTGGTCCAGTCGAACCCCGGTCAGTTGCAACTGTACTGTGACCGCATGCAGCTCCTCTTTGGATGTGTCCCATTAGCTGTGCTACGCATCAGTTATAGGCTAACCTTCCGCTATGCCTATTTCACCTGCGTGCAGCCTGTGTTCTACTGCCGAAGATGCCCTTTTCAGTGGTCCCTGGATGTCTGCCTTTCCAACACATCCCTTGCTGCCCTGTATCATGAGCTGTGGGTGAGTCCTTTGTTGGTCCATGATCAGGACTGCTCCGGTGATACACGTTTGTGGGTTGCCTTCCAATGAGTCAGACAGGCTGACACATTGGAAGGCACCCCGTTTGCGCAAAGGCTCCTGTGCCATGCCTACATCGAACCTCCCCCCGGTTGCCATGGGATGCTCCTTTCATCCTCGTGGTGCAAGGAGCACATCTGTTCCTTCATACTGCTGGATTGCATGGCGGTCCTTTTTGCTGGAGATGATTTGGATCGTCTTTTGGAACTGATTGCCTTCAAGGCTACCTGTGCCCTCTTGGATTCGTAACTACTTAACAGCAACAGGAACTGTTGGTGACTAATTCAATGTCCTTTTAACTTTTTCACGCCTAACAGGAATTGTCATTCAGCTCTCTGACTTTTGCCCTATCTGCATTAGCTTTGACTCTGCTGACCTCTGTGGTCTGTTTCGCTTGGTACCACAGACCTGAGCAAGGGGAGGCTGTCATCTGACCGTCATGGACATTGTCGACTGGCATGAGCCTCGCTTCCATCATGCAGCTGTAGTGCACAAAATTTACATGGCGTAGTCGTTTTGCAAGTACCTTAGTATTTGTCTGTCACATAAGAAGGGTCTGCAGAGCTTGTTCTCTGCGCGGTCCAGGAGCACTGCCTGTACATTGTGTCCGTGGTCGGAGGAGATTGTCCGTTGCCATTCTGTTCTGGTCAGGCCCTAGCACCCCCACTCAACAAGGTGTCACAGCTGCTAGAGGACACAGGTGCCTTTTAGATGTCATGGGGAGGCGGGCTAGTTGCCCCACCCTTGGAGAGTGATCCATCCAGTGATGTGAGCGACACAGCACATGGGATGTGCATTTCACCATGTACTGGCTGAGCATTGGGTCTGCTGGCAAAGCCCATAGACCTGGGACATCTCATTCAACTCCTCCCAGCAAGGGGTGGAGGGATATGCTCGGGGGTCTTCGTCCAGAGGGATTATTGATATGACATCTTGCTACATGTGTTATGGATGTGTCACTATGGAAACTGTATATGTACTCATGCATTCTCAACTTCTTGTGGCACGTATGTTGCCTGTATTGCAACTGTAGTAAAAAAAAGCACATTTCAAAGCGTTTCTTGTCTGCAACTTATCGACTTGTGTACACGCGCTTGCAAAGCTCTGAGTGAGTGGGAGAGCTAGTGAGGCACTATAGCAATTGGGTCCTGTGCTAATGGGTGTTTCTGGGTGCTCAGTCCCTGCCTGCCCAAGTTCTCCAATCCCCCGCATAGTCCTGTATGTGTACAAAATGCCAGTAACAGATCTCAAAGTTTGTTAGACATCAGCAAGGCACGCAGACACAGTCATAGTCGCTCATTGTTCACTTACACTCAATGGAAGTAGGTGGCGATGAGCTGTTGTCGCTGGTCAAGGCCTTCTTCCTCACCACTGTCATCGTCACTGGGCATGTGTGGGTTGGGTGTGGGGGGCTGCTGCTGTTCATCGTCGTCCAGAATCAGGGGGATCCTTCTGCGCATGGCCAGGTTGTGTAGCATGCAGCAGGCGACTAACATCTGGCATACCTTCTGTGGTGAGTACTTAGGTGCACCACCAGTCTGGTCCAGGCACCTAAATGTTGACTTCAGCAGTCCAAAAGTGCTCACCAACACACGACGTGTCCTCCCATGTGCATCATTGTATTGGACTTCCCCCGGCGTTGTTGGATTCCGCAGTGGGGACAGCAACCATGGACGATTGGGATGCCCTGAGTCACCTAGTTGTGAGACAGACAGGCAAACAGTGTGATCTAAATGTGTGGGGAGAGCAGCATGTCACACATACATCACAGTCATTGACACAGCCCACTCTCCAACAAGCCAGGCCCGCTCGGGGTGCAGATTGGCCATCAATTGGTGTATGGTGCTGTTCCGCAAGATGTAGGAGTCATGTGCTGACCCAGGATACCTTGCACACACGTGTGAGATGATCTGATCCGCCTGGCATACCACTTGTACGTTGATGGAGTGGTAGTGTTTGCGGTTCCTATAGATGTGTTCACTTGCCTGTGGTGGAACGAGGGCAATGTGGGTATCATCAATGGCTCCCACAACATTTGGAATGCCTCCCAGGTCATAGGACTCCCCCTTCACAGCTGCCAATTCATCCCTCCTCGGGAAGTGGACAGGTCTGTCCTTGTAAAGCATCAATGCTGACAGGACGTCACGCAACACCATGCTGAACATGGGCTGCTGTGACATCCCCTCGGCGCTGGCCACAGTGTACTGGAAAGACCCAGTACCAGAGAAATGCAGTGCACCCATACCCTTCACTGTAGCAGACAATGCAGACGGAAATTTTCTTTTGGGCTTCAAATGGGGCTCCAACTGGGCACATAGGTTTCATAGTGTGCGGCGATCCAAACGGAATCCCCGGATGATTTCGATGTCCTCCATCGTCGTCAGGTCAGGGACAGGGTGAAAGATGGGTGGTCTCCTCCTACGTATGTCAGTGTACACAAGCATGGGATGAGTTCTAGATGAAATGTGGTGCACAGCTTACCCAGAGACTCGCACAACCACAACATTGACAGGCCTCATGGTCACGTGAAATGCACAAGTGACCTGCATTTAGACGTTGTTTTTCTTCACTCACTCGACATACTGACACTATGACATCCAAAGAAGTCGATGTGTATGGAATGTAGTACACTGCTACATCAAGGATGAGCTGCCCTGTGGTCAGATGGCACGGCACTAGTGTTTCCCAGCATCAGTGCTGAGTTGCAGGTTGCTGCTGTCACTGCTCGAGCGCAAGCTTCAGTCCCACAATACGCAACACCATTACGGGATGAGGACAGTGAGTGTTATCTGGACAACGCTACATGGTTGTTCAGCACGGTGGACAGACACATGTGGACATCATGGGGGTCAGTCCTGCGTCAGTGTGTGTGGAATTTGCGTAACAGACATTGCAATGTTCACCTGAATGAGACACAAATGCACATGGATTGTGTATACATGCCCACATGGCTGCCAATGAGCGATGATGTCGGTCAGCGCTATGTTTGTTTGTTCCACATGTGCACTCCTATGACGTGTGTGTGGACATTAACAGGCAATGGCAGCTGTGCACACTGCACGCCACACCAGTACGTGTGTTGGGAGTGTTAGGGGTTACAAGTATGTCTGATTTGCAGACAGTGGACACCTCTGATTGTCTGCCTACGTCACTGGCCCTTCACAAGTCAACCCCTGGCCAAGGGACGCCAGTCAGATGTCAAGGGATGTACAAGCGATGTTCACAGGTTGGATGTTTCATTACACAACATTGGTACAGTTCGAGAGACCTTTGTCCTTTTAGACTCCTTACCTCATTTCGGTCCATGCTGGCCACGGGGCATGACTATGTATGTACTTTCACTCTCCTTTTCTTGGACATACCATGTGTGTGAAGACTTGACTCAAGGGTCACACTCTCTCATACCTTCACAGTGTAGTGACCAGCTGGTCACTGTTCTAGTTGTTCTGATGTACCAGCCACTCCCAGAGGGCTGGCTTACCCCCCACCCCACAGCCACCCAGCACAGGCGTCACTGGACATGTGACCCTGCCAACAAATGGGGCCGGACGCACGTGCCCTGGGCCAGTTCTCCTATACATGTACGGTGTCTGTGTGGTTACTTTATATGCATGGGGGCCTCGTGCCCCACAACATTACACATGGGGTGCACCAATCACTTTAGGCAAATGAGTTGTGATGTGTGATGTAATTCGCATGGCACCAATGCAAATGCAGTATGTGTTTGCATGCGCGGTAGCTGGCATCCGCGGCGATGACACGCATTGGCTCCAATTGGATGACGCAGGGTTGCGGTCGCAGCTTCCCGGCCGCCGCGGTGTGGCAACCACTATGCGAATGAGCCATCGGCCAATGGGGCCCTTCGGCGTACATATTTTGATGTTGCGATGTGCGTGCTCTGCTACTGCGGGGCTCGGCATTGGCCCCAATTGCCTTCAGGGGCACCGAGGGTCACTCTTGGGGATGGGGTGGGCCTCGCACTTTGCATTTGGCAGGTTGCCACATTTATCGTGGTGCAGCCACGCTTGCTGGGAGTTGTAGTTGTTCAGGGGTTGCATGGTTGGAGATGCTTGGTACGTGCCTCTGCTGTTGGGCGCTGCGGCGTCTTGTCTGCGGGAGGTGCAGCAGGTAGTGCAGCGGGGAGGCCTGTAGCGCTGGATCCATGGCGGCTCCGGTGGTTTAGATGGGTGCTGTATCGGCTCTTCCTCTCCGTTGTTGTGTTTCCGCCATCTGCAACGTGGTGGTTTTTACGCGGCGGTGGGAAGGGCTGTTTGCCACATCGTAATCTGGTTGGCGGACGGAACGTGTTTCCGCACGCCGGTCCTGCTCTATTGGCTCCATCCGCCACACTTGCGTACGCAAAAAAAGTGCGGAGCCTGACGGACCGCGGCGGACGGTAAATGGCCTCTGTAGGACCATTGTAATTTGGTGGTCGCAATGACCGCACCTGGGGCGGGAAAATGAACGTTTTCCACCGCCGCCACCAGCACGGATGGGCTTCCGTCCGGCATCGTAATGGGCCCCTAAATGTCCATTCTTATAATTAAGGGGTAGGCCCAGGAGATCACTGGGCGGGTCGGACCACAATGTAGCTAGCCTAAAAGCTACATGGGTGCCATATCTTGGAGCTGAACTCGCTTGATTCAGAAGATGTCGCGTAAGGGACTCCTAAATGTTTTAAGGTCTCCAGATGGTGGGCAGTGTACTGATAGACGTATCTGCTGCATTATTGCAAAAAACCAAATTACCCACAGTCTTTAATTTTGGTAAAGGGCGCTTCCCATTCGCCATAGCCTCACCATGTTTGGCCAACAAACAGGTCATTGCTGAGTAACTCCTAACCCCCTTGGGCATTGCCCCAACAAATCCCATTATGGCAACTAGGAGTGATGGCGTCAGCTCAGTCTTTACCATTTTTGACAGTATTTTAAAGATTTGGCTCCAGTATTTCGTTACGGGGGGACAGAGCCATGAGAGGTTTATATACTCTGCTCTGTCATAGATGTATCGGGGCATTTTAGGTCCACATTGAAGCTCACCAAAATAAGGCCACCTGGGGTGTAATGTAGTGTATTCAGAAATTTTAAATCAATAAGTCTATGCTACTATTAAGGTTGTGTTCTCCTCTTGGGAGCAGCAGTAGTACCAGATATTGTTTGATATCTCTTCCCCTATGTCCGATTCTCAACTATGTCTTGCGTAAGAGACAAGGTAAATCTAATATCTCCTATCATTTTATATAAGTTGGATAGGATTCCTAAAGGGCCAGATCAAGCAATTAAGTCTTGTAATCCTAATAGCATAGGTAGCTTTGAAGGGAAGATGGAGTGTCCTGCTTAAGAATGTGCTGACTTCAAGCTTATGTTTCCTTGGCTCCATCATGCCATATTAGCACATGTAAACTAAACAATGTACTAATGATTTAGATATTTTATGTATGCATCACCAGAACATTTTTGCTAGTTTATCCCAGCATATTCAATTTGCTTTTGTATTCACAATGGACTTAGAGCACATCTTTTAGCTTGGGTAAGAAGGTTTTCATGAGAACTTTCCTCCATGTTGCAAATGCATGATATATTGTTTTACTATACACCGGCATGAATGTTTACCGTGGGAATCGAATGGAGAAGCATCGGAAGTTGACGACACCATCGGATGAGAGGTTTCCATTAGAAGAGAGCTATCGACAGTTTCTAAAGTTTTGATACATTATTGAGTGATTTTATATTAATGAGTGTTCCTAGCTAGTTAGAGGGATTCGTCAACATCGGTGTTCTGCAGTCGGCAGTCGCTGCTCTCATCCTTCCTTTTTCCCCTTTCTTGGGACTCATCTTGAAACTCGAGACTTAACCTATTTTCCTGTGAGAATCGCTTGGAGGAGACTTTATCCTTGTTGCCGACAGCTATTGCTAAAGGTGACTCTATTCTTTACCTTACCTAAATCTTTTCTTGATCAACGCTACTGCAACGATCATTCCTCCTTTACTGATACTTTGACGATCGCTCCTGCGACTGTGGGAACTCGGCTGAGCTTCCACAATGACTCTTTATGGGAAGTTCAACTTGCTCTTTTCCGAAAGGAACTTTTCATGGGTTCTATTCTAGGGTATATCAGGTTCTTAGCTAGTTTAGTGACAATTTTCCTTAATGGAACACTTTGTATTGATTTTTGCCTGTCACTAATCAATCTTTTATTGATATTTCTGTAAACTGAACTAATCTGAATAAAGACGATAAAAATCATACTAATCCTTTAAGATAAATTAAGATTTTGAAAACTTCACCAATCTCTCATCATTGACTGAACATTAAGAATCTGACAGTTGATGATATATATATGACTTGTGTTCGTGTTCCAGCTCCGTTCAAACTACAGTGACCAAGGTCCATTGACCTATGAGGGAGCCATCAGGATTTTCAGGGGACGAATTCTGTAAGTTGGAGTGTTAGGTCTCTGAGACCCTGTGGAACTTTTCCTGAGATTTCCCGCACCAGTTCGAAGCGTATTTCACCTAAGCTGCTTAAAAGTAATATTCTACGTTTGGGACTGCAACCCCCACCCCCTTGAATATGGAAGAGTCGGTGTGTCCCAACTTAAGGTTAGCCTGGTTGCCTGCCCAGACAAGTCGAAACAGTGTAGTACGAACAGTTGTAAAGAAGCATCATGATAGAGCAATTGAAATGTTTGCGAAAAGATATAATAGTTTGTGAAAGAAGACCATTTTAACTATCTCCACCCTCCCAGCTGATGATAATGGGAGAGATCTCCAATGCAGTGCCTTTTCTTCAGATATCTCAATTTCTGGTCCAACTAAACACCAACAAAACAGAAGTACTCATCATGGGCCCAAACCTTGACGCCTGGAGCGACACCTGGTGGCCCCCGCCCTCGGAAACACGCCAACCCCCACGGACCACGCACGCAACCTGGGATTCATCCTGGACTCCGAGCTCAAAATGGACCGCCAGATCAACTCCGTCTCGTCTTCCTGCTTCCACACCCTCCACCTCCTTCGTAAGACCTTCAAATGGATCCCCCTCGAACACCGAAAGTCTGTCACTCACGCCCTGGTCACCAGCAGACTCGACTACGGCAACGCACTCTACGCCGGAAAACACAAAAACCTCACCTGCAAGCTACAGAACATCCAGAACGCCGCCGCAAGACTGGTCCTCACCCTGCCAAAACACTGCCACATCTCCCAGCACCTGCGCACACTCCACTGGCTCCCCGTCGAGGCGAGAATCACCTTCAAGATGCTCTCCCACACACACAAGGCCCTCCACTGCACCGGACCAGCATACCTGAACAGCCGACTCAAATTCCACGCACCCAAAGGACCCTACGATCAGCCCAGCTCTTCTACGCCGTGGTCCCCCGCACCAGAAAGACCAGATCGGGAGGCCGCTCCTTCTCCTTCCTCGCGGCCAAAGCATGGAACGCCCTTCCGCTCCACCTCAGACAGACAACATCGCTCCCCATCTTCACAAGAAACCTCAAAACCTGACTCTTCGACAGACCCGCTCCTTGATGGAATGGAACCTGCACCCCCCACCCCTAGCGCCTTGAGACCCTTACAGGTGAGTAGTCGTGCTTTTACAAACCCCTGATTGATTGATAGTTATTTTGTATGATCCTCTCTGCATTTCAGTGTATATTGATGCCAACATAGAGCACTGGCTCCTCACATTACTCTAATGGAAATTCGAGTCTAGGTCTGCTGGTAGTGGGAGTAATTGAAATGTTTTGGGATTCTAATTACTTTGTAATCCTGAATATAAACCAAATTGTATACTTTTTCTGACTAACGGGAATACATTAAAGGAGAGATTGCTCACATATATTAATATGTCATCGGCATACCTTGATATTAGGTAGTTTGTCCCATCAAATAAATCATAGGCATCTCCATGCTTGTCTTTCTCTTAATATAGAGGCCAGGGGTTACATCACAAGTGCAAATCGCAATGGTGAGAAGGGGCACCCATCCCTAGTGCCTCTGTTAATTTGGAAAGAATGCTACAGGCTGCCAGTTATTTTATTCTTAGCTACTGGATGCATGTAAAGACAAGTAAACTAACCAAGTATTACTTTTCTGAGGCCTTTTCTCCACAGTACGTTCAGCGTACAATGCCATTCTTGTGATTCTAAAGCCTTTTGCGCATCTAATTGTAAGGCAGCCGCTCTGACGTCTTGGTCTAATTGATGTGTCAATGAGAAGAATGTGCGCAGGTTGTCAGATGTTGAACAATTCTGGGTGAAGTCCAGTTGCTCGAATAGGGTTGCAAGTGTAATGCAATTACTTTTGCCTGGATTTTTGTGTTTATATTTATCAATAAGAGTGGTATTTAGGAGGCACATTGGTCAAGGAGTTTACCTGGTTTTAATATCATCTTGATGACAGCCTTGTGCAGCATTTGAGGAAGTTGCCCCTTCTCTCTCTCAGGCACCTCCATGAAGTTCTAGTAAATAAGGAGCTGCAGCTTTACATATTCCTTATAAAATTCAGCGGTTAGTGGGTCTGTGCCTGGGGCTTTGCCATTGGGCAACATTTTTATAACAGTTGCTATTACTTCAATGGATACAGGTCGATTAAGTGGTTCTCTTTCATGCAACTAATTGCATGCAAAGGTGGCTTGTGAAAGAAATGCCTCTATTCTAGCAATATCGATCTTCACTGTGTATACGTGGACATAGTAGTTAGAGAATGCCTCTAATATCTCAGATGTTGTTATGCAACATGTTCTATCAGGTTTATCAATTTCTAATATGTCCCTAAATGCCATTTGGGTTGTGTAGCCTAGCAAGGTCTGACTAGGCTGTTCCCCCTCTTCATATTGGTGTGCCTGTGCATATTTACCCAAATAGTTTACTTCACACTTCGATATTTTCTTATGTATCTTTCATCTGCCCTTGGGATTCAGTGACTTGCTATAGTTATCTTTTAAGGTTTTTAGCTCCCTCTCCAAGACAACCATCTTAGTACATGTAGATTTAAGTTCTTGTTTGCTTAGAGATACAAAATCCTCTGATTCTGGCCCTGAAGGCTTCCCATAACAAAGCACTAGTGACAACAGAGCCCAGATTCGTTTCAAACTATTCTTTAATGCTCAGTCAAATCTCTTCTCGGAATACTGAGGCCAGTAGTGCCCTAGAAGAAAAAATGAATGGATGATGATAGTCAATGTGTTTGTCAGGGTTGTCAACAATAGAATCACTGTGGAGTGAACTGAGAGAGTGCAGTTAAGATTCCCCACTTGCAGTATTTTCATACACATATCTCTGGTTATTAACCAGTAGTCAGTGCAAGACATCGCATCATTCAGTGACAAGTGATAAGTATACTCCTGAACATCAGGGTGTTAAGTCACCACACATCTGCCAGGGTGTTCCTATCAATTAAGGAATGGTGGATAACTGATGCCAAATCAGAGGGTCTATTGGATTTCATGGATCTGTCTTTATAGGCATTTAGTAGTACATAAAAGGTAAACAACCCTGACAACGAAACCGCGACCACGCATGTTGTTACAACGCGGTTGTTACAACGACCGCGTTGTAACAACGCATACCATTACCCCGCAAGACGTAACAACGACTTGCGGAGGGGGGAGAAGGTGTTGGATTTAAAATCCAACACCTTCCCTACTGTCCGCACAGACTGGAGTTGGAATAGTAAATTATACTATTCCAACATCCAGCGCCCCCCTCCGCAAGTCGTTGTTACGACTTGCGGGGTAATGGTATGCGTTGTTACAACGCGGTTGTTGTAATGACCGCGTTATAACAACATGCAGGGTGACGGGCAGCGGGAAAAAGTGTCATATTCGTACATAAAAGTTTCTCCCCAGAGTTTGGATGCGGGTCCAGTTTGTTGCTTGTGGAGATTAACTAGTTAGAAATGCTTGGAAATCTACATTAGGACCATAGGAATTAGTAACAATGACATTCTCATTATATACCACACCTCGTAATATAGACATCTACCCACAATGTCTATAGTCATGTAAATATGTCAAAATTGAATCCCCCTTTTGACTAAAATTGCCACACCTGTAGAGCACGAAATGTATGATGGAAAGTTACAGTGTATTCCCCATGACATGGTGAACATATTTTCTGACGTAGCAGTTAGATCGTTCTCTTTCAAATATTCAATATCTATTTGGTGTCTGTTGAGAAACGCTGTTAGGTATCTAGTGTTTTTGGGACTATTAAGACTAATAAGTCCTCTCACATTCCAGGTGAATAATTGTATAGTTGTTACCCTGAGTTTACTCATATTGCCTGATTGAAAAGGTATTTACAAAGCTAATATGGATGGTTCAACGTATAGCCATTTGACTCATCCCTCATCATTTGTTTCATGCTTGTACAGTACACATCATATATTAAGAACAGTATTCGTCTGACTACTTTCAATAAAATTAAAAAGTTATGGGCAAGAATTTGTCATATCTCCTTCCTCTTTCCACACTGAAAACACCAACTGTCACTCATTCCTTCTCCATGTTATCTGTAGAGAAAACATGCTATTACAAAGTCAATGGTCAAAGTAGTCCAGGCTCCCTGCTCCCTCTATTACATCACTATCAATTAAGCCACCAAAAGAAGCAGAACACTGTTCAAGAGAATTAGGCACTGCATCAACCAGACCAATGTCTTCCTCACTCCTCAGAAAAGTGCAATGCCATCAACCTTTTCTTCTGTGAAGAAATACAGTATATCAGTCAGCGCAACGATGACACCAAGTGTGATTCACTTCTCACACCCACCCCTTCACATAGAATCCCTGAATGATCAGCCTTTAAAGCCCTACCCCTCCCGGATGTGGCTGAGATACTCAAGTCCCTCAAAGCCACTTCCTATGACAATGATGTCTTCTCATTGTCCTTCATAAGAGTTCTCTCTGCGGATGCTCTCTTATCCCAACCTACCAGACCCATGCCTTCCTCACTAAAGGCATCTTCCTAGAAGCTCTCAACACTAGCCAGGTCCTCCCACTCTTAAAGAAACCTACACAAGACCATGGTGATCTTGCCAACTACTGGCCCATCACTCACCTAGCGTCCATCAGCAAGAACATTAAAAAATCAATCTATGTTCAGCTCTAAAATCACATCAATGCTAACCATCTTCTGCACGACTTTTTGGTCTGGCTTCAGATCACACTGCAGGATAGAGGCGGCAACCTTGCACATCACAAACAATGCCCTTTTGACCACAGATGAAGATGAACCCTTCCTCCTGATATTGTTGGACATTTCAGCCTCCTTCGTCACAGTCAGCTATCCCAACCTCATACGGACCCTCGAGTCGTGAATGGAAGTCACCGGCAATGTCATTCACTGGTTCTCCTCCTACCTTTCCAACTGACAAATATGGCAAAGGCCTGTTGTTTAGTTATTTCTAAAAGTAACACTTCTTTGTCTGCAGTCTGCAACGTCAAGTCACAAAAGATCACTCACACATGTTGTGCCCCCAGGGCTCCATACTGTCTCCTGTCATTTTCAACAATCTTTACATGGAGACTCTTGGTGCTCTACTCACAGATAGCAGCAGCAAGATTCACTATAATGCAGATGTTACACGATTCTGCTGCAGAGATTAAATGATTTAAACATGACTATCACATCATTCAGACCTTGATGTCCAGCACCTACCTGAAGATCAAGATAACCAAGATAGAATTCCTATTATTTGCCAAGAACACACCACATACAAACTTGCCTCAATAACATGAACCTTGATGGTTTCAAACCGCAACCCTTACAGAATGACAAACCAGTTTGATTCACCCTGGACACCAACCCTTTCATCAAGGAATACATTTCCCCCCAAAACACATAAAACGGCCAAGTACCAGCTCTCCCTTCTAAAGAAAGTCAAACCGTTCTACTCCTTGTACTCTTGCATCTGGATGGTGGTAATAGCTGACTGTATGGCCTCCCAGAACTCCAAACTGGCACCCCTTAGGAACATCCTACATGCCACAGCACATCTCATCCAGGGCATGAAGAAATATAATCACATTACTCAAACCCAGATGGAACTTCATTGACACCCCTAGCCAGTCAGCACCAGCTTCAAAACTAAGTGCATAATTTACCAAGCCATCACAACCAGCAGTCCCGCTGATCTTCAGACAGCTCACCATCTCTGGAGGGGCTTGACACACCTGCAGCCAGGACACCACCAGACTAAAGACTAAAAATTATAAAAAATAAATAATAAAACAACAGGCCTTTTCCATATATGTACCATGATCTGGAACAACATCTCTGTATCCATCCGGGCCTCCCTAATGCTGCTCCAATTTAGTAAATAGTTGAAGACTCACCTCTTTAAAGAACCCTACATCACAATGTATTACCCATGCACAACTCAGCATCCTCTCCAATTATTTGCCAACTTTAACCTTGCCTTTGATCATGTGCAGTGCTCAGCTGCCTTTTAGCTAGATTTGCGCTATAGAAATACCTACATACATACAGAGTGCCACTCCTGCATTAGGTACATGAAGGCCGCTACTGGGAAAATTATAAACACCTCTCTACGGTCCCTACCCTATCAATAATCTTAAAAGTGCATTGCCTATATTGTCGAATCAGTGGAGTTTACTATGCCTGGCCCGCCTACCAATTTTGGGCAAGTCTCTTGTCATATATTAAGAGAGTTGTAATAAAGCATAATGCCAAGTGAACGCAGGTAAAACACCCCATCCCCTCTAATCTTGTATAGTTTGGCACATCATAGTATAGTTAGCTCTAGAAGCTTCAGTATAATACAAGGATTAATATGTTAGCGATAATTAAACAGTGGAATCAGTCATTAGCATCTAGCAGATCTGTTGTCGCTCCTCTCGATGGTGTAGGGGTCACTGAAGAGGAGACAAAGAGCTCTGACTTGAAAAACTGATAGGCTTGTTGAGGTTTGCTGAAGAAGAGTAGAATGCCCTTATACTTTAGTTTCAGCTTACAAAGCTATAGCATTGCGTTCTCCAGCTTGGATCATTGCAGTTGTGTTTTATGGGTATAGAAGCTTTTTGAGCCTCGTGCTCTACCTGTGTAAAATCATGGCACATTGAGATGGTGAAGCCCTCATATTTCAACTGACTTGTCGCTATCTGTTTATTCAAGTGTCTTTTTGGCTTCAATTTATTTCATATTTAGGGCCTCCAGCTCATTCATTACGTGTGAAAATTTAGAATTCAGGGTCCGATTCACAATGTTAAACTTACACTTTTGTGCAAGTTTACTCTTGTTCGGTATTCACAAACAAATTATTTAATAGTTACTTTACGACTGCAGAGATTCCGCAGTTGGGGCGGGGAACTCCTTATATATGAAAAGATGGGACAGGCCTAGAGTCTATCATATCACTTCATCTTTTAGAAATGAAACTAAAATTTGCAAAGATCCAATCTACCCATTGAAATTAAAAATATGCTTTTTGTGTATTTTCTGTTTGCAAATTCAGTAAAATATTTCATAATATGTGTATTTGTTTGATGAATACTTCTTTCTGTATTTTTGTGTATTGTTTTAAGGTTTAAATCACAAAGGGGGTCATTATGATGGCGGAAGGCCTGCCACCGCCAGCCGTGCAGTGGCGGGCCTTCCGCCATCGGACCGCGATTTCCCCCCCGCCAAATTACGATGGCGGGGGATCCAGACTGCGACGGTGGCAGACGCAAAGGCCGTCCGCCGCGGGACCGCCACAGGCAATCTTTACGATTGCCTGGCGGACGGTTCAGATAGGCTAAAATGGTGGCGGTGCCTAGCAGGCCCTGTCGGCCAAATTAGGATGCTGGCTACAGCCAGCCTTTCCATGGCGGCGAAACCGCCATGGAAAGGCTGGCGGGGATTTGTTTTGGGGGCCCGTTGCGGGCCCCCTTGGGTTGGGGGGAGGTGTGGGTGCACTGGGGGGGTACCCATGGTACCCCCCTACATTTCACAGCACTAAGTGGCAAGCACCGTGTGGTGCCTGCCACGTAGTGCAGTAAAATGCACAACCTGCTTTTTTGGCATCACGGCGGGTGCTGCAGTCAGCAGCACCCGCCGTAATGTTAAATAGCAAGATGTGACCGCCATGGTGGCGGTCACATCCTAATTAGTAGTGCGGGACCGCCGCATGCATGGCGGGCGGTCCCGATCCCCACCACGATGGCGGGCTGACTCCAGTCGCCCCGCCATCGTAATGACCCCCAAAGATTTCACAGGCCAAGATCCCAGTTTTCAGTGGTGATTCTGTGTGGATACACAGAAGTCAAAACGTTAAGAATCGCTGAACTGATGTGAGGTGCAACTAAGGATCCTAATCTACAGAACAAAGGAAAAAGTTTAGAAAAATGCTTGGTCATAATATAAATTGTTTTATTAATGATGTGCCAGTAACAAATAAGAAATAACTAATAAAAAATATATTGCTACCCTTTTAATCTAGTCAACATCTTTTACTGCTATTGATTTACTGCAGATTTTTCTAAACTAAAAATAAAGATAGGCTGACCCAAATTTCTCATAGCCTTCACAATGTTCTAGTGAAAAAGTGTTCATAGGGCTGCACCAACTTCTATACTTCCAACAACCTGAACTGCAGGTAAAATGCTTCATAATTGATAGAGTAAATTATGTGTGGAGCCCTGAAGTCTCAAGGAATTACTACCAACTCAGGGTACATATTTCTAGCAGGGGATTCATCCACAAAACCTCTTCTGAGATCCTCTTCTCCATGAACTTTTGTGTGGTGGAGACTGGAAACCAACATCTACAGCAGTTCTACTTAGTTCATCCAAAACCCCATTGAAAATAAACCTTTCGTGTTTCCCAACCCTATAAATGATTGGAAAATGGCAATTGTCCATTTGCAGGTCCTTTTTGCATTAGGTGCTTTCCATTCTGAAACAAGCCCTGATACAACTGGGCTCAAAGACTCCACAATTCTTTTGGGAATAGCATCATGTCTTATGTTGACGAGAAAAAGCTCCAGAATTTCTGCATCTTGGGGTGAGACAATGAATCGGCAGAATTAATCAAGGCTGCTAGGATATGTTTCACTTCAAACAACATGTTGCCCTTCAAACATACCTGTGGGACGATTCTCAGGAAAGCTGCTAATTATTGATTGCACACTTTCTTTCAGTGGGGTAACATAAGCCCCTGCAGCCCCTGCGGTGTGGGGGTGTCGCAAGCTCCAGGGGGCCCCTTCTGCATTGTGCACGGGCCGCTGGCCAGAGAGCTTCTCACTGGGACTGGGGCGCGCGACTCCATCCATGTGCTTTGCGGAGGGCCCCCTCAAGTTTCTTTGCTTCACTGTTCTCTTCACAAGTAGCCTCTCATGTAGATGAGATGGCCAGTCCATCAAAGACACCACATTTGGAAACAATTCTAAGACTGTGACATCCATAACCAATAACAATATTGTGATAAAGTCTGCTCCACCTTTCATTGAATCATATATTGTCCAAATGTTGCTCAGAGGTGGTGGATGGTTAGTGCACCAGCCCTTTAAAATAATTGAGAAAACCTCTGTAAATGCCCAGATTCACCTGTACCAGGAACGTCAACTGAATGTCAAATTGCTCTGCACAGAAAAAAAGAGGGAGGACCTAAATGTCAATATTAAACTTCTTTACCATGGTTTCTAAGTAGCACAGAGTGGCTAACTTATAGATCAGACAAGTATTGATTGAATCCAGTTTTCCACCATGAGGTACTGCTGTTCACGGCGCCCTAAACACTTTTGTTTTTTGAGCTGCTTGTGATGGAGAAGTTGGTGTTTTGGGCAAAGAGTAATATTCACAGGGGCATGCGGGTTGAGGTTGTGCCTGTACTAGGAGAGAGTTTTGGTGGGCTCAAGTCTAAGACTGACCTAAAGGGCCAGGGGTAGTAGTAGTCTTTCCTGGTGTCAGCTCTCATTGATTAGATGGTTGTTTCAACCATTTTTGTCAGTACAATGGATTCCTTTGTCTCATGTTTGGTTTGCTCAGTGGAGTAAAGCACCCATTCCAGGGATCTGTATTTGACCACATGGTCACACATTCAAATCACTTTCAGTCCACTCAGCCTTTCAGTCTTCTGAAGTCAATAAAATGAATATCACTGAGTTGGGTCACAATAAACATCTTTCATTCTGCATTGTGGATACCCCAGGACTAAATGTATGCTTTATAAATGCATTGCTATATTATTTGACAACATTTCTTAAGTATATGGGCAGTTACAGAAGCGGCAGAGATGTGATTTATACTTTCTCACATTGTGTGGATAAGGTAGCAACTGCAGATTGTTACAAACAATTCCTTCACCCAGAGATTTTGTGACAAAGCTGCCTAGGTCTTCCTTACATTGGTAGTTTTATCCTTTATCTGGTGCCATGGTGACATAGCACGTGTGGGTGGTTTAACATTTCCTGGTGTGCTGAGCAAGAAGGTAAGACTCACTCTGGGTTTGTAGGTTTACTTGCTCGGTTTGGGGCACTGTAACTACAGCAACGTCAAAAAACAGTTATCAAAGGTGCTCATTGTGAGGAGCATATGCTACCAGATGCGTCCATTTTACACGTTGGTGATAACTATATCCAACAATTTATCATAATTAACACCTTGCATTAAAGTATTTCCTTCCTCTGTGTGAGCCAGAAGAGAGTACATTTTTAGATGAAAGACATGGAACACATGCCTCTGACCTCGTTATCACCAATCCTAGGGAGCATAAGAGAGGAGTAGCCCCTGTCCAATGTATTTAGGAATGCTTGCCTGAGAACATATCACAGATTCTAGGGCTATAAAGACACAGGAAATTACATTTTTTGCATACATTGGCTGGATAAACTGTCCACGAGGTTGCGATTTGCCCCAGATTCTGAAAATCATTTCTGTGGTTTGGCAAAGCTGGAATCAAATTCAAAAGAAAATTATATTTAATTTGATTTGTGAAAATAATTATTTTGTTGATGAATTTATGTTGATTAAATATTAACGCTTTATGTTATCGCTTGGAATAAATACATCCTGAACATGTCTTCAAAGCTAGAGTTGTGTGTGCATACTTTTGTGTTGGGGAAGGGTATCCATAACATGCCAGGTCCACGGCCACTTGGAAAGCTTTTTAACACCCACAAAGTTACATCTTTGTTGGTGTTCTCAACATTCCCAACAGCTAGCTCTGGCCCTCGGTGCACAGACAGAAAATCGAGTTTCAAATATCGATATACAAAAATATCGAGTATGAAATATCATCATACAGGAATATCGAGAGCAAGAATATCGTGGTCCAGAATATCGACATTAAGGTAAGAAATATAGGGGCCTATTACGATGGCGGGCAGAGGCACCACCGCAGTGCTGGTGGTGGCGGAAAATTGCATTTTCCGCACGCCAGCAGCGGTCTCCACACCCGCCATATTAGTATGGTCAAACACAGCCCATTTCCCGTCCGCCGCGGTGCGACGCAAACCGCCAGAAAAATGCGCCCGCCACCGCGGCGGTGGTAGCCAATGGAGACCCTCCGCCGTATGGAATGATGTCCCGACCGCCGTACAAATCAGGATGCCCCAAACAGCCAGTCGCACCGCAGTGGAGAAACCTCCCAACCAGAGACGGCGGAAGCACAACAGTGGAGCACGAAACCTGATTCCCGGTCCCGAGCGCAATGGATCCAACTCTACACGTCTTCCCGGCACTGTACCTGATACACCACCAGCAACTCCTGCACCGTCGCCGCAGGTACGCAATAACACAACTCCGCACACAACAACAACACACAACTCATGGACAGATATAGGGTTCCTGTGCACACCAGACACCCTGGTGGGGACAGGAACACATCCAGAAGTGTACCCACACATGTCCTACCTCTCACCAAATCACCCCTCCGCATCCAGGTCACCCACCAACCACGATCTTGATGTAATGTCCCGGTCACGTCACCGCAGCGGTGAAGACGCAGGAAAACATGCGCACAAGGCAGAAGGCAGGGCCAGCGCAAGGCATGGGCAGTGCACAAAGATCATAGGGCCACACCTCCAGCCTCCACACAACAGGCCCCCACCCCAAACATGAAGGAACATGCCATGTGCCAACCCTGTGCTCCCCCATGAACAATAACCAGCCAGGTGAACCCACACCCTACACCACACACAAAACAACTAGGGAGACAGCACAGCAGGTGGTGCTGCAGAGGAACACACAGCACAGAAGCACAGGGCCAGGGCAACCCACATACCACACCTACACCACACTCATAGCAAGAAAACAGAGTCCAAGCACACAATTAACACCCATACAGATAAGGAACAATCACTGCACTGGACACACAGCCTGCCAAGTCACACAAACATACCCCACACTGACACACAGCCACATACACAGACCAGATGTCAGCAGCAATGGAGGACAACAAATAGGAAATCTAAAGTGAGGTGCACACAAATGGTGGCCAAGGAGCTAACCACTAAGCATGTGTACACCACATGCAAGAGAAGGAACATATAACAACACCCTCAGCCCATCAAATCACACATGGCTGGCACTGTGAGTGAAGTCAAACCACAGTCACCTCAGAGCAACAACTCATGGAGACAGCAAGGCAACCCATGGACAGGCACAGGGATGAAAGGAAGGGTGCATCCAAGTACCTTACCGGTGTATGTCAGCAGCACTACACACAGGGCCCATTGTAACACTCCATGACTGTCAAACACAAGTAGGAACCTTCACACATACCCCACCCCCAACCCCCTCACACCTGCAGCACACAACACCAGTGTCCAACACACAGAAGGGTGCCAATAATGTCCAGTCAACACACTGACAAACAACCACACTCCCTGGGGGGTATCCACAAACATCACACACACACACCCAGGGATGCCTGAACCAATGCTTGCACAAAACCAACAGCCAAACACAAAACTCCATTACAACACACACAGAAGTACAACCAGAGCAGACCTGACCTGTGCAGCAAAACTGTGGGAAGGCAATGGGAGCCCAGACAGAACAGGAGTACACAACCTCATCAGTCAGGAACAATGCACAGACAACATACCACAACACAGACAAGAAGTGCATCACCACAAAACAATCATGGACACAAACTGGGAGAAATGGGCCTACAATGATACACAGACAGACATACCACACCACCCATAAAGTCAACATGGTGTCATAATGTACCACATGCTTGCACATGCACAATAATGACAACTGACAGCTCAAATATGAGAGGAGAAAACACCCAGGACGGACCCAAAACAAGCACAGGAATAAGAATAGCCCCAAGTGCATGTGACAGACACACAAGTAATGCACGCTACACTGGCAAGACACAACTGACTGAAAGACAACACACCAACAAAACACACACACTGACATGCAAATACAACAACACACACAGAGCATCTGTCAGCTGCAATACACAACGCAGCCCAAACACTGCCCACATCCACATCAAACACACAACAGATGCACATGCCAATACATCACATTGCAAACACAGCAGGACATCAGGGGATGCACACCAGGCAAGGACAAGGCAACATACACTCACAGCACTGCATGCACGACAAGCAGTGTGTGCACACTAAACATACCAGTTCCACACAGACATGAGTGACACACCATGAACACCCACAACACCAATCAGCACAGCACACAGACAACATCACACTCAGGAAGTGAAGCAGTACCTCAGCAAACACACATACAGCTAACCCAACACCTACAGATGCACAAGTCTTGGACACCCAGGTGAAAACAACATGACCAGAGGACTGTGCAGCACAAACAGTTGAACTGCATCTGAGCAACCATGGCTGCAAAACAGTATCAGAAAATCACATATAACCAAGAGGGAAACTGTCATGAGTGGCACATTGGTCCTGTGCACAGATCAGCACCACAAACCATAGTGTAACAAATGAAGTGATGGGGAGGCACACACACTGTCAACACAAGGGGACAGCTGACCCGAGATTGAAGTGTTGTGTACATCAGTAGTGGACATGGCAGGAGTGCACCATACACAAATAGATGGAGTGCAGACTCACAATGGGTATGCATCAGAAGCACAGATAGGGGATGGTATGACTCCACACCCCACATGCCATACTGGAGGCAAAAAAGCACCAAGTGACAGCAATGCATGAGAAAACACACCCACAATGTCAGTGTGGCCGAGCAGGTCTGCACAGTGACCACAAAGAGTATCAAGACACATGGCTGATCAATCAATCAATCACAAGATTTGTAAAGCGCACTACTTACCCGCGAGGGTCTCAAGGCGCTGAGGGAGAGGAGGGGGGGTGTTGCCGCTACTGGTCGAATAGCCAGGTCTTGAGTCGTCTCCTGAAGGTCAGCAGGTCTTGGGTCTGTCGTAGGTTGAGGGGAAGGGTGTTCCAGATCTTGGCGGCGCGGTGAGAGAAGGATCTTCCTCCGGTGGTGGTTCTCCGGATGCGCGGGACGGTGGCCAGGGAGAGGTCGGCGGAGCGGAGTTGACGGTTGGGAACGTAGAAGGAGAGTCGACTGTTGCGGTAGGCTGGGCCGGTTTTGTGGAGTGCCTTGTGTGCGTGGATCAGGAGTTTGAAGGAGATTCTCTTGTCGACGGGGAGCCAGTGCAGGTTTTTCAGGTGGGGGGTGATGTGGCTGTGGCGTGGAATGTCGAGGATCAGGCGTGCAGAGGCGTTTTGGATTCTTTGCAGTCGTTTGATGAGCTTGGTCAGGGCTCCTGCGTAGAGGGCGTTTCCGTAGTCGAGTCTGCTGCTGACGAGGGCCTGGGTGACTGTTCTTCTCGTGTTTGTCGGGATCCACCTGTAGATCTTGCGGAGCATGTGGAGGGTGTTGAAGCAGGAGGAGGAGACTGCGTTGACTTGCTTGGTCATGGTGAGCGTTGAGTCGAGGATGACTCCCAGGTTACGTGCGTGGTCGGTTGGTGTCGGGGGTGCCCCTAGTGACGAGGGCCACCAGGAGTCGTCCCAGGCTGATGGGTTGGAGCCAAGGATGAGGATCTCCGTCTTGTCTGTGTTCAGCTTAAGTCGGCTGCACTTCATCCAGTTGGCGACGGCTTTCATTCCTTCGTGGAGGTTGGATTTGGCAGTGAGGGGGTCCTTGGTGAGGGAGAGGATCAGTTGAGTGTCGTCGGCGTAGGAGATTATGTTGAGGTCGTGCTTTCGGGCGATGCGTGCGAGTGGAGCCATGTAGATGTTGAACAGTGTCGGGCTGAGGGAAGATCCCTGGGGTACACCGCAGATGATCTCGGAGGCTTCGGATCGGAATGGGGGGAGGCGGACGCTCTGGGTTCTGCCGGAAAGGAAGGAGGTGGTCCAATCCAGGGCCTTGTCTCGGATCCCTGCGTCGTGGAGGCGTGTGCGTAGTGTGCGGTGGCAAACAGTGTTGAAGGCGGCGGAGAGGTCCAGGAGGATGAGGGCCGCCGTCTCGCCGTTGTCCAGCAGGATCCTGATGTCGTCTGTGGCGGCGATGAGGGCGGTCTCGGTGCTGTGGTTGCTCCGGAATCCTGACTGGGAGGGGTCCAGGATGCTGTTATCTTCGAGGTAGCGGGTGAGCTGTCTGTTGACGATCTTCTCGATGACCTTAGCTGGGAATGGAAGCAGGGAGATGGGCCGGATGTTCTTGAGGTCGCTCGGGTCCGCCTTGGGTTTTTTGAGTAGGGCGTTGATCTCGGCGTGTTTCCAGCTCTCTCGGGAAGGTCGCGGTCTCGAAGGAGAGGTTGATGACGTTGCGCAGGTGGGGTGCGATGGAGCTGCCGGCTTTGTTGAAGATGTGGTGTGGAAAAGGGTCTGATGGGGAGCCGGAGTGGATTGTGCCCATGGTCTTGATTGTGTCCTCAGTGTTCACGTTGACCCAGGCTGTCAGGGGGTCGTGGTCGATGGGGTGCGGCGGGTCTGATGTGCTGGGGCCTGTTGGCATCGTCCGGGAGTCGAAGCTGTCGTGGATGTCGGCGATCTTGCGGTGGAAGAAGGTGGTGAGGGAATCACACAGGGCTTGCGACGGCGGGATTTCGTTGGCGTTGGAGCTGGGGTTGGAGAGTTCCTTCACGATGCTGAAGAGCTCCTTGCTGTTGTGTGCATTGTTGTCGAGGCGGTCTTTGAAGGCGGTCCTCTTGGCGGACCTGATGAGGTGATGATGGTTACGGATGGCGTCTTTGTGGGCTGCGCGGCTGTCCGGCGTCTTCTCGCTGTGCCATTTGTTCTCCAGTTTCCGGCAGGTGTGCTTGGATGCTAGGAGTTCCGGGGTGAACCAGCTGGCTCTCTTGCTGGTGTCTTTGTAGGTTGGTTTTTTCAGCGGGGCTAAGGTGTTGGCGCAGTCATCCATCCATCGTCTGAGATTGCGGGCGGCGGCGTCGGGGTTGGAGGGGTCGGTGGGTGGGCTGAGTGCGAGGTTTGTCTGGAGTTTGTCTTCGGTGACTTTGCTCCAGCATCTGTGGGGGATCTGTTGGGTGCGGTGGTGTGCGGCGGGTTTCCGGAAGTTGAAGTGGATGCAGTGGTGGTCGGCCCAGGTGAGTTCGGAGGTGTGGCTGAAGGAGACGTGGGAGCTTGAGGAGAAGATAGCGTCGAGCGTGTGTCCGGCGATGTGGGTCGGCGCCGTGACGAGCTGTTTCAGTCCGAGGTTGTCGATCAGGGTGGAGGAGTTGCTGTCGTTGTTGTTCTCCAGGTGAAAGTTCAGGTCTCCGAGGAGGATGTAGTCGGTGGAGGTCAGGGCGTGCGTGCTGATGAAGTCGTCGATGGAGTCGCTGAACTGGGGTCGGGGTCCGGGGGTCTGTAGATGAGGGTGCCTCTTACGGTGGTGTTGGGATCCGTGTGTATCTGGAAGTGCATGTGTTCGGCGGTGCTGAGAGTGTCGTCGGTGCTGTTCGAGACCTTGATGGTGTCTTTGTGGACGATGGCGATTCCTCCTTCGATTCCGTTGGTGCGGTCTCTGCGGGTGATCTTGTAGCCGTCGGGGATGGCTATGTCGATGTCGGGTGCGGAGGATTCGTTCATCCAGGTCTCTGTCAGGAAGGCGACGTCCGGTGATGAGGTGTCGAGTAGGTCCCAGAGCTCGACGGCGTGTTTGCGTGCGGAGCGGGTGTTTAGTAGGATGCACCGGAGATGGTTGAGGTCCTTCTTGGCGGGAGTCTCGGGCTCTCCGAGGCAGGTGAAGCTGCAGTTCCGGCAGGTGAAGGGACCATGGGTGCGTTTCGGGGCGGCCTTGAAGCAGGTGGAGGTCCGTCCTGGGTTGAGAGCGATGAGGGTGCTGGCGTCGTATCGGAGGTGGTCTTCGTGGCGGATGCGGGAGCCAGGGGTTCTGGCGTTGGGCGCGGTCCAGGGGCGGACGGGCGCGGACGGGCGCAGACGGGCTTGCCTTAGGTGAGCCTTCGGCGCACCAGCGGCGCGGCCGTGCAGCGGCCGCCATATATGGGGAGGTGGGAGGGAGGAGCAGCTGGGAGGCAGGGGCAGCGAGTGGTCAGCGAGGGGGGCGGGGCCGCAGGGGACACAGCGGCGGGAAACAGGAGGGCGAGGGGGTACAGAAATCAAAAAGGGCACAGGGGGGCACAGAACGAAAATACAGTGCACAGCAGTGGGGGCACAGAACGGAAGGGCAAAAACAGTGGAAAAACAGTGGGGGCACAGAACGAAAAAACAGTCACAGCAGTGGGGGCACAGAACGGAAGGGCAAAAACAGTGGAAAAACAGTCACAGCAGTGGGGACACAGAACGGAAGGGCAAAAACAGTGGAAAAACAGTGGGGGCACAGAACGAAAAAACAGTCACAGCAGTGGGGGCACAGAACGGAAGGGCAAAAACAGTGGACAAACAGTGGGGGCACAGAACGAAAAACAGTCACAGCAGTGGGGGCACAGAACGGAAGGGCAAAAACTGGAAAAACAGTGGGGGCACAGAACGAAAAAAACAGTCACAGCAGTGGGGGCACAGAACGGAAGGGCAAAAACAGTGGAAAAACAGTGGGGGCACAGAACGAAAAACAGTCACAGCAGTGGGGGCACAGAACGGAAGGGCAAAAACAGTGGAAAAACAGTGGGGGCACAAATATAGAGGGGAGAGACAGTAACAGTGACGCTCACAAGGCAAGAACCTACCTACGGCCTACCCCTGGCCACCAGGGATGAGGCGCAGGTGGTAGCCTGCGGGTGGAGGAGGGCCTCAGATCAGCAGCAGCAGGGAGCTGGACGCACAGGTGGCGCTGTGCGGATGGGGGGCGACCTACCCAGAGGTCAAGGGTCGCTCACCTCAACGCGCAGCGGCCGCCATATATGGGGAGGTGGGAGGGAGGAGCAGCTGGGAGGCGGGAGGCAGGGGCAGCGAGTGGTCAGCGAGGGGGGCGGGGCCGCAGGGGACACAGCGGCGGGAAACAGGAGGGCGAGGGGGTACAGAAATCAAAAAGGGCACAGGGGGGCACAGAACAAAAAAACAGTGCACAGCAGTGGGGGCACAGAACGGAAGGGCAAAAACAGTGGAAAAACAGTGGGGGCACAGAACGAAAAACAGTCACAGCAGTGGGGGCACAGAACGGAAGGGCAAAAACAGTGGAAAAACAGTGGGGGCACAGAACGAAAAAACAGTCACAGCGGTGGGGGCACAGAACAGAAGGGCAAAAACTGTGGAAAAACAGTGGGGGCACAGAACGAAAAACAGTCACAGCAGTGGGGGCACAGAACGGAAGGGCAACAACAGTGGAAAAACAGTGGGGGCACAAATATAGAGGGGAGAGACAGTAACAGTGATGCTCACAAGGCAAGAACCTACCTACGGCCTACCACTGGCCACCAGGGATGAGGCGCAGGTGGTAGCCTGCGGGTGGAGGAGGGCCTCAGATCAGCAGCAGCAGGGAGCTGGACGCACAGGTGGTGCTGTGCGGATGGGGGGCGACCTACCCAGAGGTCAAGGGTCGCTCCACAACACTGAATTGCCAGTCACACACTCTGCATACCCACAATTGCCACCAACAACAAGTTGGAGTCCCCCAGAAGTGCAAGGACACACCAACACACTGCACAGTGCACAACGTACAACTCCCACATGTGCACACAATCACAAGCACAGGGCTGACCAATCAAACAAACAGGCACTCAAATCCTGGCTGACACATGTGTGCAGTTGACATTGCAGGGGCACACACACATCAACACTACAGACAAAGTCACCCCCTTCACACTGCACACTTTTTGACCACCCAAGTGCACACATAGAAATCAGCCCATGTGACTAGGATGGCTGGCCATCACAAGATGACCATACACCAACACTGCTGTGCACACATCAAGTAAGATCACACATACATGATGACCCTGGCCAACCTGCCTGCAATCGTGTGGATAGAATCTCACCTTGTGCTGGCAGTGCATACAAACATGACATGTGTACAACATAGCTAACCTGACAAAAGAATGATTATGATAACAGTAGTCCATCACAAACCACCATCATTGCACCCCCAAGCCTCAGAGTCAACAAGAACTGAAGTGCCTGTCCCCCCTGTAAAACCCTTAAAAAGTGAGACAAGCCATTGGCAATGTTGAAGTGGCATACAGAGCATGTGTCACAGTAAACCATACCCACACAGAAAACCCTTTATTCAGCAAGGACACTGACAAAACAGACAACAGGAGTAACTATCTTTATTCACATATTACACAGATAGGCACCAATAGTAGACAAGAGCAAGGCCAGTGGCCAGCACAAAGTGCAGATGAGGTACATGAGAAGCTGCACAGGGAAGGGGCAAACAGCAGTGAACATCCCGGCCAGTGGCCAGTCCAAGGTGCAGATGAGGTACATGAGAAGCTGCACAGGGAAGGGGCAAACAGCAGTGAACATCCAGGCCAGTGGCCAGTCCAAGGTGCAGATGAGGTACATGAGAAGCTGCGCATGGAAGGGGCAAACAGCAGTGAACATCAAGGCCAGTGGCCAGTTCAAGGTGCAGATGAGGTACATGAGAAGCTGCGCAGGGAAGGGGCAAACAGCAGTGAACATCCAGGCCAGTGGCCAGTCAAAGGTGCAGATGAGGTACATGAAAAGCTGCGCAGGGAAGGGGCAAACAGCAGTGAACATCAAGGCCAGTGGCCAGTCCAAGGTGCAGATGAGGTACATGAGAAGCTGCACAGGGAAGGGGCAAACAGCAGTGAACATCCAGGCCAGTGGCCAGTCCAAGGTACAGATGAGGTACATGAGAAGCTGCACAGGGAAGGGGCAAACAGCAGTGAACATCAAGGCCAGTGGCCAGTCCAAGGTGCAGATGAGGTGCATGAGAAGTTGCACAGGGAAGGGGCAAACAGCAGTGAACATCAAGGCCAGTGGCCAGTCCAAGGTGCAGATGAGGTACATGAGAAGATGCATAGGGAATGTGTGTGACTGTACACTGCCATGGTCAGCAACACAGTCAGGGGGCTAACAATGGGTAGTCCAGGCACCGCTGTGGGAGAGACAGGTGTGTGAGGGGGACTTCCACTCAGACTTGGCTGTCAGCCGGACTGGGAGGTGGCTGAGTGTCGGGGACAGTTGGAGGACTGGACCGGGGAGAGAGAGGCCCAGCTGAGGTAGAGCCATCAGTGTCTTTTGAAGCCGGAGGGCTGCTTGGACCTGGTGGTGTGGTGGCACGTGGAGGTGGAGTCATGCTGCTGTGAGACACAGTGTGGATGGGAGATTGTGGAGGGGTGCCTTTCCACTTCTTGGGGATTCTAAATGGCTTCCCTGTCTTGGTATTAGTGGCAAGTGGGGCGGACACAACAGGCACACTCACCACAAAAGCTGCATCAGGTGCAGACGGTGGCCCTCCCTCTGGGGACATGCTGGATCCAGCGGTACACTTGGCCTGGCCTTGCCTTTGCCCCTCCATCCCCTGTTTACCAGGTGTCCCCCCTACAGTGCCCTCCTTTCCCTGCTTCACAGGGCTCGGAATGGGAGTTGAGGTCGTAGGTTAATCTGCCTTGGAGCTCTTCTTATGTGTACTCTTAGCAGGCACCAGCTTCTCAGCGGGCACGGAAACTGTCTGCTTGTCTTTGCGAGACGCTTTTGGGACAGGAAAGTCCTTGGCTGGGGATGCCTCTGAGGCATGTGAGCCTGAGGCCTGCTTCTTGGTTTTATGGCCCTGGGTGTCGCCTGACGGGCTTTTGCCTTTGCGCTCTGGGGTGGCTTTAGTTTTCTGTGGGGATGGTGTCTGCGCCCTGGACCGCTTGGGCTGCTGCTGCTGTGTGCTGCGTGTGCTGTATCTTGCCCTTGAGCTCTGTGGTGTGTGGTCACTATCGTCAGATGTAGCCACTGGCAGGGTGTGGCCAAAGGGCCTGGAGCTGGACTCTGTGACTGTGCCAGCTGAATAGCTGTCGTCACTACGGAGGACAAAGCTTGGACAGTCCGGTGTAGCCCACCCACATCTGAATGAATGCCCTCCATGAAAGCAACGACCTGTGCCAATTTTTTGTCGTGTTCTAGGAAGGCGTCGATGAGAGTTGTCTGGCCCACACACAGCTGGCGCAAAAGGTCCACAGACTCAACACTGAGGGCAGCAGGGGAGACAGGGGCAGGGGCAGCAGTGCCTGGGGTGAAGGACACTCTTCCCTTCTTACTGGTGCGAACACGGCCAGCACAAGTGGAAGTAGGTGGGCGGGTGGGCGCTGGACGCTGTGTGGTGGAAGAGGAGGCAGAGTTCCTGCTCCCTGTGCCCACCAACAGAGATGTGTCACCGCTGGCGTCAGATGACGTTGAGGTTGGTGTCTCTGGCTGTGATTCCTCAAGCAGACTCCTGTCCCCCTCCGAGGTGGTGGTTACATCAGTGTCACTGTGCTCGTGTGTAGCAGTCGTGCTTGATGCCTCACCACTGGTGTCCGTCCCCTGTCCTTCCGTGCCCACGGGAGATGCTGCATGAGAGAGAGAGATGTAGGGTCAGTTCATTGGCATCAACACAACCATCATATGCAAGCAAAGCACTAAACAAGATAATGATATCTCCATGTTGCACACCACCCTGTGCAGTAACATTGTGCAACCTCAATTCTGAATTCGAATTTTGTGTGTTATCAAGCAAACATGGCATAAGTGAGCCATGTGATGACCACACAACCAAATTGCCTGCCGGTGGCTCTGTTTAACCAGACACACAAATACCTCTGAGCACACCTAGGGCCCTGAGGGGGGCAAAGATGTACCTCCCAACATGTTGCCACTGTCACATCTGGAGGGAGCAGAAGGGGACAACACAGATACAGACTACAACATAACAGTCCACAATGGCCATGAGCACATGCCATCCACCATGTCATACTTTGGGGCCCAAATACAGTTGCACATTGGTGTCAGATGTCTAGTCCTCACAATTCTGAGGTCAGGCAATGCACACATTGATGAAAGCACACTCAGATGATGCACACTGCCGTTCCCTTCCATGGGATTTCCATGACTACCCCAATGCAGACGATGCTAGAAGGCCACGACTCAGAATGCAATGTCAAGGGCCATTACCCCAATGACATGATAAAGTACAGGTAGGGAAAATGCATGACAGCTGCACCCAATACAGAGGCCACTTACAAGCCCCTGCATCACACTACCAACTTCACCAGGCCTAGCGCTGGCCCAGGCTGTGAACACATGCAGCCCCTCACAACCAAAGTCACCCTTCCCAGAATACTCACCCCCAGCTTGCTGCTGATGCTCCTTCAAACGTGCATCCAGCCCAGGCTGTGTCACAGCTAAGATGCGGGCCATCAGTGGTGTCATGCTCCTGCGTGCCAACCTGCCAGTCCGAGTGATCAGCCCCAGCGTCATCTCCGCCACGTTCTTGCTCAGCCGGCAGATGTCATCCCACCTCTTGTGACAGTGCGTGCGCCATCGGTTGGAGACACCCAGAGCCCGCACCTTGCATGCAATGGCCCTCCACACGGCCTTACGCTGGTGGACTTTGAGCTGCAGGCATGGGAGACAAGAGGGGGAAAAATCTGTGCCACAGTGTTATGTACCACTATCTCACAGTACAGGAGCATGATACTAACTCATCCCAACTTCACAGATATGTGTAGCAGAGACAATAATGCATCTCACATGGTACATTAGCATGGAAGAATCATACGCAAATGCCTGCAGGTATGAGGGTGGACACAGTACCTGCCCATCTCATACACATGCAGGATGCCAGCACAGAAAGCTATGTGTAGGCTGCCCACATCTACTGTCCATTTTGAGGGTGAGCAAGACATACATGACATTTCAATATATGTTCAGGGGAAGACTCACTGTGTCCAACAATGCGCAGCCCTCAATGTCCTTGCCCTGTGAATGGCTCACTGTGTCATAGAGGTCACATTGAGGGACATGATCCTACAAACCCACACCCTCTCACAGGGCCTGTCGTGTGCAATCTGTAGGGCTAAGATGGCTCTTTGATGGAGAGTCCTGGAAAAAACACACATGTGACACTGTACATTCAGTGATGTGTCCTTGTCTGCTTGGGCAGTGACTGTGCAGGCCAGGTGTGATCACACTGAGGTCCAACGTGGGGCATCAGAAATGTCACATGAAGGGACAATTTGAGAGCGTGAACAGTGCCTACACATGCCAGTCTGTACACATGCTGGTGGAAATGGAAGGGGCTGTGCACAATAGTATGGCAATCAGCTGTGTCATAGGTGAATGACCACCAAGAGTGTCACCCTCGGGTATTGACGTCCTGAGCATAGTGCTGAACTATAGATGATGCCAATTTTGAGTCAGACACAATTCCATCACTACCCTCTGGACGAAAAGCCTTGCTAAGGCCACAGATGAGCCTGTGAAGGACAACAGGGACCCACACCGCCATTCACACAAGCAATTACTGTCCTGACTCCTGCATTACCAACTTGCTGCGTCACTGTATGGCTGACAAGACAATACATGTCCCTCCAGTTCTGATGTTCAGGCAGGGAAACGTGTGAAATAGGCTACACACCCCTTTCACCTGGTGACAGCATGCTAGGCAGTGCATGACACAAACCCACACTCTCAGGCACATACTGCACCACATCAACGTCATGTGTGCACCCCCTGCACTCTCACTTCTACTCGGAAACACTTACCACGACATTTGGAGCACCATATAGCCTCCCATACTGTGTGAGCACCTCGTCCACCAGGACCTCCAGCTCCTCGGTGGTGAAGGGACTGGCACGGATCTTCTCAGTCCTCGTCATCACTGTGTCCAGGAGACAGGAGCAGCAGCAGGCGGTGAGGGGTGGCAGGTAGCAGGCTCTGGAGACATGAGCAGCAGCAGTTGGTGGTGAGGGTTGGCAGGCAGCAGGCTCTGGAGACAGGAACAGCAGCAGTTGGTGGTGAGGGTTGGCAGGCAGCAGGCTCTGGAGACAGGAGCAGCAGCAGTTGGTGGTGAGGGGTGGCAGGCAGCAGGCTCTGGAGACAGGAGCAGCAGCAGTTGGTGGTGAGGGGTGGCAGGCAGCAGGCTCTGAAAGCTGTGGAAATGTGAGGCTCTCGCCCACACATATATAGCCCCCTGGGGTAGTTTCAGTGGTTCTAAGCTGCTGCAATTGGTGTTTCAGATCAGCCTTTTTCAAATGCATCCAATGACCGCCTCCGCGGTGGCGGGGCACGCCTACCGCGATTTTCAAAATAGCATTAGGCTACCGCGATTGCGGTTCCTATTGGCTGTAGGGCATGGTCCATGGCGGTGACACACCGCAGGGGACAGGCGGTAGCTACCGCGATATGTGTGTCATGCCTTGCTGAGAATGAACCGGGATTGGGGTAGCGGAGCATGCCAACCACCATTTGGCCATGTGTAAATGCCAGACACTACCGCGATTGTGGCTGGGGCATTGGCGGTGACACACCTCAGGGGACAGGCGGTAGCCACCGCGATATGTGTGCCATGCCTTGCTGAGAATGGCCGGGATTTGGGTGGCGGAGCATGCCAACTGCCATTTGGCCATGTGTATATGCCAGACACTACCGCGATTGTGGCTGGTGCATTGGCGGTGACACACCGCAGGGGACAGGCGATAGCCACCGCGATATGTGTGCCATGCATTTGAGGCAGTGACCGTGATTTGGGTATCAGATCACCTTGACAGCACTTATGGACACGTCATGCAGTGTGAATGGCCAAAGGCAAGTCCTCCACAGTGCACAGTGAACACATGATTCATGGCACAAGATTGTGCACTCAATGCCAATTTGACCTTTACCCCACTGCTGACTGCACATGCCATGTTGTATATGATTAGGAACATTGGCATGTACTCACTCACATGTCACTTGTGGTTTTCTGGGCATGTACACAGAACAGTGTTGTGATGGACTCTACAATGGGTACACATCTCAATGTGTGAAAGGGCTGAGCAACTTACAGTGATGAATGTCTCACTACAGAATGTGCAGATTTGACTGTCTACTTTTCCTGGCTCATGCACATACTTGTCAATAAACGCACAGTGTTGGGTCATTGTGTGGTTGATGTGTGCCCTGTGTGACTTACACAAGAAGGTGTGGCAGTTACAGCAGCTATGTAGGAGACAGTAGTGTTGCAGTTTCACACATATGCTTTTGGTACTACTCTCTGGGCTGCCCATGCAAGATGCGGCCATGTCCCTTTGTGCATTCACATAGTTGGATATTGTTTGTGAGATGCTAGCTGTGTGAAACGTGGACAGGTGTATGGATGGTGTATCTGAAGGTGTCCCTACAAGTAAGTTGTTTTGTAAGGTATACTGTGATGCTAAAAACGTAATACACTAATGTAGCGGAGGAGGAACCTCTCACTACTTGAAGGGCCGAGAGAAACTTCGAAAGAGGAGTACACCCTCCCGTTATATAACACTGATCCACAATAAATACTCCCCTTATACCCTAACCGTGTAGTTCGGTTATTAGAATACAAACAGATACTGGTTGGTTAATGGTGGAATGTCCTTAAATGAAGCTGATGATTATACACCACTCTAAAATGGCGAAGGAGGCAACTCCTTTTGTTTTATATTCCCTCACACACCCTAGTGGTGTCATGCTTCATCATCGGGACACCCCGACGCCTATAAGTCGGGGTGGGCTCAACCGTATTGTAGGGAGCTCTTAAAGACTTGTTTGGCCAGGGGGTTAAAGATTAAAAATCCACTGGCAGATCCCGGTTTCCCTTTATTTTTGGATCTGTCAAGGATATTAAAATAAAGAAGAATAAGGTCATTGGGATATTATGGTCCTAAGACCCTAAAGCCAACATGTTTCAGTCCAATTCAAGCCCAAAATATGGTGCAGGACTTTCTTCAGGGCGATAACGTTGTCCCCCCTGGAAGGGTAGAAATAAGGAATTTCCCTATACTAATTTTATTAAAGGGCAGAAAGCTGCTCACTTTGTTTGACACAATCTTGTAAATTTTTAGATCACTCAATCTGAAAAAAGACAAAGATAACGACAAAACAAACACCACACCATTGTTATAGGCATGTATACAGTATCTGATATCACAAGTAGTGAAGATTGACATCACCCTCTGTGCCAATTATGCCCGAGGGTGATAAAGCACAGCAACAAGCATGCTAATACAGATTACGTAACGCATGCTCATTCGTAGGTCTATATCACACTCTAGAACGTGCGCATAATTGTGGTGTAGCGGCTGATAGTCGCATACTAACAATCTCTAAACCAATTTGCGTGCTGTGATTGTTTGTGAAAAATTGTGAAACAACATACACTCGCATTCATACCGCTGTTAAAAATGTCGTAAAAATACATACAGGACACATAAAATACTGAGTCTTACCCCATATAGGGAGAGGTTAAACTTCCCGTGGGACCTCCCTTAGAAATGGGGTAGCCCTGTAGTCAGACACTGGTGCCGTGAAAAACGATCGAAAAAGTCCACGGTCACATTTATCCACATTATGTGATTGAGGTAGGAAATGAAATGAAATAAACAAAACCAAAGAACATGCGTCAATAAATGCGGAAGACAAAACCTCCGTGTTGGAGATGCATGCACTCATACCTGTTTCCGGCGTTCTTTCATTCATATTACTCACGTCATCAAGGGTCCTGCCCCGTAGTATGACCTGTTCGGTGTGGGTCCCAGCGGCTTGTGGCAACCGGGAAACTACACTCGCTACTTCTTAAAAGGACGCTCTGATTGCCGCGCCTACTTCCGCGGTCATAACAGGTTCTATCCTGACCGCCCCATGGACTCTGGGAAATGTAGTTTATAAATACCCAGAGTTAAGGAAATGAAGCAGCCACTGCAGTACACTCATATGGAAAACCCGATGCTTATATATTTGATCGAAAAAGATTCTATATTTTGGTGTAGGGCCTCAATGATGTTAGTGTTCACACTGTTTGCAAAACAATCGTTGAAGCAAGGGCACATAAAGTAAATGTAAAATCTGCCATATAAACTTTATGATTATCGCGTTGCGCGTGCGTCCTAAGCACGTATGCCCTTCTGGTTATGGGAACAGTAGTTCCCTCGTTATACTAATGTATAAACAATCCTATGATAGTGTTGTCGCGCATAAGCATTAATCTGCAATTAATTCCTATAGCAATTATAAATCCCCTATCAAACAATAACTATTGTGAAACAACCACTTGTAATGCCGGTTAGTTGATGTAAATATAAGGAAAGTATTCTCAGCGAATTTACCATGCTAGAATTAAATAATTAAGTTGAAAAACCTAAGTTAAAGAACCTAATACTCAGTAGGGTGTGTCAATATAGTGTCACAGATGGGGAAATACAATCCCAGCTAATGCTAAATCAGTGTCGGGTTCAATTTCAGTATCCATATACAGTGTTTTTAATTCATCTGGTCTTGTTAAGTTGGTGCCAGGGAATAGAATCATTTAACCCGTGGGTGTATGTTTTTAATCGGTGCACCCAACGCTGCTCCCTCTCCAAGAGTCTTCTAGTTACATCGCCTTCTCCTGTGACTTTTTCAATTATTGTCCAACATAAATCCTTATCAGAGTGTTTCATCTCCACATAATGGGATGTTAATCTTGTTGCTGTGATCGACCTTCTGATTGTGCTCCTATGTTCGCTTATGCGCACCTTTATTTTTCTCCCAGTCAAGCCGATATACATTAGTTGGCATGGGCATTTTATCATGTATATAACCTTATCACTGTTACAATTAGTATGGGTCCGCTGTTCCCATGGGTGATGCATGCCCAAGTCAATTTCTTTTGTATGTTTCGTGAACTCACATACAACACATGACCCACATGGATAGTGTCCAGTGACCGGAGGTTGATCCCAGAGAGTCAACTGGTGAGTTATTTTTGATCTCTTCAGATCTGTGTGTATCAAGGAGTCTCTAAGGCTCTTGTTTCTTCGAAATGAAAACATAGGTTTTTCATATTTAAGTTTGTTAGATGGAAGGATTTCCCACTTTTTGTTGATAATTTTCTTAATGTCGTTGGATGATGTATTATATGTTGTAACACAAAAAATTGAATCTTTCACCTCCTTCAAGTTTGTATCCAGTAACGCATCCCTCGGGGTAATGCGAGATCTTTTCATCGCTTTCTCAATAATTCTTTTAGGATATGCTCTTTGTTCCAATTTCTTCGACAATATTTCAGCTTCCATCTTATAATCTTGAAGATCCTGGCAGTTTCTGCGTATGCGCAGAAATTGGCCTATGGGTAGATTTTCCCTGAGGGAGCGTGGATGTGCGCTTTCAAAATGTAACAGACTGTTTTTGTCGGTTGGTTTTGTATACAAAGAGCTGACCAGGCTGTTGTTATTCGCCCGGATCCTAACATCCAAAAACGAGACCTCCTCATGGTTGTAAGTCATGGTGAACTTTAAATGTGGATTCAGTTGGTTCAGCCATTTATGGAAATTAGCCAGAGTTGTTGAATTACCATTCCATATCATCAGGACGTCATCGATGTATCGCCACCACTTACTGATGTTATTAGAGTAAGGGTTGGTGGGCCAAATGTGTTGTTCTTCCATTTGGCCCACATACAGACACGCTATGCTAGGCGCGAAGGTGCTGCCCATTGAAGTGCCATGAACCTGGAGATATAGCTGTTCCTCGAACCTGAAGAAATTCTCCATGAGTGCTATGCGCATCAGTGTAATGACCCAATCTACGGGGGCATCCCAGGTCCAATTTTCTTGTTTCAGAAGGTTCTCAATAACCCGGATGCTCTCCTCTTGTGGGATGCTCGTATAGAGTGCTTCAACATCTAAACAAACCATTATATTATGCCTAGGATCATAATCAATGTCTGATATTAGGTTGAGCAGATGTTTTGTATCCTGAACATATGACCTGATGCGTGTGACTAATGGGCGTAGAAACCAATCGGTAAATTTGGAAAGAGGTTCAAGAAGTGACCCTAACCCCGACACGATGGGTCTACCGGGAGGAGGTATTTTTCCTTTGTGTATTTTTGGTATTGTGTAAAATATGGGTATTCTAGGGTCATCAGGATTGAGGAATTCATGCTCTTTCTTAGTAATCCAGTCTCGTTCCAGGGCATCAGCGGTCAGTGTATTTATGGTTTTCTTTAACCGTATGGTGGGATCCTTGTTGATTTTCTTGTAGTATTTTATATCTGCCAGGAGGTTCATACAGGCGGTTCTATAAGCCGTAGTGCTCTGAATGACAGTAGCCCCACCTTTATCCGCTGGTTTAATAACAATGTCAGTTCTTGTACCCAGGGTTTTCAACGCGTCTCTTTCTTTTTTATTCAAATTGTCATAGACGCCTCTTTTAGTTGGTAATTCCTCAATTTCCTTTGTTACACTCTCTTCGAACGCAATCACCTCAGGGGGCATTAATGATGTTGGTGGAAAGAAATTTGATTTTAGTCGTAAGGTCGTGTGTGTTTCATCCTCCATTAGTGCCTCTTTATCCCTGAAGAATGTTTTTATACGTATTTTCCTGAAGAATTCGCTTAGTTCACACCGTATCTGGAATTTGTCCAAATATGCAGTTGGAACAAAACCAAGTCCCTTGTTGAGAACAGCAGTTTCTTCTGCACCAAGGATGTGGTCTGTCAGGTTGACCACTAATCCTTGGTTGCACTCGTTCCTGCTTGTGGGCCTTTGGTCATGCTCCGTGTGTTCACTGGAGTGTTGTTGTCCTCCCATTGTACTTGTTTGTTCACGTTGTTTCTTCTTCCACGTCTCCCCCTTCTTCCACCCTGTCCTAAAAAACGGTTCTGATTATAGTTCGGTTGGAAGAACGGAACCGGATGGTATTGTGGAGGTCCATGGAATTGTGGTGGTCCATGGAATGGCACTGGCCCGTATGGACTGGGCCATGGATACATCTGGGATGGTTGGTATCCCTGGTTGAAGTTTCCTCTTCTCGGTTTCCTTGGTCTACCTCTCCAACTTTTGTTGGAACCGTCACTGGACCAGTCCTCATTCGCTGACTCCAAATTGCTTGAATCCCCTTGATACGACGATCCAGAATCAGAATTATCCTGGCTTTTATAGTCGTCTTTTATATAGGGGTATACTTTCTCATGTGAGAATTTCTTAAGATCTTTCTGTAGCTTATTGACTTTACTCTGCATCAGAAAGTCTTTGTGTTCCCTAATCTCTTTGTTGACCTCCTCTAGTTTTTTCTTGTAGAGTGAGATCTTGATTTCCGTTATAAGAGCATCTTCACTGGTCTTGATCTTTACCAGGATAGCTTCTGAAAGGCGTTTTGCAGTATTTATGATGAGGATCAGCCAATCGCGCGTGCACCGCCACGCGATTAGTGACCACTCTCTTTTGAACAAGGGATCATCTAAGAAAATTCTGGGGCGTTGGTCACTAAGAGACCCTTAGGTGCAGCATTGCCTCGCAGATATTCCGTTAGAATTGCCCCGTGAAGTAAGATTTTCATCTGGGCACGTTTCAATTCTTTTAGTTCATCCCAATTCTGCGCTTGGTTAAGGCTCTGGTTAATATTTGTGTCTGGGAATAATGATGGGCCGGCCAAAATAGCAGATGCCATTTCATCCGTGTACCCTATGCCAAGGGTCTCAGATGTTGTCAATGTGCCTGGTGTATTCATGATGAAGTGGTTTTAAGACAAGAAATAAAAAGCGGTGAGTGAATCCTTCCAAATTTCCACAATTTTTTCAAACAAAATTATCTAGGGTTCTATAACCCTGTTTTTTTGGGGGGGATGCCCCACAGCTGTGCGCTGCACAAAACGTAATACACTAATGTAGCGGAGGAGGAACCTCTCACTACTTGAAGGGCCGAGAGAAACTTCGAAAGAGGAGTACACCCTCCCGTTATATAACACTGATCCACAATAAATACTCCCCTTATACCCTAACCGTGTAGTTCGGTTATTAGAATACAAACAGATACTGGTTGGTTAATGGTGGAATGTCCTTAAATGAAGCTGATGATTATACACCACTCTAAAATGGCGAAGGAGGCAACTCCTTTTGTTTTATATTCCCTCACACACCCTAGTGGTGTCATGCTTCATCATCGGGACACCCCGACGCCTATAAGTCGGGGTGGGCTCAACCGTATTGTAGGGAGCTCTTAAAGAATTGTTTGGCCAGGGGTTAAAGATTAAAAATCCACTGGCAGATCCTGGTTTCCTTTATTTTTGGATCTGTCAAGGATATTAAAATAAAGAAGAATAAGGTCATTGGGATATTATGGTCCTAAGACCCTAAAGCCAACATGTTTCAGTCCAATTCAAGCCCAAAATATGGTGCAGGACTTTCTTCAGGGCGATAACGTTGTCCCCCTGGAAGGGTAGAAATAAGGAATTTCCCTATACTAATTTTATTAAAGGGCAGAAAGCTGCTCACTTTGTTTGACACAATCTTGTAAATTTTTAGATCACTCAATCTGAAAAAAGACAAAAATAACGACAAAACAAACACCACACCATTGTTATAGGCATGTATACAGTATCTGATATCACAAGTAGTGAAGATTGACATCACCCTCTGTGCCAATTATGCCCGAGAGTGATAAAGCACAGCAACAAGCATGCTAATACAGATTACGTAACGCATGCTCATTCGTAGGTCTATATCACACTCTAGAACGTGCGCATAATTGTGGTGTAGCGGCTGATAGTCGCATACTAACAATCTCTAAACCAATTTGCGTGCTGTGATAGTTTGTGAAAAATTGTGAAAAAACATACACTTGCATTCATACCGCTGTTAAAACTGTCGTAAAAATACATACAGGACACATAAAATACCGAGTCTTACCCCATATAGGGAGAGGTTAAACTTCTCGTGGGACCTCCCTTAGAAATGGGGTAGCCCTGTAGTCAGACACTGGTGCCGTGAAAACGATCGAAAAAGTCCACGGTCAGATTTATGCACATTATGTGATTGAGGTAGGAAATGATATGAAATAAACATTTCCTACCTCAATCACATAATGTGGATAAATCTGACCGTGGACTTTTTCGATCGTTTTTCACGGCACCAGTGTCTGACTACAGGGCTACCCCATTTCTAAGGGAGGTCCCACGAGAAGTTTAACCTCTCCCTATATGGGGTAAGACTAGGTATTTTATGTGTCCTGTATGTATTTTTACGACATTTTTAACAGCGGTATGAATGCGAGTGTATGTTGTTTCACAATTTTTCACAAACAATCACAGCACGCAAATTGGTTTAGAGATTGTTAGTATGCGACTATCAGCCGCTACACCACAATTATGCGCACGTTCTAGAGTGTGATATAGACCTACGAATGAGCATGCGTTACGTAATCTGTATTAGCATGCTTGTTGCTGTGCTTTATCACTCTCGGGCATAATTGGCACAGAGGGTGATGTCAATCTTCACTACTTGTGATATCAGATACTGTATACATGCCTATAACAATGGTGTGGTGTTTGTTTTGTCGTTATTTTTGTCTTTTTCAGATTGAGTGATCTAAAAATTTACAAGATTGTGTCAAACAAAGTGAGCAGCTTTCTGCCCTTTAATAAAATTAGTATAGGGAAATTCCTTATTTCTACCCTTCCAGGGGGACAACGTTATCGCCCTGAAGAAAGTCCTGCACCATATTTTGGGCTTGAATTGGACTGAAACATGTTGGCTTTAGGGTCTTAGGACCATAATATCCCAATGACCTTATTCTTCTTTATTTTAATATCCTTGACAGATCCAAAATAAAGGAAACCGGGATCTGCCAGTGGATTTTTAATCTTTAACCCCTGGCCAAACAATTCTTTAAGAGCTCCCTACAATACGGTTGAGCCCACCCCGACTTATAGGCGTCGGGGTGTCCCGATGATGAAGCATGACACCACTAGGGTGTGTGAGGGAATATAAAACAAAAGGAGTTGCCTCCTTCGCCATTTTAGAGTGGTGTATAATCATCAGCTTCATTTAAGGACATTCCACCATTAACCAACCAGTATCTGTTTGTATTCTAATAACCGAACTACACGGTTAGGGTATAAGGGGAGTATTTATTGTGGATCAGTGTTATGTAACGGGAGGGTGTACTCCTCTTTCGAAGTTTCTCTCGGCCCTTCAAGTAGTGAGAGGTTCCTCCTCCGCTACATTAGTGTATTACGTTTTGTGCAGCGCACAGCTGTGGGGCATCCCCCCCAAAAAATAGGGTCATAGAACCCTAGATAATTTTGTTTGAAAAAATTGTGGAAATTTGGAAGGATTCACTCACCGCTTTTTATTTATTGTCTTAAAACCACTTCATCATGAATACACCAGGCACATTGACAACATCTGAGACCCTTGGCATAGGGTACACGGATGAAATGGCGTCTGCTATTTTGGCCGGCCCATCATTATTCCCAGACACAAATATTAACCAGAGCCTTAACCAAGCACAGAATTGGGATGAACTAAAAGAATTGAAACGTGTCCAGATGAAAATCTTACTTCACGGGGCAATTCTAACGGAATATCTGCGAGGCAATGCTGCACCTAAGGGTCTCTTAGTGACCAACGCCCCAGAATTTTCTTAGATGATCCCTTGTTCAAAAGAGAGTGGTCACTAATCGCGTGGCGGTGCACGCGCGATTGGCTGATCCTCATCATAAATACTGCAAAACGCCTTTCAGAAGCTATGCTGGTAAAGATCAAGACCAGTGAAGATGCTCTTATAACGGAAATCAAGATCTCACTCTACAAGAAAAACTAGAGGAGGTCAACAAAGAGATTAGGGAACACAAAGACTTTCTGATGCAGAGTAAAGTCAATAAGCTACAGAAAGATCTTAAGAAATTCTCACATGAGAAAGTATACCCCTATATAAAAGACGACTATAAAAGCCAGGATAATTCTGATTCTGGATTGTCGTATCAAGGGGATTCAAGCAATTCGGAGTCAGAAAATGAGGACTGGTCCAGTGATGGTTCCAACAAAAGTTGGAGAGGTAGACCAAGGAAACCGAGAAGAGGAAACTTCAACCAGGGATATCAACCATCCCAGATGTATCCATGGCCCAGTCCATACGGGCCAGTGCCATTCCATGGACCACCACAATTCCATGGACCTCCACAATACCATCCGGTTCCGTTCTTCCAACCTAACTATAATCAGAACCGTTTTTTAGGACAGGGTGGAAGAAGGGGGAGACGTGGAAGAAGAAACAACGTGAACAAACAAGTACAATGGGAGGACAACAACACTCCAGTGAATACACGGAGCATGACCAAAGGCCCACAAGCAGGAACGAGTGCAACCAAGGATTAGTGGTCAATCTGACAGACCACATCCTAGGTGCAGAAGAAACTGCTGTTCTCAACAAGGGACTTGGTTTTGTTCCAACTGCATATTTGGACAAATTCCAGATACGGTGTGAACTAAGCGAATTCTTCAGGAAAATACGTATAAAAACATTCTTCAGGGATAAAGAGGCACTAATGGAGGATGAAACACACACGACCTTACGACTAAAATCAAATTTCTTTCCACCAACATCATTAATGCCCCTGAGGTGATTGCGTTCGAAGAGAGTGTAACAAAGGAAATTGAGGAATTACCAACTAAAAGAGGCGTCTATGACAATTTGAATAAAAAGAAAGAGACGCGTTGAAAACCCTGGGTACAAGAACTGACATTGTTATTAAACCAGCGGATAAAGGTGGGGCTACTGTCATTCAGAGCACTACGGCTTATAGAACCGCCTGTATGAACCTCCTGGCAGATATAAAATACTACAAGAAAATCAACAAGGATCCCACCATACGGTTAAAGAAAACCATAAATACACTGACCGCTGATGCCCTGGAACGAGACTGGATTACTAAGAAAGAGCATGAATTCCTCAATCCTGATGACCCTAGAATACCCATATTTTACACAATACCAAAAATACACAAAGGAAAAATACCTCCTCCCGGTAGACCCATCGTGTCTGGGTTAGGGTCACTTCTTGAACCTCTTTCCAAATTTACCGATTGGTTTCTACGCCCATTAGTCACACGCATCAGGTCTTATGTTCAGGATACAAAACATCTGCTCAACCTAATATCAGACATTGATTATGATCCTAGGCATAATATAATGGTTTGTTTAGATGTTGAAGCACTCTATACGAGCATCCCACAAGAGGAGAGCATCCGGGTTATTGAGAACCTTCTGAAACAAGAAAATTGGACCTGGGATGCCCCCGTAGATTGGGTCATTACACTGATGCACATAGCACTCATGGAGAATTTCTTCAGGTTCGAGGAACAGCTATATCTCCAGGTTCATGGCACTTCAATGGGCAGCACCTTCGCGCCTAGCATAGCGTGTCTGTATGTGGGCCAAATGGAAGAACAACACATTTGGCCCACCAACCCTTACTCTAATAACATCAGTAAGTGGTGGCGATACATCGATGACGTCCTGATGATATGGAATGGTAATTCAACAACTCTGGCTAATTTTCATAAATGGCTGAACCAATTGAATCCACATTTAAAGTTCTCCATGACTTACAACCATGAGGAGGTCTCGCTTTTGGATGTTAGGATCCGGGCTAATAACAACAGCCTGGTCAGCTCTTTGTATACAAAACCAACCGACAAAAACAGTCTGTTACATTTTGAAAGCGCACATCCACGCTCTCTCAGGGAAAATCTACCCATAGGCCAATTTCTGCGCATACGCAGAAACTGCCAGGATCTTCAAGATTATAAGATGGAAGCTGAAATATTGTCGAAGAAATTGGAACAAAGAGCATATCCTAAAAGAATTATTGAGAAAGCGATGAAAAGATCTCGCAATTCCCCGAGGGATGCGTTACTGGATACAAACTTGAAGGAGGTGAAAGATTCAATTTTTTGTGTTACAACATATAATACATCATCCAATGACATTAAGAAAATTATCAACAAAAAGTGGGAAATCCTTACATCTAACAAACTTAAATATGAAAAACCTATGTTTTCATTTCGAAGAAACAAAAGCCTTAGAGACTCCTTGATACACACAGACCTGAAGAGATCAAAAATAACTCACCAGTTGACTCTCTGGGATCAACCTCCGGTCACTGGACACTATCCATGTGGGTCATGTGTTGTATGTGAGTTCACGAAACATACAAAAGAAATTGACTTGGGCATGCATCACCCATGGGAACAGCGGACCCATACTAATTGTAACAGTGATAAGGTTATATACATGATAAAATGCCCATGCCAACTAATGTATATCGGCATGACTGGGAGAAAAATAAAGGTGCGCATAAGCGAACATAGGAGCACAATCAGAAGGTCGATCACAGCAACAAGATTAACATCCCATTATCTGGAGATGAAACACTCTGATAAGGATTTATGTTGGACAATAATTGAAAAAGTCACAGGAGAAGGCGATGTAACTAGAAGACTCTTGGAGAGGGAGCAGCGTTGGGTGCACCGATTAAAAACATACACCCACGGGTTAAATGATTCTATTCCCTGGCACCAACTTAACAAGACCAGATGAATTAAAAACACTGTATATGGATACTGAAATTGAACCCGACACTGATTTAGCATTAGCTGGGATTGTATTTCCCCATCTGTGACACTATATTGACACACCCTACTGAGTATTAGGTTCTTTAACTTAGGTTTTTCAACTTAATTATTTAATTCTAGCATGGTAAATTCGCTGAGAATACTTTCCTTATATTTACATCAACTAACCGGCATTACAAGTGGTTGTTTCACAATAGTTATTGTTTGATAGGGGATTTATGATTGCTGTAGGAATTAATTGCAGATTAATGCTCATGCGCGACAACACTATCATAGGATTGTTTATACATTAGTATAACGAGGGAACTACTGTTCCCATAACCAGAAGGACATACGTGCTTAGGACGCACGCACAACGCGATTATCATAAAGTTTATATGGCAGATTTTACATTTACTTTATGTGCCCTTGCTTCAACGATTGTTTTGCAAACAGTGTGAACACTAACATCATTGAGGCCCTATACCAAAATATAGAATCTTTTTCGATCAAATATATAAGCATCGGGTTTTCCATATGAGTGTACTGCAGTGGCTGCTTCATTTCCTTAACTCTGGGTATTTATAAACTACATTTCCCAGAGTCCATGGGGCGGTCAGGATAGAACCTGTTATGACCGCGGAAGTAGGCGCGGCAATCAGAGCGTCCTTTTAAGAAGTAGCGAGTGTAGTTTCCCGGTTGCCACAAGCCGCTGGGACCCACACCGAACAGGTCACACTACGGGGCAGGACCCTTGATGACGTGAGTAAAATGAATGACTGAACGCCGGAAACAGGTATGAGTGCATGCATCTCCAACACGGAGGTTTTGTCTTCCGCATTTATTGACGCATGTTCTTTGGTTTTGTTTATTTCATTTCATTTCCTACCTCAATCACATAATGTGGATAAATCTGACCGTGGACTTTTTCGATCGTTTTTCACGGCACCAGTGTCTGACTACAGGGCTACCCCATTTCTAAGGGAGGTCCCACGAGAAGTTTAACCTCTCCTATATGGGGTAAGACTCTGTATTTTATGTGTCCTGTATGTATTTTTACGACATTTTTAACAGCGGTATGAATGCGAGTGTATGTTGTTTCACAATTTTTCACAAACAATCACAGCACGCAAATTGGTTTAGAGATTGTTAGTATGCGACTATCAGCCGCTACACCACAATTATGCGCACGTTCTAGAGTGTGATATAGACCTACGAATGAGCATGCGTTACGTAATCTGTATTAGCATGCTTGTTGCTGTGCTTTATCACTCTCGGGCATAATTGGCACAGAGGGTGATGTCAATCTTCACTACTTGTGATATCAGATACTGTATACATGCCTATAACAATGGTGTGGTGTTTGTTTTGTCGTTATCTTTGTCTTTTTTCAGATTGAGTGATCTAAAAATTTACAAGATTGTGTCAAACAAAGTGAGCAGCTTTCTGCCCTTTAATAAAATTAGTATAGGGAAATTCCTTATTTCTACCCTTCCAGGGGGACAACGTTATCGCCCTGAAGAAAGTCCTGCACCATATTTTGGGCTTGAATTGGACTGAAACATGTTGGCTTTAGGGTCTTAGGACCATAATATCCCAATGACCTTATTCTTCTTTATTTTAATATCCTTGACAGATCCAAAAATAAAGGGAAACCGGGATCTGCCAGTGGATTTTTAATCTTTAACCCCTGGCCAAACAAGTCTTTAAGAGCTCCCTACAATACGGTTGAGCCCACCCCGACTTATAGGCGTCGGGGTGTCCCGATGATGAAGCATGACACCACTAGGGTGTGTGAGGGAATATCAAACAAAAGGAGTTGCCTCCTTCGCCATTTTAGAGTGGTGTATAATCATCAGCTTCATTTAAGGACATTCCACCATTAACCAACCAGTATCTGTTTGTATTCTAATAACCGAACTACACGGTTAGGGTATAAGGGGAGTATTTATTGTGGATCAATACTGTGATGCTAGTCATTGTTTCAGTTGTGTCAGTCAAAACGTAAGATGTCAGACACATCTCCTGGTGTATTGCGTTGACATGTGTCCTCTTTCATCTCACCTAGGAGGAGACCAAATCTGCTTCGTCCCTTCACAGTGCTGGCAGACATGGAGGATGAGGAGGTAATACGGAAATTCCGGCTGGATCGAGACACCCTCCAAGACCTAGGTGCTATGTTGGAGCCCCACCTGCAGCCTCGCAGGACATATCCGGGTGCTTTCACAGCAACGTCGAAGGTGATGGCGGCCCTGCATTTTTTTGCTTCTGGATCTTTCCAGCACACGGTGTCCAGCACAGGTGGGATGTCACAACCTATGTTCAGTATGGTGCTACGGGATGTCCTGTCCGCTATGATGATCTACAAGGACAGATATATCCATTGACCCAGGAGGCATGAATTGGCGGCTGTGAAGGGCGATTTTTATGCACTTGGGCACATCCCCAATGTTGTTGGTGCCATTGACTGCACACATGTTGGCCTGGTTCCACCACAGGCACGGGAGCACATCTACAGGAATAGGAAACATTTCCATTCCATCAATGTGCAGGTGGTGTGCCAGGCCGATATGATCATCTCACACATCTGTGCCAAATTTCCTGGCTCTGCCCATGACTCCTACATCATGCGTAACAGCATTCTGCCACAGCTGATGGATAATCTGCTTCCGGAGCGTGCATGGATTGTGGGTGAGTATGCAGTGTCAAGTAGCGTGCTGTGTGTGTGACATGCTGTCCTCTGCCACAGTTGTATTACAAAGTTGGTCTGTGTATCTCCCACCTAGGTGATTCTGCAAATCCCAACCGTCCTTGGTTGCTGAGCCCACTGCGAAATCCCAGGACCCCAAGTGAAGTCCGCTATAATGATGCCCATGGGAGGACACGTCGTGTGGTGGAACGTACTTTTGGTCTCCTGAAGTCAAGGTTTCGCTGCCTGGACAGGACCGGAGGTGCATTGATGTACTCGCCCAAAAAGGTGTGTCAGATTGTAGTTGCATGCTGCATGCTCCACAACCTGGCCTTGCGCAAGGAGATCCCCCTGCTCCTGGACGCTGATGATCAGCCGAGGCCGCCGCCTGCAAACCAACACATGTCCAGTGACGAAGATAGTGGAGAGGAGGAAGGTGTCGACCTGCGTCAACAGCTCATCAACCGCTACTTCACTTGAAGGTGAGTGACAATGTACAACAGACCCATTGTCTGCTGATGTTGTTGTTGGTGAAAAGGTCTATGTGAGCTTTGTGACTGCAGCCTGTTGTTGACTCAGTGCTGGCTGCCAACGTTTCTTGGACAGGGTAGTTTGGCACAGTTCCAGGATTTCTCTGTCGGTACTGTTGCTCATTGTGATGTGTGCATGTTGGAGTACCTTGATGACAGGTGTTTTGTGATGGCTGTGATGCCACCGCGTGACTAGTAAATATTGTTATGTTGTGTTTTTCCAGGTCCCATCAGCCTCTCCTTGCCTACAAACAATCCGTGCTCCTGGTACATTGTACTCATGGTGAACATTGTACATCCTGTGATTAAAACACGGAGCAGACACAACAACATTGGTGTGTAAGGAGTGTTTATTTACAATGGGTACATGTGACAGTGGAGTGCATATTTACCAAAAGGTGAATGGTGAAGCAATGAGTTGTCAGTGATGGAAGATGAGACAATCAAGTAGTCACCACATAGATGTGGTGACCCAGTCCAACAGACGGATGACATTCACATGGCAGTGTGGGGAAGGACAGTCTACGAAGTCTATGGCAGGGTGAAGAGGGGTGCCATCATGGCTGGCTCCTTGACTGGCGTTTGGCAGGTGCTTTGCCACGGGATACTACCAGGGATTTCTTGATCCCCCTTGATCGTTTGGCAGGGGGGGCCTCTGCTGCAGGGCCAGTGGGGTCTGAGGAGTCCCCCCTTTCCGTGGCGGCAGGGGAGGGTGTGGAACTGTCATCCTGAGGGGCCACCAGAGGGAGGTGGAGGTGTTGTTTGTGCCGCAGGCCTGGCCCTCAGTACCGCCACTAGCTGGCCCAAGAGGTCCACGATTTGGCCCATGCGGGTGTCTATGGACCTCAGCAGCAGGCGGAGCTTGCGGGAATCTTCCTGAGCCTGGCCCGTTTGTCCCTGAGCCCGTTCATAGGCCCCAATAACTCTGGTGATGTTGTCCAGGGCTTCGGTCCCAGTGTCCGTTTGGCTCAAACTCCTCCTTGCCCTCCCATCTGCCCTGCTGTGACGGACCTGTTGCCTCACCACTGCACGCACCCGCATACTCTCCCTGCCCTCCTCTGTTGTTGGGGTGGGGTGGTCATCCTCTGGGGCAGGGCGAGTGTTGCAGGCAGTACTGGTGGTTGTGGTGGTGGTTGTGGTGGTGGAGGCCACACAGGTCGTTTCAGCAGGGTTCAGCGTGGTTGTTGTTGTTGCTGATGTGGTGGTGGAGGGGACATTGGGGACCTGGGACCTGTTGCGCCCTGGCATGCCAGATGGGCCGGCTTCAAGCTCGGCATCCTCGAAATCCAGGGAGTCATCATCAGTGAGTCCATGTTCCGGGGGGGTGGAGGCTGGCTCTGCAGGTTGGTGTTGTCATCCTCTGCAGTCAGTCCTTGGTCACCTGTGGGACAGAGGGGAAATGGTAACTGACGGGCACCCTCAGGCTTGTTGTTCAATGTATCTTATTTACAGGTCATGCAACACACAGTTTACTAGTTTGCACATTGCATGTCTGCACAGTAAGGTGCATCTTGACATGATGTGGAGGTACATACATTAATATTCAACAGTGTGACATGTCAATGGATACCATGCCCCACGTGCACAATTTGTGATTACGAGGTAATGTTGTCATCTGTCAACTGGCGGCTATACGACTTGATGTGCGGCATCTTTGCTGATTACTCTGCCTGGCATGCGTTACATCTGCGCATGAACTAGCCATTGTCATCTCATGCATACCTTTGTCATGTCCTGTGCTTTGATTTATTTTTTCTACAGACCATGCTTGCTTTGTTTTCATATGGTCCTTCAAGCTCAACCCACATGGATCTTACAGGTAGCATTCAGTGCTGTACATGTCTAGTCCCGGATTCACTTCAACATGGTATTTGGTGAGTCAAACTTTTGTTTCTGTGACAGTTACATACGCTTAGCTGTCTGCACACTGTAATTTGATATTGTATCTGTGTCAATTTTGTTGGGGTGTGAGGGCTGGTGTTGTCATATGGCTCCATGCTTTTGGGAAGGAATGGTGGTGTGCATGCACTGTCTACTTACCTGTTCTGTTGTCACATTGGGGTGGAGTTTCTAACACATCTCTCTGGCTGTGTGCTTAAGTGCTACTTCCTGCTCAGGGGTGGGACAGGGGTGCCTGGTGGGAGTTGTAGTGCAGGCCTCCCACCCCCAAACAGCCCTCCCTGGGAAGATTGCTACCTACCTGTTATGTGAGGGGGAACCTTACAATGACTGTCACATGCTTCTGGGTGTGGTGGAGTGCTACATCCTGCTCAGGGGTGGGACAGGGGGCCTGGTGGGAGTTGTTGTGCAGGCCTCCCAACCCCAAACAGCCCTCCCTGGGAAGATGGCTACTTAACTGTTGGGTCAAGGTGAACAATGCAATGGGTGCCACATGCTTCTGGGTGTGGGGGGAGTGCTACATCCTGCTCAGGGGTGGGACAGGGGTGCCTGGTGGGAGTTGTAGTGCAGGCCTCCCAACCCCTAACACCCCTTCCTGTGAAGATGGCTACCTACCTGTAAGTTTGGTTGTTGTAATACGATGGCTGCCACATGCTTCTGGGTGTGGTGGAGTGCTACATCCTGCTCAGGGGTGGGACAGGGGTGCCTGGTGGGAGTTGTAGTGCAGGCCTCCCACCCCCAAACAGCCCTCCCTGGGAAGATGGCTACCTAAATGTTATGTGAGGGGGAACCTTACAATAACTGCCACATGGTTCTGGGTGTGGTGGAGTGCTACATCCTGCTCAAGGGTGGGACAGGGGGCCTTGTGGGAGTTGTGGTGCAGGCCTCACACCCCCAAACAGCCCTCCCTGGGAAGATGGCTACCTACCTGTTAGGTCAAGGTGAACAATACAATGGCTGCCACATGCTTCTGGGTGTGGGGGAGTGCTATATCCTGCTCAGGGGTGGGACAGGGGGCCTGGTGGGAGTTGTTGTGCAGGCCTCCCAACCCCAAACAGCCCTCCCTGGGAAGATGGCTACCTACCTGTTAGGTCAAGGTCAACAGTGCAATGGCTGCCACATGCTTCTGGGTGTGGGGGGAATGCTACATCCTGCTCAGGGGTAGGACAGGGGGCCTGGTGGGAGTTGTTGTGCAGGCCTCCCAACCCCAAACAGCCCTCCCTGGGAAGATGGCTACCTACCTGTTGGGTCAAGGTGAACAATGCAATGGCTGCCACATGCTTCTGGGTGTGGGGGGGAGTGCTACATCCTGCTCAGGGGTGGGACAGAGGTGCCTGGTGGGAGTTGTAGTGCAGGCCTCCCAACCCCAAACACCCCTTCCTGTGAAGATGTCTACCTACCTGTAAGTTTGGTTGCAGTAATACGATGGCTGCCACATGCTTCTGGGTGTGGTGGAGTGCTACATCCTGCTCAAGGGTGGGACAGGGGTGCCTGGTGGGAGTTGTAGTACAGGCCTCCCACCCCCAAACAGCCCTCCCTGTGAAGATGGCTACCTACCTGTTATGTGAGGGGGTACCTTACAATGACTGCCACATGCTTCTGGGTGGGTGTGGAGTGCTACATCCTGCTCAGGGGTGGGACAGGGGGGCCTGGTGGGAGTTGTTGTGCAGGCCTCCCACCCCCAAACAGCCCTCCCTGGGAAGATGGCTACCTACCTGTTAGGTCAAGGTGAACAATACAATGGCTGCCACATGCTTCTGGGTGTGGGGGAGTGCTATATCCTGCTCAGGGGTGGGACAGGGGGCCTGGTGGGAGTTGTTGTGCAGGCCTCCCAACCCCAAACAGCCCTCCCTGGGAAGATGGCTACCTACCTGTTAGGTCAAGGTGAACAGTGCAATGGCTGCCACATGCTTCTGGGTGTGGGGGGAGTGCTACATCCTGCTCAGCGGTGGGACAGGGGGGCCTTGTGGGAGTTGTGGTACAGGCCTCACACCCCCAAACAGCCCTCCCTGGGAAGATGGCTGACTATCTGTTGGTTGAGGGGGAACCATACAATTGGTGACACATGCTTCTAGGGGGGGGGAGTGCTACATCCTGCTCAGGGGTGGGTAAGGGAGACCTTGTGGGAGTTGTTGTGCTGGTTGCCTGGTCACATACAACCCTGTTAATGTTGGCTGCCTTTGAGGTGATTAAGATGGAGTGCATGTTACATCTGTGAGAGCTGTGTTGGGTATTGTGGTGCACATGAATGCATTTGGGCCTGGGAGGTGTCGCTTTGTAGTTGTGCAAGACAGTACATAGCAGTGTAATGAGAGACATCTGTTGGTACTTACCAGCCTCCACTCCCCCGGCTATTCCTGTGAGACTCTCTGGATGCAGTATGGCAAGCACCTTCTCCTCCCATGCAGTGAATGTTCTTGGTGGAATGGGAGGGCCACCGCCAGTCCTCTGAGTCAGTTGATGGTTCTTGTTCCTCTTCTTTTTGACGACACTCTTCAGGTCATGCCACCGCTTCATGATTTCCTGTTTGTTGCGTGGGGTGGTCCCTACTGCATTGATCTTTGCAACTATCCTTACCCACATTTGCGTTCTGGTGGCTAATGGTGTCTGTTGGACGAGGTTACCAAACAATTGTGGTTCTACTCGGATTATCTCATCTACCATGACTGTCAACTCACTGTCTGTGAATGTTGGCATTTTCTATGGTGACATGGTGTGTGATGTGCAAAGGGGTTAGGGGTGCAGGTGTGTAAGTGGTGGTGGTGGTGGTGATGTGTATGGTGTGTGATGTTCAAAGGTGTTGGAGGTGCAGGTGTGGGAGTGGTGGTGGTGATGTTGTGGTGTGTGTGTGTAGTGATGGTGTGTTGATTTGCCTCTCCTTTCAGCTATGGTGTTTGGCCCTTCACTTCTGGAGTATTGCAAAGGATTGTTGTCAGGGAAGGGGCTGGTTTTATACTGGGCTATGTGGGTGTGTCAGAATGGGGTATTGCTGTCAGGTGTGTTGTGTGGGTTATCCTGGGATTTGTAGTTTAGGAGTTGCCATGGGGGTGGGTCATTGGGGTGTGTTATGTGTTTTTGGGGACAGGGCTAGTTTCCTGTGTGCACTTGCTGGCCTTGTTGTGGGTTTTTTCTGTCGACCGCCATTTTTGTCACGCAGCGTCCGCAGCGGTGGCTATGCTACAGGCCTTCCGCCGGCTCTCCCATTCATCACTGTTTGCGACCGCGGCAGTCAGGAACTGCGGAACGTACCGCTGTCACATCGGGGGAATCCTAATTTCACGGGCAGTTACTCGGCGTGCCTGGCGGCGGTTTTGGGCGTTTCCGCTGCGAATCCGACCCTCGCGGACGGTTTTTCACCGGCTCCGCCTGCTGCGGGCGGGTTTTCGTTGCCTCTTTCCGCCGCGGTCGGGTTTTTATGGCGGTTGATCCTAATCTGACCACCGGTTTTGCCGCGGTACCAGCGGGCGGTTGATTTCCGCTACCATGGCGGTCGGGGTGGTTTTCCGACCGCCATCCTAATAGACCCCATAGTTTTTGAAAATATCAAAGTTAGTAATATCATTTGTTAAAATATTGTTGTTTAAAATATCGATTTTTATATTAGTGTTATGTATTTTAGTATGTATTTTAAAAGTATGTGATGTATTTTTTTTTGTATAAGTATTGATTTTGTTTTTTAATAAGTGTTACATTTTTAGTAGTGATTAATTTTATGTTAATTCAATTTTGCGTATTTTAGTTCTGTAGCGGGTTGTGGGTGTATAGGGGAATAGGGTGGGAAGTAATTTAATTATAATAAAGTAATTAATATTTTTTATTTATTAGAATTTATTTAATTTAGATTTTATAGTGTTAATCGTGGAAATTATTTTTTATTAATTAATTATTAATTGGTTGTTAATTTTTATTTATTAATTAATTGATAATTATGTTAATTGTGTTATTTGTTTTAGGAGCGGGTTGTGGGTTTATAGGGAATAGGGTGGGAAAGTAATTTAATTATAATAAATCAATTAATATTTTTTTATTAGGATTTATATAATTTAGATTTTATAGTGTTAATTGTGGAAATTAATGTATTATTAATTAATTATTAATTGGTTGTTAATTATTATTAATTAATTGGTAATTATGTTAATTGTGTTATTTTTGTAGGAGCGGGTTGTGGGTTTATAGGGAAATAGGGTGGGAAGTAATTTCATTTTAATAAATTTAATAAGTTTTATATATTAATATTTATTTAATTTTTAATTTATAGTGTTAATTGTGGGAATGAATTTATTAATAATGATTTATCAATTGTTTGTTAATTAATATTAATTAACTAAATATTTTGTAATTAATTATGTAATTTTGTAGGAATGGGTGGTGGAGTTTATAGGGGAATAGGGTGTAAAGCAATTTATTTAAAATTCATTTATAATTAATTGATAATTAATGGTATTTAATTTATTAAAAATTAATTATGGCAATTGTGGAATTAATTTGAGATGTGAGTTGTGGGGTTTATAGTGGTAAAGGGTGTGAAGTAAATTATTTTCAAATAATGAATAAGTTGTTAATTGAAAAAATTTAAAATTATTTATGGAAATTGTGTTATGACTTTTATGTGTGTCTTTTGGTGTTTATTGGGGTAGAGGGTGGAAAGTATTTTATGTTTTATTAATTAAGAATTATTTGCTCATTATTATTCATTCTTTAATTAATACATTTTTATGGTTATTGTTTACTTTTATTTTGTGTGTGGATTATGGTTTTGTGGGAATAGTAATTTTTAGCCCTCCACTATCCAACACTTTCCCTACTGTTGCACTCACTGGAGTGGGAATAGTAATTTTTACCCCTATGCTATCCAACACTTTCCCTACTGTTGCACTCACTGGAGTGGGAATAGTAATTTTTACCGATGCACTATCCAACACTTTCCCTACAGTTGCATTCACTGGAGTGGGAATAGTAATTTTTTCACCTCCGCTATCCAGCACTTTCCCTACTGTTGCACTCACTGGAGTGGGAATAGTGATTTTTCCCCCTACACTATCCAACACTTTTCTTACTGTTGCACTCAATGGAGTGCAAAATGTAAGTTTAATTTTTTTTAAATATATTAATATTTTAATTTATAATTTAATGTTTTTTATTAGATTTTGTGTTATAGGTATATGTATATATATTTATTTGTTAATTTTTATATATTTATAACATTTTAAAATAAATTAAAGTTATTCGTTTATTAATTGTTTTAAAGCAAATATACATTTATATATTACATTTTATATATGTACATTTTCATTTTTTAAATTAAATTTATTTATTATATTTGTTTAAATGTACATTACATCTAAACATTTGTTTAAAGTTAATTTTAATATTTAATTTATTAAACATTATTTTTTATATATTAAAATTACATCGTATTTTGTACATCGATATTTTTTATATCTATATTTTTTTTCTCGATATTTTTGTATTTTACATTTTATAGATAGGATGTTGATATTGTGGATGTCAATATTTGTGTGTCGATATTTGTGTATGGGGATATTTTTGTAGTCGATATTATGTCAGTGATCCCTGGCCCTCACCAGGCAAAGCATTTATCCACAACCTATGCTAAAACACACTTATCCATAACCTATACTAAAACACACTTATCCATAACTTATAGTAAAGTAAGCAGAAATTCTTCAATACTCATGGATTTTGTGCTGCTGTAATCATGATTTAAATTTCACAATACTCCTACGTCATGACTGTCTCAGCCAGGACTTGGATCTAATTACTTGCCACCGTAAGTGTAAAAAAGCTTTGTGAATCTGTGCAACAGACTCTTGGCAGTATTCTGGAGGAAAACCACTTAAAGTTGTTGAAGATTGGTAGCAGTAAAAGATTTTATTAGAGAATTGTTATATTACCATTGGATTAAGTGGCATCAAAGATAGTCTAATCGACAGATACAAAAATCAAAGTTCAACTCAAAATGCTAGAAATCAGCCCTGGCTACAACACAACCCAACTCATCCCATAGTGTTGAAAATCATAGTATGCTACATGAATGAATGAGGTTGTTTTTTAAAGCGCGCATTACTAGAGGGTGTCTTAGCGCTAAGCAAATCCAGACCGAGAGAAAGGTACCACAGGTTTAGAGAGAACACCAACCTGGGTAATCATGCTACTTAAAGTGGAAACAGCCAAGTCTTGAGCTGCTTTCTATATAGCTGCAGTGCTGGCTGTGAGCGGAGAGCCAGGGGAAGGGAGTTCCATAACTTTCCCCCTGATATGCTAGCGATCTGCCTCCCCACTTTACTCTGTTGATTCTTGGAACCCTGACCATGAAAGCAGAACTGGATCTAAGACTTCTGCTTCTGCCTGTACCACGAGAACCGTTCATGAAAGTAAGAAGGGCCTGCCTTGAAAGAGACCCTCTTCTCTACTGGCAATCAGTGCAATTCATGCAGTAAATGAGACACCGGTTTAAACTTGGGAGTTTTCAGAAGTGTGCGAGCTGCAGCGTTCTGAAGAGACTGCAATTTTTTTAACAGATATTTGGAGGTGCCAAGATAAAGGGGCATATTCTCAAGGACTTATCGCCGAGTTAGCGGCACCTTATCGCAGCCAAAGTGGCGATAGATTCATCGCACCATTCACAAGCTGGTGCTAACAGCCAATATCACCAGTTTACATGCGATAGCAGTCGCAAAAAACATTGCCACGGATGACACCGGCAACTAACGCTAATGATATGCATAGTAGGCGTTCCCGTGCAAAAACCCGCGAAAACACCACTTCACAACATTCACAATGGCCAGTCAGATCGGCGATAAGACCACAAAACATGCGATAAGGCGTGTTAGCAGCAGGGATTTAACACCTGCTCTTACCTGGTGTTAAGTCGGACGACAACCTGCACCACAAAAGGGAGCCTAGCCCACAGCCACACCAGAAGAACAACAGATGCCATGGAGCTACTGACCATGCAGCTCAGAGCCCCAAGAGGGCCACAACACCCACCGCCACCATCCCCAGGCCCACCACCTCCCCCCAGGACCCCCCCGTGGCCCTACCCCGGGCACCCCCCGCCCGGACAAAGATATTTCACATCTACCTCACAAATTCATGAACACAACAAATCGCCTGATGTCGCACAAGTACACCAACCACCATCCATGTGTGGTTCGAAAAAGGAAAAACATACATACATCTCAGAATTCCAAAAATAATCAATTTATTCAAATCAACATCAATAATTGGAAGAGACATGGTGGGTCTTGTCCGGACAAACCGTAAGTCACAGCCTGCAAGACAAAATAGAAGATAAGAAGGTGTGCCATGCGCACAACAAAGGACAGAGAGAGAGAAAGAGAGAGAGAAAGAAAGGAAGAGAGAGAGAGAGAGTGAAAGAGAGGGAGAGAGAGAAAGAGAGAGAAAGGGGGAGAGAGGGAGAAGGAGAGAGTGAAAGATAGATAGAGAAAGATAGAGAAAGAGAGGGAGAGAGAGAGAGAGAGAAAGAGAGAGAAAGAGAGGGAGAGAGAGAGACAGTGAAAGGAAGAGAGGGACAGGTAGAGACAGTGCAGACACTGCGCACCCAGGCTGCTGCACCCCAGCCCCTCCCGCCGCCCAGCGTGGACTGCCCGCCCCTGCGCACCCAGGCCTCACTGCTCACCTGCTGCCACCGGTGTGTCTCCAACCATGTGCCGGTTCACACTGCAGCCCACCAGGTCCCTCATCTGAAACAGAGTCCACAGCTAATGATGGCAGAGTACATATCATTGGACATGGCAACATCGCATGGCCGCCCCTGCGCACCCAGGCCACTGCACTCCAGCCTCTCCCGCTGCCCAGCGTGGACTGCCCGCCCCTACGCACCCAGGCCTCACTGCTCACCTGCTGCCACCGGTGTGTCTCCAACCACGTGCCGGTTCACACTGCAGCCCACCAGGCCTCTCATCTGAGACAGAGTCCACAGCTAATGATGGCAAAGTACATATCATTGCACACGGCAACATCGCATGGCCGCCCCTGCGCACCCAGGCCGCTGCACCCCAGCCCCTCCCGCCGCCCAGCGTGGATTGCCCGCCCCTGCACACTCAGGCCTCACTGCTCACCTTCCGCCACCGGCGTGTCTCCAAGAGGGCCCACCACGTCCCGGTGTAAGCTCCAAGCCCGGGGCCTGCGACCTTGGCAGCCTCCACATCACGCATCCCCGCAGTGTGGGCCACCAGGTCGCACACTTGATTCCGGGTCTTGATTTTGCAATGGCAGAGATCATATCAGTGCACACGTCATCATCGCAGGCTGCACACCCGCTCAGCTCTCTAGGTGCCACTAACTCTGTGAATCGTGAGGCAACGCCATGTGGCGGTAGGCCCGCGCTGCCCGCTGGCTCAGGCCTACATTGCGGTCCACCAGGCACACACTTGACTCTGGGTCTTGATATTGCAATGGCAGAGACCATATCAGTGCACACGTCATCATCGCAGGCTGCACACCCGCTCAGCACTTTAGGTGCCTCTACCTCAGTGCACAGTAACTCACCGTCCCGTGGCGGTAGGCCCGTGCCAGCCGCAGTGCAACTTGTGCCACCGACTCCGTGCAACGCATGTCATGGACCCTATATGATTGAGTCTCGTCGTAGGCCAAGCGGACGCAGCCATGTCACCTCAGGCAGTGGGGAAGAACTGGGACACGTAGCGTCGTCATCCCCCCTTTATACGTACGCCGAGTGGGCTGGCTCGGCGTACGCCAGGCCAGCATAGGGGTGTGAACAATTATCCCTGGCCTCTGGGCGTGGTTCATATCTGGGCTGCACAGGAAACCAACTGATGCGTGTGTCTCTGTTGCAGTGTCTGCGCCACACGGCCCGCAATCAACAATGTTGCCTGCACCCGGAGGGCGGCCGCGCACGAAGGGACTGTACAAGGAGCGCAAGGCCGCTTGGGGTCTTGGCTCATACATGGCAACTGGTGTGTGTGTTCATCGCTTTTGGTGTACCATAAGCCCAAGGCCTAGCCTCAATTGCAGCGCGATAGCCACATCACATTCCCAGGATACAAGCAGTAGTCTGACTAGCATTAGGGATGAAAACCCCTTTATCTCAATACAGAAGGCGGAAGGACATCTGCACCCCCGACCTTGGAAATGCATGCGGCAGGCACCCCCTAAGAGAGATACCATGGCAGACGAAGACGACTCCCACACTACACACGACGCCAATGAAAGATCAACGTCTCCACACCCCACACACAGAAGTCCTTGCTCGAGGTACTCCTGCATGGAACGTCCTTGACACTTACGTACAGGGCAACCCATACGAACAAACTTTGCACACTCATACGACTCATTGCTCCGAGCTGTGGCATATCATCCATATAACAGCCGCAGGTCAGAAGAGTGCCGGTTCTACGAGTGCGAACAACGGAATGTCAGTACATCCCGGGCACATGCACAACCCCTGTCACATGGAACTGTACCGTGACCGAATGCTGCATTTGTTAGGGGCACTGCCACTGGCAGTGTTGCGCATCAGTTACGGTCTAAGCTTCCGTCTTGCGTACGTCACCTGCATCCAGCCCTGGTTCCACTGCCGATCATGCATATTCGAGTGGCCCATGGATGTATGCCTATCCAACACAACGGTAGATGAACTGGATTATGACATGTGTGTGCGCCCCCTGTTGGACCACAACCAGGAGTGTAACCGTGATACCTGTTCATGGATGCCTTGGTATTGGGCGTATGTGCTGGCAGTTGGGCATGTGAGATTGCACAATTCCTCGTGTGCAGTGACCACATCGAAGCGCTCCCCTATTGGGCTGTGTTGCGGATTGGTGAAACGGCGTGGACGGAGCACATTTGTCCGGACCAGCTAATGGATTGGCTCGCCCCCGTGTTCATTGAAGTCGACAACGACGTACTCTTGGAACTGATTGCCCATGAAGCTGCGCTCGCTTTCATGGACGAGTAAGTACGTTCCTGCAGCCACAAACAGATTGTAACCCATGGCACAGGTCCCAACACCCTTTTGCATCTCGGGGAAATGGACACCTATCCCACCATGACAGTGGACATGTCTGCATTCGCCTGGACTCAGAATGCATGTGCGTGCAAGACTGCGGGTTGACACACACCTGTGCAAGGTGAGTGGACAGCGGCGCCTGGCAACGTTCCTCAACCTGACACACCGCTGGAGGGAGAGTACACACATGGCAATGTAGTACTACATGTGACCTTGTTGGACTCCTTCACCTGCTCACTGTCAGCAGAGCAGACAGTAAGCGCTGTCCGGTGGTACAGGACTATGCAGATCCCATGGGCTGTGAGTGGTGTCCCCTGACACGGTGCAATGAGCATTCGCCAAACACCACATGACTCGTCCAGCAAGGCAAGGTGGGCTGAGACCGTTGGCATCCGTCATGGTTGGTGTTCATTTGTGCCTCCCCATGTCTTGCACCTCTACATGTTCCTTGGCTGCCTGTTAGTGTATGATGCATTGGTCTGCATGTTGTGGCCCTTGTCTTGCCCGTACTGACACGCACAAGCTAATAAAGTGTACGCAGCTTCACAAGTGTTCAACTGTGATGAGTGTTGATTTGCATGCCAAATCGTGTGCCCCAATGAGCATTGTCCGTACACAGGGAGGGACTGACTGACGCATTTCACTTAGGGGTGAGTCCCTATTGCCAGCTCCACCTCTGTGAGCCAGACATTGTGGTTGGGAGAGTTGCTGGTAGACCTGTGCGCTTACGTGTCTTCAGCAATGTGAGTATGGTGTCCAACTTCTTGCCATGTGGATCAAGGTGTTCCACCAAACCAGGCTGTGTCCACACAGTTGAGTGTGTGTAGGTATGCGAAGAGATGTTCTGTTGGCACATGTGATGTGGGACACTACTTTAGGCCTCCTACCGACTTTGACATATTTACACACAGCCCTATTTAATACATGGACGTGGGGCTACGTTGGGGGGTTGCGAGATTGTTGTTCATGATCAATGAGGCCACAGCTAGTTCACACCTCCACAGTCATGTAATTGGCCATGTGTGTCTCACGGTCACACATGCGCATTGATGTCATTTCCCAGGGTGTACCTTTTTGTGCAATCAATGTCCCTACAGTCATCCATACTGTTATACTTGATTGAACATAGACATGACACATCTGTGTGATTAGGAATGTTTTATTCACATCCTGTGGAGTGTCGGAGCTGGAGCAGTACATGGCCATGCACACCCCACATTACATGGTTGCCCAGTGGATGGCCAAACAGAGTCCTTTAGGGGATGACAAGTTAATCGGTAGAGGAAGGGTTGAGTCCGCGGCCTGTTTGCTGTGTCATTGGTGACCAGAGCAGATATGGCAGTCCATGTCAGGGTCCAGGTGAATGTCGCAGAGTGTTTCGGGGGACAGTGGAAGGTGGTGTACCAGGGCATGATGCAGAGGGCTGTACCAAGCAGAAACAGGCCATATGGCGGGGGATGAATGCTACAACCTCCGTTTTGACACAGAGTCATTACCGTCCACATCTTCGTCCTCTGATACGTCTTCTGTGTCAGGTGTGCCAGGTGTGTGTGGTGGTGTTATGGCTGCATCACTGTGTGCCACTGACACATCAGGGGGTGGAGGTGGTATGGCTGCATCACTGTGTGCCACTGACACATCAGAGGACGGAGATGTGTGTGTCAAAAGTTCCTGCAGCAGTCATCTGAGACAGGCTCTGTGGCAGCAATGGCAAGATGAGGATCTGCAGGGCATGGTAGATCCCAGCTACATCTCGCTGGTGTTCAGCTGTGGCAGCCATCCTTCCTGCCTGCATCCGCTCCATGTTCTCCATTGTCCTCCGCATCTGTGCCAACTATGTGCTGTCGTCGCTGGAGCCTCTCTGTCTAGACAGTTCTTGTATCTGAGTAATGGCTCCAGCGAGGTCAGCCAAGGATTGTTGTAGGGCATGGAGCGGACTGTGGGTGTCCGTTAGGGACTGTAAGTGGTCCCTGATGGGATTGAGACACTCACGTATGGCATCTAGTTTGGCTGCCATGAGGTCGAAACCCACCCGCACCTGTTCAGCCAGCCCCCTCTGGCAGTCTGACACACGGCGTTGGAATGCCATGTGTTCTTCGATGAGGTGCTGGGAGCCAGCCGTGGTGGTGGGTGCTTCCTGCTGTGTGGTCTGTGCAGGGGGTGGTATCACCTCGATGCAGCTGGGCTGCCCTGCTTCTGGAGGTGGGGTGCGGAGGCTGTCCGCGAGCCGTTGGAGGGTGTCGAAGCAGATGGCCAGGGGTTCCCCCTCCTCATCACTGAAGAGATGTCTGCTCTGCTCTGCAGGAGGTGTTGATTGTCCCTCTGCAATGTGAAGGGGAGTTGCAGGTTAACAGTGTGTTCCATGTATGTGCATGCATTGTACATGCTTACATACTGACTGCATGACAATGTACATTGCGACTGTTTTGGAGGAGCTGGGTTTTTGATGGAGGACAGTGGACATTCCGGCTACATGACGGATGTGAGGTTGTACTCGTACATTATCATCTGACAGTTTCCTGCTATGCCTGATGTGATTGGCCATTTTCTACGCACATGCGGCACCAGTTGTGTCCTCTGTTCTGTGGTGTACGTATGGCACTTTCTACCACATTGTGGTCAATGTTGATGTGCTGTGATTGCTATGTGTGTGTGCTGCATTGTGGGAGAGTCGCCCCTGCAGCTCTGATTTAGCGGCCCCTTATCCCTTTGAGGCGGTGTGCCTTTGACTTGTGTGCTTTTACGGTGCTGAGATGTTGGCGACTTGGGTCATTTGTGCTTCTGTACGGATTTTGTGCTCTTGTGCATTGTTTGTCTGGAGATGTGTTGTTGACATCAGGGGTTGTACGTGCATGTGGATGTGTCAGAGTGTGACCTGCTCCTTTGAGGATGTTATCCACACTGGGCCACCTCAGTGTCGTGGCGTGCATCATGTCATGTATTTTGACTGCAGCCAAGCTATTGGTCATGCAGTGTCACTTGCATTTTCAGTGTGGCTCACAGAGCCGCTGCTTTGCTGGGTTCAGCACATGTGCATGGGTAGGTTGTAAGATTGGTGAGGGGGGGGCCATTTGTGCACATGGTGGACGGGGGCCTACTTGGTGTTTCTATGTGTGCTGCAGTGTGCCAAGGCCATCAGGAACAGGTTCCACAGTCATTGTGGGTGTGCAGTGTGCTATTCTTGATTGTGCATGAGTGCCATTATGCCCGTCTCCCCCGTCCCCCCAGTCCCTGGTGGTTACTCACCCTGTTGCTGTTGGGTCAGGTCATGTCGAGCAGTGTCCGGAACCCCAACACCTTGCACCGTCTCCACACTGATGACTGTGGCCACCATTTCCTCCAGCTCATCCAGCTCCTCCTGTGGTGCAGGACTCCCACCTCCAGTGGCCGTTGCTGCCTTCTGGTTGGCAGCGAGTTTCTGCTTGGTTTGGCTTTTCACATCATGCCAGCGCCTCTTGACCTCCTCCATTGACCTCCTCGACACTCTGACTGCATTCATGGTGTTCACGATGGACTGCCATATTTCCGTTTGTGTTGCCGATGACACAGTGGAGGTGACGGACAGTTGTTGGTAGTGTTCAGTCACCTCCGTGACGATGATCCGGTTTTCCTGCGGACTGAACCCCGTCTTCATCTTCCTCTTCTCTTTGCCCTTCTCCGGCCCCGGGGTTCCTGGCTGGTCGTCTGTGGGGCTTGTGGGGTTTGCGTTGTCCTCTGCACTCGGTCCGGGTGCGTCCATGGTGCTACGCAGTTGCATTTTTTTGTCTTTTTTTTCTCTGCTTTTATAGTGCATTCTCACGCATGGTGCATGGGAATCGCAGGCCTGTCGCTGGTTTTCGCTGATTTTTGTATCGCCATTGGGGTCATCGCAACTTTTTTCACGTTCGTGTTTTGCATTTTTTGGGCTTCGCGTTTATTTTAACGCGGGCATTTGTCTTGTAACGTGAGACTATCGCATGGTGCCGCCGGGTTGTGAATACTGCGTTAACACAGTGTTATTTTCCCACGATAGACTGCGATGTGAGAAGTTGCGTTAAGCGATTTTGGCGATAGTTAACACACGTTCTTGAGAATATCCCCCAAAGTGCGTTATAGTAATCCATTTTAGAAGTGATGAGGGCCATCAACACAATCTTCTGTAAGTCAAATGGAATATACGGGAGGACTTTTTGGAGAACTCGTAGCATAAAAAAAAAAAACAGAAGTAGGTGCATTAATTTGAGCAGAGAAGCACAATTTGGTGTCAAAAACGATTGATTACAATTGATACATTGATTACAATCAGCCGCTGGGATAGTTGCCATTAGGTTTAACTCTGCTCACCACTGATTTATTGAAGAAAACTTCCTACCATGCCAAACTGGTTCTCCTTCTCAAGGACTTTGTACATCCCCTTCCCACCTCCCCCGAGAAGCGCTAGGCACCTGCTTGTTAGTGGCTGTCTTGAGTTTCTGTTTGATCATACGGTCCATCTTCCACTTGCTGCATGTTAGAAAATTGTATATAAGAAAGTACTGTCTACTCTATTGACTTTGAAAAGTTTGCACTTTTAATATTTTTGTGGCTTTAAATATGTACTAGTGTTATATTCCATATAGGTACCATAATATAGACCCAGGTAACTTCATAACCCTTCACCTATATTCTTCCCTACATTACACTTATAACGGTTTACAGGGACTGACCTTTTACATAGATACGACACTGCATTCAGAACGCGGGTTTTCCCTAGTTCGAAATCTCATACATTATGCATGAGGATTCTTGGAAGCACAGCAGGACTACAATCTCCTGTATAATATCTATGTATAAAGTTCATGCCCGACATCATCCTTAGTCCAACAGAGTATGGGGAGACCAATGGGTATATATACATCACATCTTGCTAAGATAGGCAGAGGAAATCAGGACTTCCCGGCCGACACACTGACAAGAGACGCTGAGGTTCCTGCATGCAGACACTCCAGCTCGCAGTGGTCTAACATCCCTCGCGGGGTGTCCAACTCTAACCAAGACGGGGTCCCACAGTCTCTCACTTCAGGTAATGGGGTTAACTTTATCCTAGAGGGATTCTTGGCTTAACACCTACACACATGCTAGGTACACTTAGGTACATCTAGTTAGGGAGACATCGTAGGAGTACGCATCTTTTTATTACCATGTATTTTATGTACGTGTATGTATTCATGATTACTGCAAGATGGTAGAGCTTTACCATCCATTTACTTTCATAGTGCTTCTAATCCTATATATCTGCTACTGTCTACCGGTTGTTGTAGCTCATCTATTTTACGGTGAGCAGTCAAAATATCGAAAATAAAATATCGACATACACTAATATCGAAGGGACAGAATATCGATGTTAAGAATATCGATGGACAGAATATCGACCCTAAGGTAAGTAATATCGAATTTTTTTATATCGATGTAAGTAATATCGAAGTTAGTAATATCGAAATCAAATATATCGATGTTACTAATATCGATGTTACTAATATCGATATTTGTATTATTGTTATGTATTTTGTTATGTTTTTAATATGTATGTGTTATATGTGTTTTTGTTAAGTGTTCTACTTGTCTAAAAATATATGTATACAATTTTTATATGTTAATAATGTTTTTTTAAGTTATTGGTTTTTTTTTGTACCGTAGCGGGTTGTGGGTTTATAGGGGAATAGGGTGGGAAGTAATTTAATTATACTAAATTAATTATTAATTTTTAGGAATTATAAATTAATTTTAATTATTTTTTGCGTTTAAGTTCTGTAGCGGGTTGTGGGTTTATAGGGGAATAGGGTGGGAAGTAATTTAATTGTAATTAAGTTATAATTTATTTTAATTAATTGGTATTGATAATTATATTATTGTTAATTAATTAATAATTGGTAATTAATTTTTATTAATTAGTTATTAATTTTTATTAATTGATTAATTGATCATTATGTAATTTAATTGTAATTACGTTATAATTTATTTTAATTAATTGGTATTGATAATTATATTATTGTTAATTAATTAATAATTGGTCATTCATTTTTATTAATTGGTTATTAATTTTTATTAATTGATTAATTGATCATTATGTTAAGTGTATTATTTTATTATTGGAGTGTGTTGTGCGTTTATAGGGAATACTTTTGGAAGTAATTGAAATCTAATTAAGTAATTATTACATTTATTTTTGGGTATTGATAATTAATTTATTGGACATTAATTATTAATTGGTAATTTTTTTAATTAGAATTTTTGGTTCTAAAAATTAATTTATTGTTGTTTTATCATCAATTGGTAATTAAATATTATTAAATATTATTTATTGATAAATTTAATTAATATATTAAGAAGTAATTATTAATTGATAATTAATGTTTAATTATTATTATTTTTGGTATAAAAAAGCATTTAATTGTTCAATATTAGTTAATTGGTAATTAAGTTTTAATAATGTATATGTTTTTGTTATTAAAAGTATTTTATTGTTCAATATTTATTATCTAGTAATTAATATTTATTAATTATTATTTATTGGTATTTATTATTAATTTATTGTTAATAAATTTTCTATTGGTAATTATGTTTTTAATAATTATTTATTGGTATTGGTAAATAGTTTACAGTTATTTAATAATTCATTAATTATTTAAAAAAATTATTTTATTTATAAGTATGTTATTTGTAACTTCTACGCTATCCAACACTTTCCCTACTGTTGCACTCTCTGGAGTTGGACTAGTAATTTTTACCCCTATGCTATCCAACACTTTCCCTACTGTTGCACTCTCTGGAGTTGGAATAGTAATTTTTACCCCTAAGCTATCCAACACTTTCCCTACTGTTGCACTCACTGGAGTGGAAATAGTAATTTTTACCCTCACGCTATCCAACGCTTTCCCTACTGTTGCACTCCCTGGAGTGGGAATAGTAATTTCTACCCCACGCTATCCAACACTTTCCCTACTGTTGCACTCTCTGGAGTGGTAATATTCATTTTTACCCTCCCGCTATCCAACGCTTTCCCTACTGTTGCACTACCTGGAGTGGGAATAGTAATTTTTACCCCTACGCTATCCAACACTTTCCCTACTGTTGCACTCACTGGTGTGGGAATAGTAATTTTTACCCTTACGCTATCCAACGCTTTCCCTACGGTTGCACTCACTGCAGTGGGAATATTAATTTTTACCCTCTCGCTATCCAACGTTTTCCCTACTGTTGTGCTACCTGGAGTGGGAATAGTAATTTTTACCCCTACGCTATCCAATACTTTCTCTACTGTTGCACTCTCTAGAGTGGGAATAGTAATTTTAACCTCTACGCTATCCAACATTTTTCTTACTGTTGTTTTTTTGGGAGTTGAAATAGTAGTTTTATTCCCTCCGCTATTTAATATTTTTTGTATTAATGTAGTTAATGTAGTATATAATTAATTTTAAAAATATTAAAAGTAAATGTAATTTTTTTAATTTGTTATACATAATTATTTAATTTTTATTTATGTTATTGTTTTATGTGTATAGATGTATTAGTAATTTATAATATTTTTTATTAATTTATAATTTATTAAAATAATTATTAAAACTCATTATTATGTAAGTATATATATTATATATATATGTTTAATTAATGTTTTATTAAATTATATATATTACTTATTAATTTTAAACATTATAAAATATTTTTAACTATGTTTATTTTATTTATAAGTATTATTTAGTTTATTTTACATATTTTTTTTAACAAAAAAAACCCGATATTTTTGATAACAATATTTTTGACATCGATATTTTTTTTCCGATATTTTTGTACTTACCATGTTGTAGATAGGATATCGATATTGTTGACATCGATATTCTTGCTCCGATATTTTTGTAGGTCGATTTTTTGACCTTCGATATTTTGTCAGTGATCCCTATTTTACACCAGAATAACAACTGTTCTATAAATACTTATTGAAAACGCCCAGCCTATTTATTCTGTGTACCTCTCTAAGACAGACTAAGTAAGCACGAGTGACTGAGCGAAAAGTAGTATATTGTTTCCACGGTCCTGAATGATCAGGGTTGTCATGTTCGATGGTTGCCAAAATCTATTTTCTCCTTGGTAAGAGGAGAATTTAGTGGCACTGTGAGCTAGCTGGTACAAAAGGCCAACATACCCGGTGGGGGTGTTCAGAATCAGTCCGACACCAATCCTACAGTGTATACTGTCCAAACGCGCAGATCCTGTATAGGTTTTATAGGAACTACACGACACTAGACTACTATGGGCTTCAGCAAATGTGTGTTTTCTTTCACAGTTATAAGTGCACATACCGCTTTGCCTGGGGCTCAAATCTCACTATCATTTCATGTATGCAAATCAAATATCATATCAGTTTCTCTTGTACATCATAATTACAGCCTAGGACACTGGAGTTTCAGTCCTAGTGAACTAACTGACGTTAAACTATCATCAGAACAAATAGATGAACAATCACTCTCCTATAAATGAAAATTAGAGACATTTAGTCACTCATAATTTATCCATTTTGTGTACCAAATCCGAACAAGAACTAGATAAGAAAACATTCTCGAGTTCCATTGTATACAAAATCACCAGAACAAAACTTTTTAAAGAGACTCGCCACCAACGCAGTCCAAATAAGCTCAATTTAATCTGCTCAAAATTAAAATCTATTTACAAATATGCAGTCACCTGGATCTAACCACCATAGGCAACCATCAGAATCAATACCGTTCTAAATAACTGTCATAATTAAGTATATTTAAGTAAATGAATGCTAGGTCACCTCCCCTTCGAAATTGGTACTGTTGCCAAATGAAATATAAGGAAATTGGTGAATGCAGATGCAGGAGAAACATTTTCAGGTTTGCAATGTTGACGTTTCGGGAAAAAAAGGAACAGAGAGAGCACCGAGTCCAAATTATGTATTCCAAAGGGAAGAATTTAGGGATGATTCACTATAGCTCATCTTTACATTGACAACAATGGGGCACACAGTTACTTCAAACGTAGGTAATTGTGTAACCGTTTGGTTTGAAACACCTCAACTAACTAAAGCGAAAGTAAAGCGTCTCTAATGTTCATTTTAGGAGCGTGAATGCTAACCTATTTGTCCTGATGATGTACTGTACTGCAACCAATCTATGATTAACCGTAAAAACTATTAAGAAAGGATTAGTAAAATACAGTGCCCTGCGTTCCCTTAACTTTGTACTTTTTTCTAGAAAACTGATTTATCTCCTCGAAGAATTAATCACTCATTTGGCCCAATTCACACAAAAATAGCATATCTGCAGCCCTAGAGGTAAGGCGACATACGAGTGAAGTTTTATGACTTTCTGGTATTGTCAGTCATTCCCAGGTGTGTTACTGGGAATGAAGTTACAGTTTCATTTCAGTGTTGGAAACGGGTCGGAGAAGAGTTTGGGAATGCCCATAAACATAACAGTCTGTGAGTGTTCCCAAGTTTACGAAGTCGTCCATGTTTTGTTACTCTCACTTCCCACCACTTACGTGGTTTTTACTACTGTGGATTTTTCTGCTTTCGTGATGGAGAAATCTGCAGTAGTAAAACCATTTACTCCTGCTGGATTCCCTTTGTGAATTCCTGGCAGGTGTAAATGTAGGTATTTTCCATTGTAAACCTATGCTTACGCATGAATATACCTTTGTGAGTTAGGCTCAAATTATTGGCCTTTGATGTAAATTCGAAGAACGAAGGAGCTACCTATCCAGTGGCTGAAATGCACAATGTGAAACCAGAAACCCTGGGATGATTCCCTGCTTCTTTGCTTTAGCAAATTGTGTGCTCCTGAACAATTGCTTTACTTCACTATGCGCCTTTTCTTTGATCATCACATTTGAGGGTGCCTTGAAATACATCAATGTAGATGTGTGCTGTAAAATCCTCTCATTTCTATAGGTTAATACCCTATAATGTTGCTCCATCCAAATAAAATTATAGGTCATAAATAGGTGGAACATGACAACTGACTCTCTTAGTTCACCAACAACGTCGTCCTCTGGGCAGGAGCGGGTTAGGAATGTTTGTTTGAAAGTTTATGTTTAGAAACTGTTACTTGTAATAAACATGCAGTGATATAATTTAATGTACTAAAGTGGAAGGCTTCCAGATGTTCAAGAAACATAGGGGCATATTAGCAAGAACCTGCGTAAATTATCGCAAAGCTTGCTTAGCGCGTGTTTTTCTATCGCCGGCTATCGCTGGATATTACCGCGGAGATTATTATTATTATTATAATTGCTTGTAAAGCGCAGCTGACACCCTACGGGTACCCTGGCGCTGTGATAAGATGTTAGCTGGGTGTGGAAAGAAACTGTAGCAAGAACTATAGCCCCTGCCCAGAAGGAATTAAAAGGGAACCAAGGAGCATACCCGGGGATAGAGCCAGGTTTTTATCCTTTTTCTGAACTGCAGAATGTTGTCTATATGTCTGATATCAGATGGAAGTTTGTTCCAAAGGCGGGGGGCTGCCGTACAGAAAGCCCTGCCTCCTGATTTAGCTTTCTTAACTCTATGCACCCTCACCAGGTTTGCCGAAGAGGAGCGAAGCGTTCGAAGGGGGACATACCAGGTACATTTTTCCTGCAATGATTTGGGTCCATGTCCATGCAGGGCCTTGAACATTATGCATAATGCCTTAAATTGTATTCTCTGCAAGACCCGCAGCCAATGCAAGTCAGAGAGTGCCAAAGATGCAGAAGAGCGGCGCGATCACCGTAGTGCTATTTTAGCAGCCATGGTCTGTATTCTCTGCAATCTCTCAATCAGATATTGTGGAGAGTCTAAGAGCAGAGCATTGCAGTAGTCCAATCTACTAAGGATAGTACTTCGGACTATCAACGTTCTAGCCTCCAAAGAGAACATCGGAAGGATTTTCCGAAGTGCTCTAATCAGGCCAAAACAGCTTCCAACTGTCTTGTTGACATGTTTCTCTAATGTCAGTTTATTGTCAAACATGACTCCCAGGTTGCGTACAGTATTGCTGGGAGCTAGTAAGGTACTGGAAGAAGTAGGCCAGAAGTTAGATGGAAGTAAAGAGGAATTCTTCCTACTGCACAATGTAGAATCTGTCTTCTCTGAATTAAATTGAAGAGAGTTCTCTCTGAGCCAGGTTGCTATATCCTGCAGACACGCATGAAAATCTGTTAGAGACACTGATTGCTCACCCTCAAGAGACAGGATAACCTGGGTGTCATCTGCATAATTCACCAAATTAACATTATGTGATCTAATAATGGCAGGTAAAGGGCTCATGTAGATGTTAAATAGGATAGGACTGATTGCTGATCCCTGCGGGACTCCATACAGCATGTTAGAAAACTTGGACCGAAAAGGGGGGAGGGCTACTGCTTGTTGTCTGTTGGATAGGTAAGAATGAAACCACTTAAGGGCAGTGCCCGTCACTCCCACCTCTTCAAGCCTGGACAAGAGAATCCCATGGTTCACCGTATCGAATGCGGCAGACAGGTCGAGGAGAACCAGTATGGCCGACTGTCCCCTGTCTGCTCGCATCCGTAGATCGTCCATGACGGTCACCAGGGCAGTCTCCGTCCCATGGCCTGGGCGGAATCCAAATTGTACTTTATCAAGAATGTTATTTATTTCTAAAAACTGGGAGAGTGCTTTACTAGCCACTCGTTCCAGAATTTTAACTGGATAAGGTAGGAGGGAAATGGGTCTGTAGGTCTTTAGACAGGCCGGGTCAAGTGTTGCTTTTTTCAGCAGGGGTGTAACCGACGCCTGTTTCCAGCAGGCCGGCACAGAGCCATTCAACAGGGATTGGTTACAGATTTGCCGTAAAGCTGGGAACAGTTCAGGAGCCAGCCCCTTCCAAATTTTATGTGGCAATGGATCCAAAGGAGATCCTGATGATACTTCCATTGCCATTTTATCAAAAGCATTTCAAAATGGTCCAAGGAGTATAGCTTCTCCCCCCCCGCTCGACTGGCAGAAAGTAGCTCCTTGGGCGTAGTGCCCAGATTTAAGCCATTGACGATGTTACTAATCTTGTCTTCAAAGAAGATTGCCAATCTGTCACAAAGTACCTGGCTCGGCACAATCTCATTCTTTGAGCACTCTGGATTAATCAAAGTATCTACGATCCTGAATACATCCTTGGTACTATTTTGTGCCTTCAGGATAGAATTTGCGAAATACTCTGTCTTTGCCACCAGAATTTCTTTCCTATATTCCGCTATGGCTGTCCTCCAGGAGGTTTTATCCCCCTCGGTATAGGCTCTGCGTCATTTCCTTTCCGCTTGCTTGCAGCCAAGTTTCAAAGTTCTAAGTTTTTCATTAAACCACGGAGCCGATGGTCTGCCAAGTTTTTTGTGGTTTTTTACTGGGGCAATTTGATCCAGCCTAGTGGTTATATTATCGCAATAAGTTGCGTAATTCTCCTCCACCGTCTTATTTATGTCGTACTTCTCGGCGGGCATAAAAACTGGGGAAGCCTTCTTCAGAAGGCCTTTCCAATCCCTACTTTGGAAATTCCGGTCATTCTTAGGAATTGAATGATTCAATCCAAGATTATATAACTGGAAAATGATCAAATGGTGGTCCGACCAGCACACCGGTAGGGCTTCAATTGGTCCCATTATTTGTTCATTAGAGAACACTAGGTCCAATATATGTCCCCCCCTGTGTGTGGGCTCCATGACCCACTGTTGTAAATTAAGGGTTTCACAGGATTGAATAATATTGTAGTATCCTGGATCTAATATCCCATTAGGCCATAGATTGAAGTCCCCTACAACAAGTAGTCTAGAATGGGACAATGCCAAGTTGCTCAGGACTTCAATGAACCCTTGTTGAAATAGAGGGCTGGCTGTTCCAGGGGGTCTATAACCGACTAAACCAGTCAGTAATTGTCCCTTGGGATCTTTTATTGAGAAGCCCAGAAGTTCTATACCCTCCGGCTCATCAATATTAAGAGGGAAAAAGTCCCAGTTTTCTTTAAAAATGACCCCCACACTGCCTCCTCTACCACCCAAACGAGGCTTATGGAAGGCTTTATATCCAGATGGACAGGCCAAACCTAGCTCCAGATCTGACCCAGGTCAGATAACATGCTATTAGCAAGGTTTATCTCCAATGCGATAAAATATCCAGCGATAGCGGCGAAACCCAGCAATAACGCGAGAAATCCAGCGATAGAATCCCCGCGCTAATGCTGGGGACTTAACCTTACAATCCACCTCCCATTGACTATTATTGTTAAGTCATGTTTTTACCAGTTCTAAAAAACCAGCGCTAATCGCGGTTAGCGCGCGTTTTTTTATCGCTTTGCGGTTATTGCTAATAGGCGATAGCGATGTTAGCGACTGCTTTCAGTCGCTGTTAGGTTGGGAACGCCTCCTTTGCATGTCATTAGCGATAAATATCGCTGACATGCAAAGCGGCACCCAAACCAGTCGCTATCGCCTAAAAGCTGTCGCTAACACTTGTTAGCGACAGCTTGCTAATAGGGCGATAAAAAAATCGCCGCTTTAGCGGCAAAAAGTGCCACTAAAACGGCGATAGAGCCCTTGATAATATGCCCCATACTTATTACATTTTAAAGAGTCTTTACTATGTTTTTAGCTGACCTTTGTTGCACTATTTACAGGCCCAATATTCTACTCTGGGTCGTAGGGCCAAGCCACACCATTGGCTCGGCCCTCATTATTGTTTTGGCTTGCCCATCTCTAAAGAAAATTAATACAGGTTACACTTGCAAAATGCGTTGTTAGATAAACAGAACGCTTGCTCATATACGCAACATTAAATAATAACTCATTGTATGCCGTGCTAGTCAGAGTTTATGCTCATTTATAAACATGATCTTTCTTCTTGTCTTGCCGTCAAACATTATTTTTGTTTCTGGAGCCCAAATACTGTACAAATAGCGTGCTCGTGTCTTGACGTAGCAATTATACATCGTGGCGTACGTAGACACCATTAGTGAGTGGTAGAAGCTTTCTTTCCATTTACGTCTTGGCTTGCGGGTGATTGTGCGTGCTTGCAAATTGCACAAGGGAAAGTAGTTATTATACAATGGAACGGTTCGAAATTACTGGGTGATGAAAGTGCCACTTCCTGGTTGCTTACCTCGCACATTTGTCGTGCAGCGTCATTAGTGACGCCGGTTGTTCTGTCAGATGGTGTCAAGCCAGACCAATTATTGGTCAAATGAGGTGCAACACTGTACAATGCACGCACAGGCAAGGTTTCAGAGCATATTAGGAATAAATAAATCAATAAATAAGTAAATAAACAAATAGGTGCATGGGAACAACATTTTACTTAGGAGACGACTACCAGCGCTGCTGAATGTGGGGTTTGCCCAATGCAAAGGCTGTCTGGTCTTGATTCACCTTATGGCTCAGGCTTTCCTCAATCACCTTCCCTTTCTGTCTATTTGTCCCACTTTTGAAGGGTCATTTTTTCATCCCTGCTTTCTCCCTTTGTCTCTATTTTGCTATATTTCTTCTCTTTCGTCCTGCCTTTCATGCATTTCTCTGTCTTTATCCAAGTCAAAATCTCATGATGAAAAGCAAGCAATGACAAAGACAATAGTTTTTTTTTTTTTTTTAGAGTTTTATATAGCGCGAACTAGACCCGGAGGTATCAGAGCACTTTACATGAGCACCAGTTACGTTACAGACAGACACATTCATTTTTGTTAGGCACGGCGAGATTAAGTGATTTGCCCAGAATCACAGAATGTTGAGCGTCCCTGCCGAGGGTCGAACCTTGTTCCCCAGCTCCGAGGTCGACCGCCCTAGCTTAGGCCACATTCTCTCCCCTAATAGTTCTCGCCTTTGGGACCTCTTGGTTTTGCCAATACCTTTTGCCATGCTGTACTGCATCCCCGATGCTGTGCAGCATGATTAAATGGGAAAAAAAGCCTATTTCGTCATTTTGTAGGTTTGGACACCATGCATGCATGCATCTACAAAGTCACAGCACCTCTTTTTTAATCTTTTTATTTGCCGATCGAACTCGGATTAGCACGTCAAAAGAAAAAGGAAAAAATGCAAACTTTTTTGTAAAGTGGGTGGGGGAAGCAGTAAGGGTGGAATGTGCAGAAGCAAATCATTGGCAAAGCAGGTGGGAAAAAAGTAGAAAAAGAGGGTAGTGTAAGGACACAGTAATGCATTCATGCTCCAGGGGAGGGATAAACAGTTAAACACAAGAAAAGGAAGGAAAGCCCACACACGCTAATGAATAAGAAATAAGCAAATGACAATGAAGCCAACCAATGGTAAGCAATGCTCTGCTCAAAGCCCATTGTAAGGTAACAATATGTCTTGCAACAGATAGCGCATGCGCTGTTTAGTAGGCGAGACCTAATGATTCTTGCCCTCCAAAAAGGACTGTATGTGCACACTACCTGCAGCCACCAGCAAATAAATGAAGCATTGGCCACTCATTAGTAAGATGGTGTTACTAAAGAGGGAAATGTAGCATTTAAGAAGGAGAGTGACATATTTTCATTTTGAAAATGTTTTGCAGAATAATTGGAACAATGACATAGAGGGCTGAGCTTCAACATCTCACATTGAGATCAAGACTGTTTTCTCTCAAGGAGTCCAGAATTTTCACATTTATAGAATGCGAGAGTTCTTGTGCTAATAATTAGTCCTTAGAGCTCCATTTACTTGCATTTTTAGCTGCCTTTGGTCTTTGCCGCCACTGCCGCCACCGCCGGCGGAGTCACTTGGGGGCATTCCTGGTCTCGTGAGAGGAGGCAGGTTGAGGACTACAAGCCCCAGAAGTCCCAGTGGAGCGCACGCCGCCCACGCCGCAATTAAGCGCCAGGAGGCGCTTAAAAAGAAGACAGGGCTCCCACAGCGCGGGAGCTCCATTTACTTGCATTTTTACCTGCCTTTGATCTTTGCCGCCGCCGGAGTCACTTGGGGGCATTCCTGGTCTCGTGAGAGGAGGCCGGTTGAGGACAACAAGCCCCAGCAGTCCCAGCGGCGCGCACGCCGCCCACGCCGCAATTAAGCGCCAGGAGACGCTTAAAAAGAAGACAGGGCTCCAGCAGCGCGGGACATGCGTGGGCGTGCCCGGGCCGTGCTCGGGCCAAGGGCGGGCCCATCTGCGCCCGTCAGAGGCCATAGGAGGCCGGGCTGGGCCACGTTATTATCGTCTTCTGACCTAGTGGACTCTTTATGGACCCTTGTTTGGACAGTTTGAACTGTAACAGCAAGGTATGAGGGTATAACGCTGTCATTATAACAAGTATTAGCACTGGTAAATGGTATAGAATACAATGAGCAAACGTAAATCACTAACAGGTCAGGGGTTTGTGGGGACTTTGGATGCGTTTTTACTGAGGGCTGAGTCAGCCCTTATTCATGAAATCGCACTCACTGAGCGCAGACTGTCTTTAGAGCCACAACCCCCCCCTAAGTCAGCTCGCAACGTCTGGCCCTGTAGAGCACATTAACTCCCAACTCAATTCTTCCCCAACCAATGAGTCGCATAACCTGGTATCCGAACCAGAGTCTATTGATGCTCCCAAGGCAAGTGACATCTCAACCAGGCCAAAGGTAACAACTAGGGGCCAAAAAGTTTAAATTAGCCAGGGGAGTAGTCCCGTACCCGTGTCCAAGAAAAGAAAGGGGCAGGGTCTCAATAGGCAATCTCACCCCTCCCAAAGAGAGGTCGCAAAACTAAAACCATGGAGGAGGAGGAGACTAGTCCTGTACCTAATCCGGCTCATAAGGATTCCTCTCCAATAATTTTAACCCCACCTCAGGATAATGACAACGGGGAGTTCTGGACAAAAATGGGTTTGGTTGTTTCAGCTTTATTGAATCCGTTGATACTTAAGCGATTGGAAGCGAGCATAGATAAACTGGAAAAGGTCGCGGGTAGTACCCTCCCTCATCTGACTAATACATGCCAATGTAGAACCAAGTCTGCCCTGCCCAACAGGAATGGGGGTCCTATGACTATTCAGTCTGACATTTCTGGTCCTGGAACTAGGAAAGCACCTCAAACTGTTTCTTTGGACCCTTCACTTAAACCCCCACAACTTGATCGGCCTTGGAATGCCGCACATAGGAGAAGCATTCCTCAGTAGTAAACGAATAGACACAGTACAGAGCGCACCCAGTATCCAAGAGCGACTGTTGAATATTCAAAAAGAACCCCTCCCTGACAGGCATAATTATGTACGTAGAGAGGGAGCTCAGACTTCAAGTGCTCCAGAACAGCAAAAACAGCCCCTGGGTGACTTGCCCTGCTCAAATATTCTGCATCTTCCCCCAGAAGCAACGCCGTATACCATTGTGTTGGCCAGCGTCCCTCCTTTGCCACGCGGAGCCATGGAACATTGGTCAACACTAAGAAATAAATCGCTGCACATGCTGAGCGCAAGGACGGGATTATTAAACCCGCTCTTCGCTGAGTTTAAGATGGCACAGCGTATTGGTTGGATAGGAAGCACCAAAAAGTCACTAGATGGCGACTGTGTAGTTTTAACATTTGGGTCACCAGACCTGGTTCGAACAATACTAGATAGGGTGGGCAACTGGCCAGTCAGATCTATGGGGATTAATATTCTACCCCTGGGTTTTTTCTATAAACCACATGGTCTCCCACAGCTTATGCCAGGGGTGAATAGAGATTGGGGGTTGAGACAACCCAGGTATGCCATTCCAGTCAGCAACTATTTCGATGTCCTCAATACCTTAGAGGATATTGACTGACTGACACCATCAAATGGGGGTCTAAATGTTGATGCTGGCCTTCCCAGGGACTGTGAAGTTGTAGCACCATCCACTGACAGTACTGCAGCACAAGAGGCCGCAGTTTTTAGGTCACCCAATGCGGCAAGTGTAAGGGAACCCATTGAGAGAGATATCATGAGTAGAACTTCAGCCACCCATTTGGACCCATGCGATTCACTAACCCAAGTCCAAGCTTCACCCTGCACTGGTAGCCCCCCCCCCTTCTGAGTTTGTCCCCCTCGAGAATTATGTCCAATGGTGATTGTTCTCCGTGCAAGGTTATTTCCTGGAACATTGCAGGGTTGCGCAATAAGACAAACAATCAAATATGGCGTAACCTCATCTCTGACCAGGACATATTATGTTTCCAGGAAACTTGGGTCAGAGAACCAATTCATATAAATGGATTTAAAACACTCCACACGCCTGCAGTGAAGGAACGAGGGGGCAGAGCGAAGGGTGGGCTTTGTATGTATATTTCAAATAAGCTTGTATTGGATAAAATAGATGTAAAACTGGGGAACAGCTACTATCAGCTGGCAAAATTACGCCAAAATGTGTCCCATTGTATTATCTTGGTCAATTTTTATAACAACATCTCGCCAGATAACTTTGGTAGTGTCGTTCGTAACCTTGGCAGCGACCTTAACTCATTTATTAACGCCAGTGCAAAAGAGACTATGATAATCTTTGTGGGTGATTTTAATTGTGCTGTATGTCCACACGAGGATAGTAGGATTTGTGGTAATATTGATGAAGAGGGTATATGTGAGTACCCATTTTTGTCATACTTTGATGGGGGAGACACTTAATGAGCTGATTGTGAGTACTGAGCTTGGCTTCGTGAATGACTTATTCGCTAGACCTTTTCCTATGCCTTATACATTTAATGGAAGAGGTTTATCCTCAACAATAGATTATAAACTGGTCTCACTTAACCACACACCCAGGTTGCATTCTTTTATGCTGGGTGACAATCCCATGAGTGACCATTTTCCTTTATGCCTAGAGATTAATTTGCCATCACATGGGATTGCCAGGGCCGATAATGTTACAGAGATGACGGGAAAAGTAATACTTAACAGAGCTAATGGGTACACCCTGCGGTGGACAAAGGTTGATCCTGATGCTGTTACAAAACAGTTAGTAACAAAATGTAAAAACTGCCTTCGAAAACTGCTTGAGCGAATCAGCCCCACATGATGGTATCTTATTGTCCTTTCAGCAAATAGCGGCTGGGGTAAGGGAGTTACTATTTGTACAACTCCGCAATAAGGTTAAAAAACAGGGGTGGTTCACCAAAAAATGGACATGTGCACTTACCAACCTAAAGCAAGAGCTGGGCAGGCAGCTCAGAAACCTTATCAAGGTCAGGCAGGCAAGATCAGACTATAGATTGGCCCTTAAGGATAGAAGATGTGCTCAGAGAAGGGAAGCATGGGAATCCCTTCATAGTGCGGCACAATTGAAAGATAGTGCTGCCTTTTGGAGAGCGGTGAAAACCCCGTTTTTACAACCCACGGGTGGCCCCACAATAGAAATCGCTATATCCGAGGAGTTATGGATTAAACACTTTCTAAAGGTGTATAATGGGCAGGCGAATCCTTACCTCCCAGTTAGTGATACGTCAGTGGAGTCCACTGACTATGCAGATCTACAGATCACCTTGGAGGAAGTGGAAAGAGCCCTGTCAGCAAGCCAGGGTGGTAAGGCGCCTGGCCCTGATGGAGTACCTGTGGATTTGTTTAAGTCAAACATTGTCCTTTGGGGGCCCATTATAACACAAGTTATTAATGCCAGTTGTATGGCCTCTATGCCAAAGACATGGGCGGAATCCATCATCGTCCCAATCTTTAAAAAAGGGGACCGAGATGATCCCGGGTGTTACAGGCCTATCTCTTTAATAGATTCTATGATCAAGGTAGCGGGACGGGTTATCTTGGAACGCCTGCAAGCCTGGGCAGAAGAGAACTCAGTCCTATCTGATATACAATATGGATTTCGAGAAGGTTTGGGGACGATTGAGCAGAGCTTAAATTTGGCCTTACTGGTGGGTAAATATATGAGAGTCAAGAAAGGCCGTTTCTATCTGGCATTTGTTGACCTTACCGCGGCCTTTGACTCAGTAAGACATGACAGGCTGTGGGAGGTTCTCGGAGTTGTTGGGGTTGATCCTCATATTATCCTCTTTTTAAGGCGCCTGTATAGTGGTGCAATGGCGAGCGTGCGTTTTGGTTTGGCTGGCGAGCTCACATCTGCCTTTCCTGTTAAGAGGGGGGTTCGGCAAAGCTGTGTGCTGGCCCCCTTTCTTTTTAATCTGTATACTAATGGACTGTGCCAAGCTCTCCTTAGGAACAATCAAGATTTCCCTTCCGTGAACGGACGTCCTATACCTGCTCTCCTCTACGCGGATGATGCAGTAGTAATGTCAAGAACTCAAATAGGTCTCCAGAGGGCCTTAGATAGTTTCACGGTTTTATGAAGGACCTTGGCCTTACTATTAATATTTCTAAGACTTTTACAATGAGTTGTGGCCATGGGTTTCAGAGGATGAAAAGTATGTTTGTGGACAGGCAAAAATTAGTACAGACGAAACGTTTTTCCTACCTAGGTATTTTATTCAATCAAGGTGACTTGTGGGCTCAAGCAATTCTTGCAAAAAAACTGGCATTTATCAAGACAACAGCTGCCCTGGTATCTTTCTCAAGAAAGCTAGGTAGGAAGCCGCCAAGTGAGCTCATTCAAATTTATAAGGCTAAATGCACTGCTAATGCAATGTACGGGGCGGGAGTTTGGGGTTTTGCTAATACCCTCCCTATACAAACTGTGGAAAATTCTTTCTTAAGATATATTTTATCGGTGCCAGCCAGCTCACCTTCTTATGCCTGTCACGACGAACTGGGTCTTCCTTTTATCTCCGATCTTATTAAATTAGAACCAATTCTCCTGTGGCACAGGATCTGGTCAAAGGACCAGCCCAAGCTAAATAGGGAGATCATTCAGGACTGTTTAAACCTGAAAGGGGCTTTAAAGATCCCATGGGTAAAGTATGTGTGTGATTTCATGAACGATATTGGGCACCCAGAATACTTTACTGACCCTAGGTCCTTACAGCCAATCCCCAGAAAGGCACTAAGAAAGGAGTGTCTTCAGCTATTGGTTACAATAAGAATGACAGGAGAAATTTTAAAACCCAGTGTAAGGCAACATCAGTTAATTATAACCACCTCATATATGGAACCTTAGCTTACATTTGTACCTGGTGGTTTTGACAGGCGGCTATTAACTTGGTTTAGGCTGGACATTGTCCACAAACTTGTGACCTTCCCAAATATCAATGACTGGTCCCGGGATTTGCCTCTGTGTCCGTGTGACAACCATTCTACCCAGTCCACCATTCATTTGGTTTTATTTTGCAAATTTTATGTATCTTTGAGGAAAGCGTGGATTTTACCACTTTTAAAACAACAGGGTTTACGGCAATGCCGCCCTGCACTAATTAAACTACAGTTCCTGGAGGACGAACAAACTGCCTGGTGTTTAGCCATGTTCTTTAAGAAGGTACTCCTCCAAAGGAAATCTATTATAACGAATGAATTATAGCAGAACGGGCATTTGATATCTTTATGGTTTCACTACTGTAGCTTCAATATTAACTGATATTTTAATATTTTTATATGATCGCTGTTTTTATAATGTGTGTAATTTTGCGATAATATGTATTTTTGTCTCTTTATGTGCTTTTATGATTGTTAAAATATCAGTTGAATAAAGCTTTCCTTGACTTGAGTCCTTATATGATGTTTGCTACTTCAGTTTTCCTACACAACAAATGTCAGCAGTCACTGTTATCCAACCTAACAGCACTCTTTTTATTATCCAAGAAGCATAAATGGTTGAGTCTGCACTGCAAAGAAGCGACCTACAATGTATGCACTGATGTCAGCAGCCACCAGACCAACTCCTGTGTACTTCCAGATATCTTTTAGATGCATGATTAAATAATTTCACACAAATAATCTTTAAAGTTCTGAACTGTGAATTGGCAAGCACAAAAAACTTCTGCTTTATAGAAAGGCAATTTTCTTCAGTAATTTTGCTGGAAATGCTACTTTTCAGTATTCAACGTTTTGTTGAATTGCTGAGATGCAAACATGTCGCTACAAAAGTGAACAATAGTGGGAGCTGGAACACTATGATAGGTTTTTGTTTCCAAAACAATAAAATACGGACACTGCTGGCCCTAAAACTGTTCTACAAGCAATGGTGCAGTAACAGTCTTGGCCCGATTCACAATGTCCTAAATTTAAACATTGGAACTTTTTTCTCCATAGGACTACTACAGTTGGAGAAAAATATTCACCAAGAACCCCAGAGAACTCTTCCAATCTAGGCAGTAGTAGAATTCTAGGAGTACTTGCATGCACAATTTTTGCATGCACAATTTTAATCAGGTGGAAAATTCTGCATGCGTACAATTGACGATATGTACATATTTTAATTTAGATTTTTTTCACTAAGAAAATATTTCTTTCACTGAGAAACTCCTATACCCAAATTAAATGGGTGAATGTATTTGCCATTCCCACCCTGCAAATAATAGGTGGGGTAACTTCTAATTAAGCATGTTTAATTAAGGAAAATTGGAACAGCCAGCCTGTGGAACTAAGAAGAATTAAAAGTGTCCCACTATGATATTATGACATTAAAGGATGAAGTAACACCTGAACTCGATCTCTATAATCATAAGGAAGGTATTTAAAATATACAAAATAACTGTAATAAGCAATACAATGAAAGGAGTAACCATAAGAGTATATGCAAGTGAAATATAAAGACAACACGTACATCAAGGAGGTTTCCGGACTTCATCAGAAGAGTTAACCTGTACATCTTTAGTTGAGGCAATGCAAGTTAAATAAGTGGATAGAGGGAGCCATAAAAGATCTCTTTTAATGGATAGAGATAAGGGAGCAACATAGCTTGTGTCTAGTCTGTGATGAAAACAAACAGCATTCCACCATGCCCTGAATGTGACTTTGTCTGCTTGCTTCCAATTGGAAGTTATTAAGTGGAGGGCTATTGCTAATAATAAATCAATTAGTTTGGGGTTGGATGGTGTATGAGGCCAAGAGGATGATAAAGAGCCTAGGAAAATGTTAGTAGGTGTAAATGAGATTTGGGTTTTAAATATTTCTTCCTGATCCCTTCCCCCTTCTTTCCTTTCCCTTTTTCCCTCAACTATAAATTGTTATTTGTTAATGATTATCATCTTACTATGGTTGTATTACGTTATCTATGAAGTTTTTTTGTGTTTATTCAGTTTTCCTTAATAAACTTAAACTTTAAAAAAAAAAGTGTCCCACTGCTGCACTCCCTGTATCCTACTTGTTGGACTTGGCCCTTTCTGCAGGGTCATCCCCAGACTTTTTGCCTTCACTCTCCTGTTTTCTGAACCCGTTTTTGTTGACTTTTATCTCTCTGTGCACTTTACCACTGCTAACCCGTACTAAAGTTTTTGTGCTCTCTACTTTAAACATGGTAGAACTGGCTTACAACCAATTGGCATATTTAATTTATTTGTAAGTCCCTAATAATGTGGTACTACATGTTCCAAGGGCCTGTAAATTAAATGCTTAGAGTGGGCCTGCAGCACTTATTGTGCCACCCACTTAAGGAGCCCTTTAAACATGCCTGCCATTGCAGCCTCTGTTTGTGCAGTTTTAAACTGCCATGCCGAACTGGCAAAGTAAACCCTTTGCCAGGCTCAAACCTTCCTTTTTAATACATGTAAGTCACCCCTCAGGTAGGCCCTGGACAGCCCAGATGGCAGGGTGCACTGTATTTAAAAAGTAGGACATTTACTTTTAAGCTGTACATGTCCTGGTAATGAAAAACTGTCAAATTAGTTTTTCACGACTGCATGACCTGCCTCACCTGTACGATAACATTGGAGTTCTTATTACAGTTTATAAGTGTAATTTCCAAATGGGAACAGGTGCTCAGTTCATGTTTGGTGTCTCTAGAATCGTAATGAAAAATCCTAACTTATGGTGAAGTCGGATTTTTGATTACAGTTCTAAAAATGCCACTTTTAGAAAGTAGGCATTTTCTTGCCTTATCCATTTGCTGCCTGCAGCCTGTCTCCGGGTCCCATGACTGGGTGTGGTTAACAGTTGGTATTTGTGTATTCCTCCAAGACAGCCATGCACAATGGGGAGCTTAGGTGTGACTGGATGGACCATCACTGGTAGGAGGGGAGGGGGAACTGGGCCCAGCCCCACTTACACTTGAATAGGTCGTGTCCTGTCTCCACACAAAGGGCTGCATATCCCCTGTAGTTATTCTGGAGCCATGGCCAGGAAGGCAGGGCACCTGTGCACTTCAAAGACATGCCTCTAGAAGCTTCTCACCACTTCAGAGGCACAACTGGGTATAAATACTGGACCTCAGACTTCGGTACTCTTCTGGACCTGTGAATACTCTGCCAAGAATAAGGACTGCTGTGCTGCTGAAAGGACTGCTGCTCTGCTGGGCTGTTGCTTAGAAGGACTGCTTCCCTGTTGTGCTGACCTGCTGCCTGCTGCCCTCTTGCCTGGGTGAGAAGGACTGTACCTACATTTCTTGAACCCAGAACTTAGAGGGACTCCAAGGCTAGTTGGCTGGCTTCCTGATCTGAAGCCTCAAGGACACAACAGGCTTCCAACAACCTTGCACCTGTGCCTAAATCCTGCCATCTGTGAGTCTACCCTGCAAGTGGTGCCATCCCAGTCATATACCCTTGGAAGTGCGAATAAGGTGCTCTGCCAGCCTCTGTGTATCCAGCGGAACCTATGCATCTCCTCTGCTGCACGGATCAGACCCATCACAAAGACCCGCAATGCCATCTGCAATGCCTCCGGAACTGCCACTGTGCAATGCATCCTTGGCGCAGGCCCTCGCATCCCTCATCGGCGGCAGCCTTGATGACATCTCGCAGCTCCTCGGAAGCGACACATCGCCACTTCCTCGACGCCGGAGTTCACAGCGCAGGCCCCGTCGACGGGATCCTCAACATCAATGCAGGCCCTTGCATCGCAGCCTCACCGCATCTCAGAACCGACGCATCTCTTCAGCTGCGCCACGCATCTTCGACACGGATCTTCGCAAAGCTATGATAACCAGGATTTAAGGTAGTTTGTTCAGCGGGCCAAACTGGCTCCCTGTAACCAGCTGTGCTCCATCACTGTCAGCCTGAGCTTGTGACTTTGTCCCAGTCTGGCGCAATCAAATATCCACAGTTGTTGCATTGTGCTTTTTAATGCTATTTTAAGTGTCGCACAACTACTTTACCCATTGCCTCTAAGTTAAGTCTGGCTGCTCTGTGCCAAGCTACCAAAGGGTTGAGCACAGGTTAGATTAGGGTTTGCTTGTGCCTCACTGTGACAAGGATTGTGGCTGCAACCAACAGCCCAATTTCTTACACTACTGCTTTTTGGTATTCTGTGAGAAAGTGCAACCTCAGTCAGTCACTGACTCATTTCATTGTGCCATTCTCAGAGACCTCCAAGCAAGGAATGATGGATTGGGAGTTATGGCACCAAAATATTGTAACCAAAATATCTGATAGAAATATTGTGTCCTCATATTATTTACAATAATATCACCCAATTGGCATAACAATAGAAGATCTACATCTAATAGAACAATGGGCTAGATGTACAAAGAGTTTTAGCATTCGCAAACCCCTATGATTTGAAGTTAAATCGCCATTCCAAATGAGCAAAGCTCATTTACTGATTCAGTAAAGGTTTTCTGAATCATTAAATTGGTTTAGGAAACCATTCTGAATCAGTATTTTGAGGGGTGTTTGCATCCCTTATAAATACTGTTTCCTTATGGTATGTACTTATGTTTTGTATCCAAAATCTGGTCGCAAAACATTAATATTTTACCAACACATCAAAGGAGGTGTAACCCATTCCAAAATGGAAGGGATCCTTTTTGTGAATGTTGAAAACAAAACATATTTAAGTGTAGAAATCGGTCCATGGGAAATATTTTTTCCAATATTGAGGACTGTTCCTTCATCTCACAATGCTTCTCTATTCATAAGAAGCACTGTGAGAAGCAGTTGTGTGTTGGTGCCCCAGCAAGGAGCAAAACACTGGTTGGGTTTTGTTTCTTAGCCTAAGGAAAATCCAATCATCATCTGACTCCTTGCTAGGACACAACAACACACAACTCCTCCACTCAAAATGTTTCCCTCTCCAGCACCATTGAAAATCCTTGCATGTCTTGTTCCCTCAAACGTAGGAGAGACAGGGAAACACAAATGGGGATCAAGCCTTGGCACAGATACATTTGTGCATGAGGGACACTGGAGAGAATTACCATGTTTTGGATAAAAACTGCTGAAAATTTGACAAACGATACATCATGATTAACACATTCTCCACTCCATCAGATCTTTTGTAGTGGGAAGAGATGAGTTGTGTAGGGCTGGACTTACTACAAAAGTGTGAGTTGCTACAAAAGAGAAGTTCAATTCAATTCAATCAAGCTTTATTCGATATCTTAATCAAGATAATCATAAAAGCACATACAAATTTACAACGTGATTAACAATTCATAAAATAATGTAACAATTAAGAAATATACAATCAAAACTTGATTTTGTACATAAAAAGGAGTCCATTCACTTAATCATGCTCAAAATAGTCTCTCTGATGGTTTTTCTACATTTAAATTTTTTTTTTAAAACACAATAATGGAGGTAATGACAAAAACGTTTTCTAGGGATTGTAAAACCAGAAGTGCAGGACGACATTGTCTGAGCCCGATTGATCTTAAAATCGGGAGGAATCTGGGCGGAATAAAATTTACAAAAAAAGAATATGTGCAGTGTCGTCTGTAAAGACAAGTCGTCACACGGACATCTACTCATCGTTCTTGACCAATCGTTCAGTTCGGGAAAACTTATTGTTCTATGTATAATACCTAGTCTGAAGCGCGTTAACAAGAACCTATCGTAGTCGCCTGTAATAATCCTTATATAAGGCTGAATATTGAATGTGGACAGAGTAAGATGGTGTACCTGAACCGTTGGTTTCGTCATTTCAATAATATTTCTGTTCGCTTCCAAGAGGCGCAGGCAACTACTTTTAAGGTCTTTTCTAGCGACAGTGCTCATAGTGTTGGGGTCATTATAATATTCTGGGTGCCCCAGATTACATGTAAATCTTTTTACATAGTTTAGTCACCTAATATGCATGACCCCATCTAACCCACAGCTGTCATTCAAGATTTGACGATTGAGTAACGTTTTGTCTGTGGTCCAGATCCTGTGCCACAGTAGGACTGGCTGGATTTTTATAATGTCCGCTAAATATGGCATGCCCAATTCTGTGTGGCAAATGTGAGTGGATGTACTATCTGGGACAGCCAGCAAGAGCTTAAAAAAGGAGTTCTCGACAATCTGTAAAGAGTTGACATCAGCATAGCCCCAGATACCCGCGCCATAAGTGGCGATTGACACGCACTTAGCCTTATATATTTGTAGCATTTCAACCGGTGAGCGTCTGCCCAATTTTCTACTAAAATTTGATAGGGCTGACAATGCCTTTGTAAATAATAATCTCCTGGCTTTGACTGCCTGGGTCCAGGTCCCCATTCAGTCGAACAAAATCCCTAGGTAAGGAAAAGTTTTTGAGCATTCGATCCTTTTAGTGTCTATATAAAAAGCTCTACTCTTGTTACTGCCTACCCCACAGTTCATTATAAATGTTTTTGAGGTATTAATAGTAAGACCCAGGTTAGACATAAACGTAGCATAGCTGGAAACTACCCGTTGAAGACCCAGCGGAGTGCGTGCCATAAGGACCGCATCATCCGCGTACAGAAGTGCGGGTACGGGACGTTTGTTAACTAGCGATAGGTCCTGGCACTCTTGCGCCAGTACGCGTCCTAGATCGTTTATGTAGAGTGTAAAAAGGAAAGGTGCCAGGACACAACCTTGTCTCACTCCTCTCATTATGTTAAATAGTTTTGTGCACTCCGCTGATAATCGAATGGTCCTCAGCCCAGTCCTGCAATCTAGTTAAAATAACTCGCCCCACAACTTTGACCGTGGAATCCAGCCGTGAAATTGGTCTATAGCCCGCTGGATTTCCCCTGTCTCCTTTTTTAAAAATGGGAACCAGTATCGATTCAGACCAAGTTGATAAAAATCTGGTCGAACAGCAAGCGTTAATTATTTGCGTCAATAGCGGTCCCCATAGCAAGATGTTAGATTTAAAAAGATCCACAGGGATACCAACGGGTCCAGGGGCCTTCCCACCCATACTCGACATAATAGCCTGATTAACTTCAGAAAGGTCAAAATGTACGTCAATTTGGTGACTGCTTGGGAGTAGATCTATCTCATCAATTATGCCAACTTCTCCCAATGCATCACAATGTGGTTTATTATAAAGGTTAGAATAATGTTCCACCCACTCAGCCTCGCTAATGGCTATCTCTAGCGACGCTGTATCTTTGTCAACCAGAAAGGGAGCATTAACTGCCTTCCAAAAGGCAGAAGTATCTCTGGTTTCAGAGGCTATATGTAGGGCACGCCAAGCTTCTTCTTTTAGTGCATATCTTCGTTCTTTTAATGCACACCTATATTCCCTTCTTGCCTGTTTGATATCATCTCGTTTTTTAGCTGGATTATGTAGAGTATGTTTAAGTTTTGAGTAGGCCTTGGTACATTTGGAATCGAACCACCCATTTTGTTGATTAACTTTGTTCTTAGTCTTCACAAAGAGGGCTTTTTTAATATAAACTGATATTGTAGTAAAACCTTTTATGATGGCTTTATGGGGAATTGTCTCATCAAGGCAAGCAAGAAAGGCATCTTTACAGTTTACCAAAGCCTTTCTTGTGAACTCATCAGGGTCCACTTTGGCACAGCGGAGCGCGTACCCATTTAACCTACTCAAAGTTATATTCTCAACAATATGGGTTGGACTGTCTCCTGTAGTTATCACATTGCTATGTACTAATAAATCAACACTCAATGGGAAATGGTCGCTCAGGAGGATCGCATGATTACAAAAATCCTGAACTCTAGAGGAGTATCTGCATGACAGTAAGATAAAATCTATTGTTGAAAATATACCACGACCATTAAAAGTAGGACTAAAAGAAACCGATGGGGAACATAGATTGTTGGCAAATCCTAGATCAACAGTAAACATAATTTCCATAGAAGATCTCCATAGGTTGTTTGCGGTAAGTGTGAAAAACTAGTATCTTCATCATGCGAAATACCACAGACACCTCTTTCAGCATGTTGACGTAAAGCAGAATTAAAATCCCCTCCCCAAATAATGAATAAATCCTTAGTTATGGAGGCCTGTAAGTTTTGTAAATTGTAACTTATTTTTTCTCAGTACCCCCTCAATCAGATCATGGGGAACATTATTATAAAAATTCAATAGAACAATACAGAGTGATTTATCAATGTCAATGGTAATAAGTTGAAAATACCTATCAGCAACATTTAATACAATTTTACTTATAGTCATATAGTTTGAGACATATGTGCATAGACCCCCTTTGATCTTCCATGGGACGATGTAACTGCCGCTGTATGATAAGTTTTATAACCATTAATGTGAATAGCGTCTAGCACCCAGGTTTCCTGGAGGCTAACTATGTCAAATTTCCCGACAAAATCAGACCATATCGGATTGCTCGCCTTAGTTTTTAAACCTGCAACATTCCAGAACATTACCTGGCACATAACTTTTCTCTTACATCCTTTAATCGCCTCTATTTTTGGGCCCTCAATAGGGACAGTGGGGACGAAAAATGGAGTTGTGGGTGGAGAATTACCGTTATCTGTCTCAATAGCTACAGGCATAGTTTGGGGGCCAGAGACCCCACGGGGAGGCGATAATGGTCTGGATAAAGTATGTTGGATATTAGTTAAAACATTAAACGTTTCTAGGGGCTGGATATCTGGATGTGTCATATGCTTAGAAATCTGTATTTTATCCCTTGTTGCAGCAAAGCTAGTGCCTACTGGAGGTAGTCAGTCAACGTCCTCTAGGTTTGGAAGAATATCAAATCAATTATAAACTGGAACGTTGTATAAGGGACGCGATAAACTATATGAGGCTCGCTAGCTGCTTTGATGTGATTATTATTAGCAGGCTGGTAAAAATATCCCAGTGGGACTAAGTTGATACCTTGCGCTAAAATAGAGTGATTCCCTGCTCTACTCAGAATCATTTGTGCTAGCTGCGGGGTTTTAAAGGTCAATACCACACAATCTCCATAAAGGTTTTTACATCCTCTCCCTATCCAACTCACTCTTCTCGCCATTTTGAACTCAGCAAAAAGCCTTTCAGTTTGACCCGTTTTGGAACCCACCCAGAATAAGGACTTATACCTCAGGGTGTCCCATGGCTCCACCACCCCAGAAGGTAGCCTAGGCACATTAGCTAGCACTACCGGATACGGGGTTACAGCTGGAGGAAGGTCCAGGTACGTCATTTCGGGCTCGTGGCTACTCAAAGGTATAGTTAGATTGGATCTCTTAGCGCCAAAATTATCTAGAGACTGTGCTCCCAGAATTTTACTCCCAGCCACTGGCGCAATGTTGTTTTCAGAAGAGACATAAGTGTGTAAAGGTCTAGCGTGTGCTAAGGATATTGATGGATAAAGAGTCGGTGGTTTAGTGGTCCATGTATTTTGATCCCTATCACAAGGAACCTCCCCCATATTTATTTGATTGGTAGGTGCTGTATGTTTGATTTGAGTATATGTCCGACTACTGCCTTCTAGGTAATCCGAGCTGATGTTATGATTAATGGCCGGTTTTGTGATGTTTAGCTGGCAGTTATTCACGCATCTGTTTAGTGAGTCTTCCAGCGCTCCCACTCTATTAATTACGTTGGCTAAGGTATCTCTAAGATAGATATCCAATGCAACCAGTTTGGCATTTAACTTAGAAAGATCATTCTGGGTACATGAATGAGTACAGGATAGAGGTTTTTCCTTGTTACCTGTCTTGTGTGGGGGATGAATTTTATCCTTCTTAAGTTTTGCGAGATTTAGGGGGGAACGCCCTTGGCTCTGGTAAAAGTTCCTCTGTTGCACTGGGGAGGATGTCTGGGTTTCTTGAGCGCTTTGTAGGCAGTTGAGAATCGCTCTCCTGGTCGCTCACTGAAATGTGCTCAGACACATTCAGTATGCAACCATTTGCATTTGACTTGCTACTAGGCGCTTCTGGTAGAGGGGCACTTGTACCCTGTTTGGCCTCATCTATAGATAAACCTAAAGCGGGACCTATTTTTTCTGGATTCATTGCTTCTTCTACAGAGATAATCTGCTGCTCGATGGCCCCCATTGCCCCATTAAATAATTCAGCACGGTCAAACGAGACCCCCCCCCGGCTTAGGTCGTGTTTGGCCTGAGGGGTTGGTGCTTTCCTCTTGCCCATATTACCAAACTAGGACTGTTAAGGCACTAAAAAGCAAGACAAAAATGTATACTTGAAATCCTTTATCACACTCAGACTGTTTAGCAGAAAATATGATATATTCTTTGACTTATGATATTTGACCCGGGTTATCTACCAGTGTGCTATGCAGCACATTCAGTCTATTTGTTCAATCTAGTTGTATAATAAAGGTCCCACCACAAATAGGTTACGCCAAAAGTGTCGGGATCAGGCTAGAAAATGTCCCAAGCTTCAGGATCAGCTCCAGCGCCTGACGGAGACATGAAAGCCCTACTAATAGAAGTGCGACAAGGTCTAACCGCCATTGCTGACAAAATGGACTCTATGTCAAGCCGCATGGAGCCATAGTGCACAAACTGGACGGCCATGACAATCGCATAAAAGAGACCGAACGACGCATTTCGGATAATGAAGACACAACATCCCAGCTCCAGACGAAAATGACCGCCATGGACAAATTGCTGAGAGTTATTGCTGCTAAGAACGAAGATTTGGAGGCACGCAGTCGCAGGAATGACATACGCGTGATTGGAATACCGGAAAGCACTGGGAAAATGGAGGAATATGTTGAACGTTTACTAAGAGACACAGTTGGTTCCGAATCCTTCTCGACCCAATTTCTAGTAGAACGGGCGCACCGGTCACTGGGGCCCAGACTCCCCCCAGGCAGCACGCCACGTCCAATCATTGCTCGGATGTTAAATTATCGTGATCGGGACATCGCCCTCAAAACGGCTCGGGAAAAGCGGCAATTGAGCTTTGAAGGTAACCAATTTACCATATACCCGGACTTTACGGCAACCGTACAGGAGGAACGGCGTAAATTTGTACCAGTCAAAAAGAAACTGCGAGAAGCTCAAATCGACTACGCCCTCCTCTACCCAGCGCGCCTGCGAGTCACGCATCAAGGGAAACAATCGTTTTTCACCCAACCACAGCAAGTGGACGACTTCCTAAAGCACCTCCGACGCTACAACAACTCCACGGGTTCACCTAACTCCTCCCCGAGAACCGTAACACCAGAAATGGAGTAACACAACTTGCAATTAGAAGGAATCACCTTCGAGAACACAGATGAACACACATAATGCTGGCAACCCTGGCATGGTAGGAAATGAGCACTAGGAGGTGCTACAATTGAACGATGGACTCAAATGCCTGAACGCGCCTGCCTGCCTGGAGGCCACCACCAGATAAGTGACAGTTGGGATCAAGGGACATAATATACTCTGGGCACCCCTGCCTTCTCGGGGCTATGCCACTCCAACGCTGGAGCTCTCTGAGGGCGGGGAGAGTATGTGCTATCCCCTGGGAGGTCCCCCCCGAGGGCGCTCCCCACATGTTTTATGCTGGAATTACGCCAGCAGTTGTTTCTGGGCAAGTTGGGGGAAAAGGGACGAGGGTGGGACATGTAACTCTGGCATAGTTGGGATGCTTCAGTGGGAGGGGGAGGGCATAAGGTTGCTCATTCAGTTTCTTTGCAATTCGCACGATACATGTGATGTTCAATTGTACTATTTTTGTCTGATTCCATTTCACACGCGTAAGGGACCCATCCTGAAACTCAGCCCACCACATCAGCCCCCATGACTGACCTAGCGGGCTCCTCAGCAGCAAGGGTCCTCACCTGGAATGTTAGGGGACTGGGAGACCCCAGAAAACGCCGCCAAGTACTGGAGTATTTAGATAGGCACCAGACACATATTGCTATGCTCCAGGAAACCCACATTAATCCGAGACACACTAATTCCTTTGCCAGCAAATGGGCAGAACACAGAATTTTCTCCACATACTCTTCCTACTCTAGGGGAACAGCAATAATTATAAAAAAGGGGTTTCCTTTTGTCCTGACAGGCTCGATACAAGATCAGCATGGTCGCTATTGTCTGGTCTGGGGCAGACTTGGCACGGACTCCATCACTCTGGCTTGCTGTTATGGCCCCAATGTAGACTCACCCGAATTTTTTACGACATTATGGGGGAAAATCCTAGAGATAGGCTCCACCCATCTTATCTGGGGGGGGATTTCAATGTCGCGCTAAAACCCACAATGGAAAGATCTAACCCTGGCCCACAACATTACAATGCCTCATGCAAAGTGTTGTGTAACATAATGGATGCTAATGGTATAATAGACGCCTGGCGGCACTTCAACCCACACACGACTGAAGGCACACACCACACAACCCAGTACGCATCTTGGGCCCGCTTGGACTACTTCCTTGTTACACGAAGCATATGCTCACTGATTGCCGAGACCAGACACCTGGCCAGAACATATTCGGACCATGCTCCGGTAAGCCTCTCATTTAGCCCCCCAGGATATGACGCCCCACACAGGACCTGACGGCTCCAGCCACTAACACTGCTAGATCCGGTTTATCACGAAGAACGGGGACAAGAAATACAGGATTTTTTAAGGAGAAATAAGAGATCGGTGGACAGCGTAGAAACAGTGTGGGAGGCCTTCAAGGTCACAATTAGGGGGTTCTGCATATTCAAAAGCTCGGGTGTATTGCGGGATATGCAGAGGTCCCTGAAAAAATTAGAAAGGGAGATCAAACAATTAGAAACACGGCCCGGCACCAGCACTGACAGACAAGTGCATCGAGAAATTAGAGACAAAATCACTGAATACACAAACACTGCTGACAGAGAAGCGAAATACAGGGGTAAACATTGGGTTGCACGGAAATACGGAGAGGGAGAACGCCCTGGGAAAACGTTGGCAGACACAATACGCAGGCCACGTTTCACAAATACTGTCTTGGAAATCACGGGTCCGGGGGAGGTCATATACAGGAATACTGAGGATATATTACGCACCTTTACTTCACATTATACATCATTATATACATCACAAAGATACGATGAACTCGATCTCAATGCTTATTTAGAAGATGTAGCGCTGGGGTGGTTGGGCGACAATAAACGGGAGTTCCTTAGCGCCCCTTTTGAACTGGACGAAATAAAGGAAGCCATAATGCATATGAAATCAGGAAAAACACCGGGATCGGATGGATTCCCTATAGAATTCTATAAAACATATATTGATCTGCTTGCCCCCATCCTCCAAGAGGTTTTTGAAGACGCACTAGACAACGGCAGGCTCCCCCCGTCTATGCGAGAGGCGCGTATCATCTCTCTGCCGAAACCAGGGAAATCCATTCAATACTGTGACTCATATAGACCACTGTCACTTATCAACTGTGACACTAAAATCCTGGCGAAGGTCATAGCAAACAGACTAAATTTGATCATGGACAAACTAGCCCTCCCGGATCAGTCCGGCTTTATTCCTGGCAGAGGGACCACCCACAACCTACGAACCTTCTTCGCAATCCTCCACAACGTGGACCCTGACCTGCCATTAGCGGCAGTTTTCCTAGACGCCATTAAGGCGTTCGATTCAGTAGAGTGGGATTATTTACTGGGAGTCCTACAGCGTATGGGCTTTCCCCCAATATTTCTTTCTTGGATTAAATTACTGTATAACCTCCCAACAGCCAGGGTTTGCATAAATGGTCACATGTCACCTGCCTTTCATATTACCAGAGGCACGAGACAGGGGTGCCCGCTGTCCCCCCTGCTGTTTGCTGTAGCAGTAGAACCCTTGGCAGCTAAGCTACGCCAACATCATCAAGAGAAAGCGTTGCGGTGCTATATGTGCCAAATTTTGGTATCATTGTACGCAGATGATATCACTTTGTATATTCGTGACCCGCAGGCTAACCTTAATCCACTTCTTCGTGAGTTCATAGTGTTTGGGAAAATGTCGGGGATACATATAAATTGGGGAAAATCGCAGATCTTACCACTCACCCCTGCCACAGCCCCGTTCCCCTTAGACTACCCTCTGGAGTGGTGCCATTCAGACATGCGCTACCTAGGGATTCGCATCACTACAGATAGAGATGAGCTCATGCGGTTAAACTACGGTAGAACTTTAGACCGCATTATAGACAATGTCACACGCTGGATATCCTTGCCCCTCTAGATGGCGGGGATGGCCTCATTGATCAAGATGGTGGTTCTCCCTCAGGTGCTATACCTATTCCTGAATATACCGTATAATCCTGGACGGACCTTTTTCACAATGTTGCAAACCGAAATGATCAGGCTAGTGTGGGGAGGCAAACAACCACAATTGCAATGGGGGGTACTTACTAGGCCCTATGTACAGGGGGGATTTGACATCCCAGACTTTGAACTGTATTACACTTGTGCGCAAGCGCACTACGCTTACTATTGGTTCCATCCCCCCCGCTACATGCCGCATGTTGCGGTAGAACACTGGCTGGCAGATCCTGTACCACTGGACGGTGTGATATTCCATCCCCCTGCCCGGCGAGATATGACGCCCACCACACTGACCTGCACACTGAGTGCATGGCATCGAATACTAAGGCTACTAAATTGCCCCATGCTCTACTCCCCACTGCTCCCTCTGACATACCATCCCCGAATGCAACTCCTCCAGGAAAAGGGTTTTCAACAGCTCCTGGGTCGGACTAGCATCTCCACATGGGGTGACCTATATCACAAGGGTGAGTTCCGTACACTAACCCATATATTCAAGGAGACCCAACCAACTCCCCTAGATGTCTTCCTGTATGTACGATTACGACAAGGCCTCCGTACCTTATCACCAGACTTCCCGCACGAGCCCTCCACACTGCCTCCTCTGCAGTGGATGTTACGAGCCGATTCCCCGAGACACATGGTGTCCACACTATACCACATGGTACACACGACACAAGAGAGGACCGCATGCCCTGCTAGAGCGAAGTGGGATAATGAATTGGGATATGAACTTACGGATGAACAATGGGCATACTGCTGCGAACACACGGAGCAAATTGCTGCCAGCCATAGGCTACGTATCACGCACTATAAATTTCTACATCGCTTATATTACACTCCGGCGAAATTACATAAATATAAACTGTCAGACACCGATCAATGCAGAAGATGTAGAGCCCCTGCGGCAGATTTTTTACACCTGGCCTGGGAATGTCCCGCAGTGCACAGGTTCTGTTATATGTACTAGCTGTGTAATGACCCTGTGAAAATGGAATGAAAGATGTGCAACATATCCTTCGCATGTATGTACTTATACGTTTTGAACAGTGATATATGTTTTGTGATTTAAATATGTCAAAATCAAATAAAAACAGTTTATAAAAAAAACTATGCTTCATGGAAGCGAGAGCAGAAAACCTGCTCTCGCTTCCATGAAGCGAAGCAGATTGCTTTTGGACAAGGGGAGCAGCATGTCAGCAGCTCCCCTTGTCCAAAAGCAATGCCGGCTCCTGCAGGAGGCGGGGAGCCAGCAGGGACCACGGGGGCATTGGGGCTCCCCCTGCGGTCCCCAATGTCAGGCCAGGTCTCGGGGGATGGGGTCCCCAGGGCCATAGTTGGCCTCAGGAGGGGGGCCATGCGGCCCCCCTCCAAAATAAAAAAAAATAAAAAAAAGCTGGCCGGGGGACGGGGTCCCCGGGGCCATAATTGGCCTCAGCAGGGGAGCAACGTGGCCCCCATCCAAAAAATAAATTAAAAAAAAAAGGGCTGGCCAGGCCCCGGGGGATGGGGTCCCTGGGGCCATAATTGGCCTCAGGAGGGGGGCCACGCGGCCCCCCTCCAAAATAATTAAAAAAAAGGAATGGCTGGCCAGGCCCCAGGGGATGGGGTCCCCAGGGCCAATTGTGGCCCAGGGAAGGGGGGCCACGCAGCCCCCCTCCCGTGGGAATAGAAAAAAGGAAAGGAGACCATGTTCTGGGGGATGGGGTCCCAAGACCGAAATCTGCCTCGGGAGGGGGCCGCATGGCCCATCTCGTTTTTAAAAAAAATGAAAAAATGGCTCAGGGCCTGGGGGATGGGGTCCCCAGGGCCCAAACAAAATAAAGGGAAGGGGGGCCACACAGCCCCCCTTCTAAAAAAAGAAAAAAAGAAAGGAGAAGCCGGCATCTCGCCAGAGGCCCCGCCCCCTCCCTGCACCACTCTGCAAACGCGCCTCCTGGCGTGTTCTAATTTGGGGGATTAAGTCCCCTTGAATCCTGAGGGTCCCTGGGGGCCAACTAGCCCACCAGGTACCTCCAGTAAGCCCACACAGTGGGATTGCTGAGAGGTGGTCTGAGGCCACGCCCCTTTTTACACCACTCTGCAAATGCGCCTCTTGGCGCACTGCTGGTGGGTTGATGAGGTCCTCTTGTGTCCTGAGGACCTCTGCACTAAAGTGGACTTCATCACCCGAGCAGCAGTGCGTCAGGAGGCGCGTTTGCAGAGTGGCGTAAAAAGGGGGCGTGGCCTCGGACCACTCTCAGCAATCCAGCTGTGTGGGGCTTACTAGAGATTACAGGAGGGATAGTTGGCCCCCAGGGACCCTCAGGAGGCAAGGGGACTTGATCCCCCAACCAAGAGCGCACCAGGAGGCGCGTTTGCAGAGTGGTGCAGGGAGGGGGCATGGCCTGTGTTCACGTCTCAGCAATCCGACTATCTGGGGCTTACTGGAGGTGTCAGGTAGGCTAGTTGGCCTCTAAGGACCCCCAGCATCGAAGGGGACTTTACTCCCCATCCAAGAGCGCGCTGGGGAGTGCGTTTGCAGACTGGTGGGCAAAGGGGGCGTGGCCTGCTTTGAGAACTTACCAATGCTTCTTTGTGGGACTTACTGGAGGTAATAGGAGGGGTAGTTAGCCCCCAAGGATGTCCTTGGGGCCAACTACCCCTCCTGTTACCTCCAGTAAGTCCCACACAGTGGCATTGCTAAGAGGTCTTCGGAGGCCACGCCCCCCTTTCTCCACCACTCTGCAAACGCGCCTCCTGGCACACTACGGGTTTGGGGATGAAGTCCGCTTTACTCCTGATGGACTTTGGGGGCCAAGAAGCCCTCCTGATACCTCCTGTAAGTCCTACGCAGCGGAATTCCTGAGCACTGATCGGAGGCCCAGCCCCCTTTCTGCACCACTTTGCAAACGCAACTACTACGTTATAGTTAGAAATTAGCATTTAAAAAACCTTAGAAATTCACTGAAAAAAACATAGGTTTCAGGGACGTTATAGTTAGTAATTAGCATTTAAAAAACCTTAGAAATTCACCGAAAAAACCATAGGTTTCAGGGGCATTATAGTTAGTAATGAGCATTCAAAAACCTTAGAAATTCACTGAAAAAACCACAGGTTTCAGGGATGTTATAGTTAGTTGGACATTTCACTTGTACAAAACCAGAGAAATTCGGCCGTTATAGTTAGTTGAGCTAACTATAACTCGTGCCCCCGCAATGCACTGCTGATGACGTCACATATTACATCACTCATGACATGGTCAGTGACATCACTGATGACATCTCAAATAACATCACTGATAACATCACTCATGACATCTCAAATGACATCACTGATGACATCATCTACTTAATATCTGACACACCTCCTCACACCCTAATATAACCTTTCAAATACCCACTCTAAAATACAGACTACCATTCTCGAAACCATAGACACACTAATACCAGTTAGTACATACCAAATCACTGATTCATAGGTCTACACACATCCACTCTCTCACCGATACAGTCACTCATACACGCAGTCTCTCATCAATACAGCCTCTGATATATGTACTCATAGACCCATACAGACACTCATATACAGCCACTCATCCACAGAGATGCTCACACACCTAGTCAGTCACCCAAAGACTCAATCACACTGCCATTTACTCACCAATATAGTTATACACACACCACCTCACTTATTCATACAGATACTAACACATACTTACTCTCTTACACAATCACTGACACAAGCACACACTCATCCATACAGCTACTCTCACAATCACTCACTCTCACATATAGTCATTTATATACTCCAACATTCACATATACTGCCTTTCACACATGTAGTTACTCACAGATATACCACTGAGACATCCATTCACTTACCAACACAGCCATACGCACACTCACTCACCCATACAGGCCCTCGCAGACGCACTCATGAACCCATACACCCACTGAATCACCCACTCACACATCCATGGAGGGAGTCACACAGCCCCCACCCACCCACACAGACACTCAGGCACCCATACAGGTAATCAGACAAGTAATCATTAACCCATATGGACACTCATGTAGCTTCTCATCAACCCATGAAGCCACTTACACACCAACTGACAGACTGATACAGACATTCACACAGATTAGTCATTCACCCATGCATTCACTAACACACGTTTAATCTCTCACTTAAACAGTCAGTCACGCACCCACTAAATCATCCATTCAGACACTCATACACCTACTCATTCTTCAATACACCTTTGCGTATCTATAATTAACATTCTATAACTTTTAAAAATCACCCAGTCTCTGGATGATGTCATCAGTGATGTCATTTGAGATGTCATCAGTGATGTCATCAGTGATGTCACTGACCATGTCATGAGTGATGTAATATGTGATGTCATCAGCAGTGCATTGCGGGGGGGCGAGTTATAGTTAGCTCAACTAACTATAACGGCTGAATTTCTCTGGTTTTGTACGAGTGAAATGTCCAACTAACTATAACGTCCCTGAAACCTGTGGGTTTTTCAGAGAATTTCTAAGGTTTTTTAAATGCTAATTACTAACTATAACGTCCCTGAAACCTATGTTTTTTTTCAGTGAATATATATATATATATATCCAAAACAGAACCAGCGCGTCACCTCCTCGCACCAGAACACAACACAGCAATCCAAGGTTTGATTCCTTCAAAATTTTATTGCAGACTTAGGGCTATGACGCGTTTCAGCAGGATCCCCTGCCTTGATCAAAATATATATATATATATATAGTTTAGAGAGAGTAGTAAATCTTAAATATTTTACTATACAACATTAATATAATGTAAATTACATAATTTCCACTAATACCTAATTCTATACATAAATATATGCTTATATAAACACACACACACACATGTAGTATAACACAATTATTAAAAATATATGTTTTACATAATATTACATTTATTTTTAGATTTTTTAATTTGCTACTATGAAAGGCACACACATATATATATTAAAAATATATGTTTTGCATAATATTACATTTATTTTTTGATTTTTGAATTTACTACTATGAAAGGCACACACACACACAAACAAACACACACACACACACATATATATATATGTAAATATATATATATATATACATATATATATATATATATATATATCCACACAAATCTAATGCCGAGGAGTATAGAAAAACACTGGAGTCGCGGCCACTATTCAAAGACGTGTTTAATGCAACACTAGGTCCCTGCATTAAACACGTCTTTGAATAGTGGCCGCGGCTCCAGTGTTTTTCTATACTCCTCGGCATTGGATTTGTGTGGATATAAGGGTTGGCTTCCCCTGCCGTGTTGCCCGCCGTGGTAAGAGGCTTGGGTTTAGCCGAACTACGTTGTGGATATATATATATATATATATATATATATATATATATATATATATATATATATATATATATATATATATATATATATATATATAACCTACTGCCAGTTGCTAGTAGGTAGTTATAGTTAAGAACTGGTTTCCATGGGAAAAGCATTTTTTGACTTGCTTATAACTTTTGCGCCATTTGATGAATCTTCACGAAAGTTTCCCCCAAAAAGTGGTACAGTTTATCTATTTCTGCATGGAAAGTTTCAGAGTGATCCATCAAAGGGGAGCCGAGAAAAAAGGAGGGTAAAAAAATGTGGGTTTACAATGCAGTTTCCCATAGGGATTTTGAATACGACTACAGCCCGAACTACTGGACGGAATTGCACCAAATTTGGCAGAGAGGTAGCTCTTTGTCCAGAAAGAGCCCTTTTTAGGTCTCGCATAGGCAACAAATGTGCTGCCTCTCCGAGGCATCAAGTAATCTGTATGTTATGTGAAACTCCGCCTATTGCCGGGTAATTTCTCCTGCCGCTTGCCATTTGTTTAACGTTGGCATAGCTCTTGTTAGCTGGCTTTTTACTGGCTGTTGATCTGATACTGACTTCCGTTTATTCCGAAGCAGCGGCACCTAACTACAGTTTTCGTCCGCTTTTGTGTTGTATGTGTGTTTGAGGGGAACTTTCTTTTACAAACTTACTTCCATACATAATGAGCACGGAGCGCGTCACGAGCACCGCGCTGTTAATTATACATATTCAGCATGGCACTCGTCATGAGCGCCGCGCTGTTAATTGTTTCTTTGTTTTCTCCACCCCCTACGCCGGGCTGAAAGAGCTTCTTGTTTGTTAATTTTATCCCCCGCGCCATGCCCGCTTTCACTTTGATAAAGGCGGCAGGCGCCTCTTATGCACACCGCATTTTTCACCCCCATGCTATGCTGTGCTTTCAGTTCGCTTTCTTTCACTTTGATAAAGGCGGCATGCGCCTCTTATGCACACCGCATTTTTCACCCCCATGCTATGCTGTGCTTTCAATTCGCTTTCACTTTAATAAAGGCGGCACGCGCCTCTTATGCACACCGCATTTTCACCCGCTTTCAGTTTGGTAAAACACAGCATTTTTGCGCTATGCTGGGCACGCTTTCTCAATTACCATCTCCCCAAAAGCATACACTCTGCCAGTCACCTTTAGATGGTTTTTAATGTGCTCACTTTGGTGCCGAGACGACCTCTTCTAATGCCAGCGAAACACTTACGCCTTCAAAATTATAGCACCATGACACCTTACTGTTTGCTCCCCTTCTACTTTATGTTTTAAGAATCACACCTATTAATTATTCATTTTTTCCAGTGGTGGTTATACCATATCTGTGCAAACTAACAGTGGCATGAGCAGCCCTATGGTTAATGACGTGGGCCGCCTCCTCACACACACTTCCCTGTCATAAGCATGGCATGACAAGAATTCCCATTGTTACACTCCTTGAACCAAGTGTCCTCTGGGACTTCAATTCCCAGAATTCCTGGTGATGGAGTCACACGGCCCGCAACTTGCGCCCATCGGTGGAAGCCCAGTCAGACATCGAGAGGCATCGAGAGGCAGCTTCCCCTTAAACTTAAAATGAGCTGCCCGCTCATTGTACTAGCGGCGGAGAGTGGCCTGACTGTAGCTGCTGAGGCACGATTTTTGTTTTGACAAAGTAAGTGGGCACTGTATGCCATGGGGGGGGTGTATGTGGATATGTGTGTAATATCGATGAACCATCTACTTGACGTGGGGACTATGTTTTGTTGTGAGTGTGTTCTATGCGAACCATACCTGGGGCATTACTAACATCACTGATAAACAAACAACGGAAGCACTGCAACTGTTTACTGTGGGCGTGTGTTGAGTATGGTGTGTGACGTGGGGCCTCTGATGCTACAATCAGCACCTGGAGGAACGTCAGCTGCATATCTGTTCCCATCAGAGCGAAGGGTGTGAGTTTACCATATACCAACTATCTGGAGAAGTGTTCTCCTGATGCTCATGCAATGCGCCATGCCACGCGCTATAGAATTGCTGCATTGGGTGCATTTTATTATAATTTTTTTGTCTCCACCCCCCTCAAGATTGAAAGTATTAATGTGCAGTGTTAACAGTGCCACCCCGTTGGACCCTGTCCTCGAGTCTTATCATTCTAGGGGACACCACAGCAGGGACCTGCTCGCCCCTTCTTTCACTTTCTCACATACTATTTCTGCTCCTCTGTCTCAAATTCAACAACCACTTCCTACACAAACTACCTATCCCTCTCATTCTTCCTTTCCATCTATTCTCTGCAGCTTTCACCGCAATCTATTCCCCATGCCACATAATTCCACTACACAAATACACTACACAACACACAATTCCACACCACATAATTCCACATCTAACAATTCCAATGCAACCCACATATTTCCACTCCACACCACATACATACACCGCACTCCAAAACAAAACACATAGGTAAAAAACATTATCATTTACAATGCCAATAGCTCTAACTCTCACAAATGCGAGACCTGTTTCATTGCAAATGCTTGTTGTTATTTGGTGCAAATCTGCTCAGTAATTGCAGAGCTAATAAAGGAAAAACAAAATTGTATATCTAGGGACGCGGCCCATCAGCAGATCTCCCACAGTGGATCCGCGAAGTCATGTGCTACCAGGAATGCCGTGATTGGCTGACCACAACCTGACCTGGAGGTAGCGGCTGCCATTTTAAGTATGGAGCAACGGTCCCGGACTTTTCATTTTTCTGCAAAATGATTAAAGGGGTCAGGGTAGATGTACCCTGACCCCAGAGGTGTGTTAGAGGAGTGTCAGAGGGACCTATGTTGGGTACAAAATTAAGTTATGCTGTTCTTTTCCCACTTTGGGTATCCGCGGATCCCCTGCGAGGCTCAGCGCGCGCCTCTGTGTAAATAAGGGACGGATCCACGAATCTTGATGCACTTTAAAAAAACACTTTAAGACCCTCTCAGACACCCACACAGGTACTCACACCCATTTACAGACCTGCACAGGCAGACACATACCCACTCACAGGCCAATTCAGACATTGATACCCACTCACAGACCCATGGAGGTACTCACAGACTAACTTGCATACCTATGTAGACACATGCACTCACATACCCATGCAGGCACTCTCAGACCCATTCACAGACCCAACAAGCACTAGAGACCCATGCACACACCCACATAGGTACTCACACACCCACATAGAGCCAGACAACCACTCACACAATCACTTACAGACCCACACATGCAGTCTCATACCCACTGACAGACCCAAAGAGGCACTCACAGACCCACTGACAGAGCCACACAGGCACTCCCACACCCACTCAGAAATAAATCCATGCAGGCACTAACAGGTCTACTCACACACCCATGCAGGTACTCACAGACCTATGCAGGTACTCACACACCCATTCACAGAGCCATGCATTCACATACACATCCACTTACAGACCCACAGAGGCACTCTCACCCTCTCACAGACCCACACAGGCACTCACACACCCACTCACAGTTCTATGCTGGCACTTTCACACCTACTCAGAGACCTACACAGGCAGTGAACATCTACTCACAGACCCACACAGCCACTCAGAGACCCACTCACACACCCACACAGGTATACAGACCCACTCACAGACCCACTCATCCACTCATACACCCACTCACAGACCTATGTAGGCACTCATATACCCATGCAGGTACTCACATACCTACTCACAGACCCATGCATCCACTTACATACCCACTTACAGGCCCACTTAGGTACTCACACACCCACTCACAGAGCTATTCAGGCACTAATAGACCCACCCACAGAGCCACAAAGAAACTCACACACCCTCAAAACTGCTCACAAACCCATTTACAGACACAAACAGACATGTATACACCCACTTAGACACTCACATACCCACTCAGGCACTCACACACCCACTTATAGACCCACACAAGCACTTTCACACCCACTCACAGAATCACACAGGCAGTCACAGACCCATTGTGAGAGCCACACAGGCACTAATTTATAAGCATGCAGGTACTAGTCTACTCACAAACCCACACATGCACTCAAAGACCCACTCATAGATCCATGCAGGTACTCACACACCCACTCACAAACCTATGCAGGCACTCAAATACTCACTCAGGGACCCATACATCCATTTACAGATCCACTTACAGACTTTCGCAGGCACTTGCACACCCACTCACCCACCTATGCAGGAACTCACAGGCCCCTTCACAGACCCATATAGGCAGTCACACACCCACTTACAGACCCACACAGGCACTAACAGACCCAGTCTCTGACCCATATACTCACCCAGAGCTCCACAGAGACAATCACACACCCCCTCACAGACCACACAGGCACTCACAGATCCATACAGTCATATATTCACTCACAAACCCATACAAGCGAATCCTAAATGTGATGTTTTGTATTGAATGTGTGCTTTTGGTTTGTGGATCCACGACGAGTCCGCAGAGTCAAGTGAAAATTTCCCAAAAAAGGATTTAAAATGAGGATAAACCACTGTTTGGGAAAAATGGGTGACTTTAAAAAGAGCCTTTGTGTTTATGGTGTGCAGATAATAACTACACATAAAAGAGGATGCAGTCTTTCAAGTTGTTGAGGAACACCATGTTGCCTTTCTCTGTGAAATTAACTCTATCATTTCTAAATATACTGTCCATATCAAAGTGTAAATTTTTGTTGTATTTAGAGCCCATGCTGTGGTCTCTGAGGAATGCAGAAACAGTTCTATTGGCATCTTTCCTGAATTTGTCTATCTATGGACAGTTTTCATTTGACCACTTCCACTTCTGCCTTTGGCAAATGTTGGAGAACACTAAGGCAGTAGGTGGGAAAAGTACCATTAATTTACTATAGGTATCCTTCATTAGGATTTCCAGCCAACCCCAGTAATTGTGCCTAGGTAATTTGTACCACAGGGCACAATCGTGAGATCTGGAAGTTGGCAATCCACAATGCTTTCAACCAAAGGTAGCAATTGAGGCCACTTTAATCCTCTCTGGCCAACCCAAGTAATGTCTACATTAGGTAAATCCAAGTCCCTGTCAATGCCACTCTTTCTAGCACTCTCTCTGGCCCAAAGACAAAACTATGGCCCAAAATCCACACTCTAACCATTTTGGAGGCAAACTGGAGTTGCACACAGGAGAAGGCCGTAGCTGAATGAGACAGTTTTCAAAATGAAAGGCAATTATCATGGAAGACATCACCTAAATGAAAAAAGAACATATATGATTGGATGCTGTTAATATGCAGGTAACTGAAAGTAGGTAGTGATTTTGAGAAAAAAGTTATTACTTCTGTGTTTGGCTCTGGGAAAAAAAAGTTATGCTGTTTGGGATATGCTTAACACTCCAAACAGTGAACCACACCTGCTACAGTTCAATTTGAAGGTAGTATGGTGCTTGCAGAAAGGGTTGCAAACTTTTGATCTAGTGCTAGCAGTCAGTGTTCCAACGATGCTTACTATGGAAATGGAGCCAAAAGTGCTGGGGGGAAGGGAACAAAAAGGAGTAGATTATAAATCTGAGAATCAGAGTGGTATGGAAATATTGTTCATTGAGAGTGTTTGGGTTGTAACTTAGTACTTTTTCCAAAGTAAAATAGAAATGCCAGCAGATTGTTAAGTGGTTTTATGGGTTCCTGTGTGGATTCACGAATTTGCTGCGATGTAGCATAAGGGGTCACGCTGAATACCATAGCGGATTCACAAATCCACTCAAAGCCACTACCTAATTGAGATTCTTAACAGGAGTATTACAAAGGGTTGAAAAACACTGCCCATTCAGAAGCGGTATAACAAAAGTAAAATATGAAAGGAAGGTTGTGATTTGATAAAGCAGAGTGGGAAGGGTTGCCTTTAATGGTTCCTTTGTAGTGAGAGTGGTATACCATTCCTGTACTTCTGACTTCAGATTTCACTGACTAGAAATTCTAAATGATACTGAGATAAAAATTGGAGAACAGCAAAGACATTTCACAGGTATGTCAATTGAAGTATACGTTTAAAAAGTAAATGTATATAAAAAGTTATGACTATATATAATATGCAATAAAATATGTAGGTTAAACACAGCAGTAAAAGGGAAGATAAAAGGGAGGGTAGATGATGATATTAAGAAAAACCACAGTGAGCAGCAAAGGAGAAATAAAAATGTCTGAAGAGAAAATATAGTTATTTTATTAAACTCCAATGAATGAATGTGTTTGGAAGTAGATGTGGGTAATTTGCTACGCTATTTAATTTGATAGTATATAATTTGCACCCACACACACAGTGAGGTAGGCACTCATACACTTAGTTACAGTGCCAAGAAGGTCCACCACCGATATAACTAGATAGGCAATGCCACAACGAGAGGGACTTCAATAAAATCATTGACATATCCATTTACACACCTATACATCTACTTATATACTCATTCTCACAGGTATGCAGGCACTGTCATATTCTCTCAGGTACATATAAAGCTTTCATGTACCCAATATTCACTCAGTTAGAGAGAGATGTACAGAGCCATACACCCAGTTATATATGCAGTTGTCCCCCACACAGCCACTCATATACTTATTTACAATACCACATAGTCACTCACACACCCAGTCAGTTAGCAACAGAGGTACTTACACATTCACTCACATACTTACATACCCAGATTCTCACTAACACAGCCAGAAAGCAATCCATGCAGCCACTTACATACACATTTCAGACCCATAGTTACTAAGAGAGTCAGTCATATGGTGACATAATTGCTTACACATCCAGTGACACACCCACAAAAGGACTGATACACTCACTCAAATATGTAGGCAAGAACTGACACAACCAAGTCACCCATCCAGACAAGTAGCTCTTTAAACACGTCTCGGGCCTGCTACTGCAAAGCCTGCATGTGCAGTTTTACTGCCAGATTGACTTGCCATTTAAAAACCCCTTGCCAAGGCTTAAACTTCCCTTTTTCTTCGTATAAGCACCCCTGAGGTAGGCCGTAGGTAGCCCATATGGCAGGGTGCTATATGCTTAAAAGGTAAGATGTACTTTGAAGTTTCAGTGAGTTACATGCATACTTCCAAATCCATACACCCAGTTATATACCCAGTCTCCCACCCAAACTACAACTGACATACCTATGTAGAAATGCATAGAGCCACTAACACAGCCAGTCAGACAGCAACAGCGGCACTTACACATTGACTCACACACACACACAGCACTTATGTATCCAGCAGTAATTTAGCCAGTTGCACATATAGTTATATATCCCATCACCCACTAATACAGTCAGTAAGTCACTCAACCATACATTCAAAGTGGCAGACTTACACTGCCTGTTACACCCTGATATAACTACTTATGTAGCTCTTTAATTGCTTATAGTATAAAATTTTATAGTATGCAATGTAAAAGTAAATTTATTGTTTATTTGCTTTTCAAACATCTACTTGTATTTACAGAGGAAGATTAACAATGCCAAAAATGACAGAAACAAGAAAAAAACAGTACTATCTGCTTAGAACTGATGGTGAAAAGGGACATAATGCGGAGAATGTGCTTAAAGAGAAAAGAGCTGCTGGTAAGAGAACAAAGTAGTTTCTAAAAATAGTATGTGGAAAAATGGAAAATATAGAAAAGCATGCGAATAAAAAGCAATGTTTAAAATTAGCTCAGAAAGTAAAAAGAGTAAGTGAAATTCTAAGTGAGAATTCTTATAAGAAAACAATTAGTTCTACAAGAAGACAGAAACAATTTAAGGAAACAAGAGTGAGAATGTTTCATAGTAGGGTAATACAGAATTTGGTACGAAACATGAAGCAGTATAAGAGAAGAAGGGAAATACTGATGAAAAAAACAACATATTGAGAGTGTGGTTGATAAAGCATTTGTTGTGAAGTGGAAACTATTTATTTTGATTCTGATTTGAGAGAATGAGAACACTGGAAAAAATATGGTTGTCTATGAAGAGAAAAAGCCAGGAAAAAAGATTTATTGATAAAAGTATTTTTTGTAAAATCTTCAGAGGAGAACGGAGGCATGCGTCTAGTTTTCAGCCTTTCTTTAATGAAGAAAGCTACTTGCAAGAGAACACATTAGTGCATGCAGTTGAAACAACTGGTCAATGCTATGAGTTTAAAGATGGTTCTCCCATTGCAAAAGAAGAGATGGTTCCTAGAAGTAGAGGAAGAGATAGCTGAAGAGGTACAAGGCCACTGTGTATAAATGGGAGTGTAGCAGTAGTTGTAGTGTTCACCAGGAAGAAATAGATATATTAAGGCATTTTCTACGTCATTTTCCAGGTAAAAGTGTGAAGCAGAAATTTGCAATGTTGCAAGGATTAGATCCATACAAAGTAAAGAAATATAATACTTACAAGGACATTCACTGGCGTGCCTGTCCAAGAAAGTGTGCATGAGCACCTGTCATCATTTCCTAATGTTTGCTGTTGATCATTCAAAAATGCGAAATTTAGTTCGAAGACTTTACTTTGCATAACGTCCTGCATTGTGTTTAGGAGAAATTAACTAAGCACTTTTGTCTGGCACAGTATCAGAGATTGAAAAAGTTTGTGATGACATATAATTCTGTTTCTTTGGTCCTGAATTAGAGTCTGGAGAAAATGAGGAGTTGGTATGTCCAGTTGTAGAGGAAGAGAACATAGATATTAGTGGTGATAACTTTGCACAAGAAATAGTAAGGTTTAATTCAGTTTCTACAGAGAAACCAACCTAAGTTTGTATAGGTTGTCGGCGCACTCACTACAATGGCCAAACGTAAAATGTTGATTGTCCACAAAAAGTAAGCAGGAAAACAGAGAAAAGTGACTAGAATTTGCTATGTATTTATTTATGGAGGAATGGTTTGATTTGTCAACACGACAGATCATGTGTAAGTATTGTTATGACATATTAGAGGACAAGAAAATACCTGCGAGAGCAACACATAATAAGTTATAGTTGGTTGAAATTCCAGAGGAACTTTGGCATCTAAATGTTTATGAAACAATATTGATACAATGTATACACCCATTTCAAGCAACAGTTCATATGGATCCAAAGACAGGGAAACTACCTTCGACTGAGCTACAGAAATGCCTTAAAGGTAGAGTTGTGTACTCACCTTTAGATTGTAAACATAATGCTGAAACTGTGGGTGTAGAGAGAGATATAGATGAAGCGCTTATTATTCTAGTGAATGGTGACCACAAAAAACAAACAAATCTGGCAAAAACTAGTGGATGTGAATACGGTGAAGAATGCTACATTCTATCTGAAACAGAATAATGTGTATTACAAAGATGTGAATGTTCTCACAGATGGAAGTTGCAAGGAGGAAGAAATGTTAGCTTCAAGTGCACAGTTTGAAAAAGTGGATAGAGCTAAATCTGAAGAAATCTAAGCACTACAATATCCATCCACTGCATTCAAAAGAAGTTATGGGGGATGCCATTGAACTGTACCACATGAAACAGGCTAAAGAAGCTCCAATGAGTATCTGGGAGAAAAGTTTAGAAGCTTGCTGTTTTCCACAACTATTTCAAACTGGAGTAGGCGGAGGCTATGATGACCGCCCAGTGTAAATACCAGCAGCTGAGTAGAGATCAACCAGATTATATTCTGAGGACCCTAGATTTCATCAAAGTATTTCATATATATTCTATCTGTTATTTGAAAGTGATTTGTCTGGACTATCATACGCTGTTAACCGTATTCTTAAGACAGGAGTTAATCTACAAAATATGTCCGCAAGACACTTTGTCAACAAAATTCCTGGAAAAGATGAGAAGCTGGAATACAATTTGATAAATTTGATCACATGCCAACGTGGCACCAATGAATATTGGTAACATTGTCATGGTGAACTAAAATGTATGTTAAGAAATTTAGTTGCTCCAACTTGGTTTGTGATCCTCATTTGTGCAGAGTACGCATGGGATGACTTACATGACTTTTTGAGAGAAGCAAACTATAATATTAAAGAAATCAATCTGAAGACACCAGGAGAACTTTGCTGTTCGGATCCTGGAAATGTTTGTAGGTATTTTAACCACAGATTTCAAGTCATGCTCACCTTCATCTGCAAAAAACATTCCACCTCTTGGAGAAGTCACTGATTTCTTTTGACATAAAGAGCACCAAGCAAGAGGTGCTCCTCATATTCATATGTTGTTGTGGATTAAAGATGCACCAAAATTTGGAACAGACAAAGATGAGTCTGTACTTTTTTTTCATAGAGCAGTATGTTACATGTATCATTCCAAAAGACAGTGACAAAAAGGCCTAAAACAGCAAGGTCTGCATTTTCAATCCCATAAATGTGGAAAGTACTGTCGGCGGAAGTACAGAGCAAAGGGAAAATTTGACACTAAATGTCGTCTTGGATTTTCAAGACCTGTTATTTCCAAAGGAAGAGTGAACAGTTTTGTGTCTGCAGTCAGACATATGCTTACTCAAAAATCACCCAGAAGCACCTACAACCTAAGGAGTGCAGAAGCTTCAAAATATATCAATGACTACAATCCTGTAATTTTCAAAATGTGGAATGCTAATATGGATATTCAGTTTGTGGCAGACAATTCCATGGCTGTTGCTCGTTATGTTACTTCATACATAACTAAATCTGATAAGACTTAGATGAAGGATATGTGTGAAGAGATTTCTGCTGAAAAGTCTTTAACAAAGAAACTGTACAGCTTCCGTTTGAAGATGCTTTCACACAGGGAAATTAGATCTTATGAATGCTGTGATCCGTTGAGTTCAGTTAGTTTATACTTTAAGTTGAGAGGAATTGTTTGGGTGAGTCTATGCCTAGCATGCACGCGAAATGCAGTGTTGAAGTCTTTTCCTGAAATTCAGTGCCTTGCAGAATTTGACCCAGAAAGTACAGATATTGTCAAAACAAACATGTTGGACATCTAGTATCCAAAAAGGAGTCCACATCTTGAAAATGTGCATCTTTATGAAATACTTCAAAACTTCAGTTAAAAAAACAAGGTGACAGAAAATGTAGATTTGCAGTAGTTGGTTGTTATGGTTGTTTGGTACGATATAGCAAAGGCAGTCAAATTTATCATAGAAAACTGAGTTTCCAGACTGCTGAAAAAAGAGAGTTTATATATTTGGCCCTTCTACAGCTGTTTAAGTCTTGGTGTTCTGAATCAGAATTAGCAGGAGAGTTTCAATGCTGCAAAGGATAGCATTGAGTGTTCAGTATTTTCTAACTATTTGAAAATGATACATGATGAAATTGAACAGGAAGAAACAATTGCTGCTGAGATAGCTAAGGAGAGTTCACAAAGCAGCCAAAGTTCAGGTCCTCCAAGTCAAGATCCTCTTGGACAGCCAATAATTGAAAATAAAGCTTCCATTGAAATGAATGAGGTGGAGACTGCAATGCAACTAGCAAGACAGGAAACTATCGAAGCGTCAGCTGCACAACTAAATGACGAGCAAAAGGAATATACATGGAGGTGAAAAACAAAGTTGAGCATGGATTCCTCAATGACAATAAAGTGTGTATGCACATCATTTAAGCCTATACTGTTGTATGTCAGCGGTCAAGCTGGCACCTGTAAAAGCTTTTTAATACAAGTTCTCACCGCTTTCCTACAGAAGTGTAATATGTCATGTGTAGTAACAGCACCCACTGAATTAACTGCACATAATATCAAAGGAATTACTGTACATCAACTTTTGATGCTGCCTGTGGACTATGATAACAAAGTAAAATATCAAAGGTTATCTGGTGAAGCTTGCCATGAAGTGTTGAGAGTGCTAAAAATGTTTAAACTTTTAATCATTGATGAGGTGAGTATGGTCTCAAACTTAATGCTTGACTTTTTACATTTGAGAATGCAACAGATTCTAAAAACACTGTCCTATTTGGAGGAAAACACTTGATTATTTTTGAAATCTACTGCAGCTTACACCTGTGAAAGAACAGCCTGTATTCAAAACACTGCTCCACGATGAACCTTGGAATTCTTTGGGAAGCATTGGTATTGTCAATATTTGGTTAAACTTCCAATACAAAGAATTAGTTAGGAATCTCCGCGAAGCATCTGATGTTAAATACAGGAATATTTTGAAGGATATTAGAGTAGGTGTTCTTACTAAAGAGGGAAAGCGTCTGCTAGAATGTTGTCTTCTTAAAAAAGTGTTTCCAACAAACAAGACTGCAACAGAGATAATGTACACTTTCTTTCAAGAAGGAAATCTGTTGGAAATTGGGTCTCAAGTTGGCAGAGGTATGCACCCTGTCCAAGTAGGGACCGCAATTCTAGTCAGAGTAAGTCAGTCACAGTGCTCACCATCTGATAGCTTGGCACAGAGCAGTTAGGCTTAACATAAGAGGCAATGTATAAAGCAGTTGTGCATACTTGGATACAGGAACACAGTGAAAAACACCACAAAATAGACTCCAAAATGAGGTATGAAAATAGCATCTCTTTTACTCTTCAAAACAAGATAGAAATAATAAGGATCCAATTGAAGCATCTCAAGTTATGAATTCTTAAGAATGTACTATGCCGAAAAAGCCCTTGCGCTTTCAGTAGGTTCTTTTTGGTTACGTTGGGGAAATGATAGCGATCCACACCGTGGATTGGGAACAGACTTCCTCCCCGGGTCAGTGCAAAGCAGTGCTTCCAAAGTTATTACAGATAAAATGCAATGTCAAGTTTGCAGGAGACTGATTTACACGAGAGCGCTGGTGGGAGGCAGGGACCTTGTAAGTCCCGGAGGGCACAGGCCCCTTTCTCTGGGAATTGCAGCGGTGCCATCGGCCTCAGGATTGGGACCTGCATTGTTGGAGTCTCCCCTTGCTGGATACGATGTGGTGATTGGAGTCACGGCGGGGAGATGCCAGTCTTTTCTTGATGAGTGCAGAGTGTGCCGGGTCATGCTGGACTGCCTTTGTGTTCTGCAGTGAAGTAGACAAACATGATGGTCTGCGCTCAAGCAGGCAGACATGGCAGTTCTTGATCGGTGCACTGTGCTGATGCATGTGGATGCCCAAGAGCGGCTGCTGACACTCTGTGAAGGCCCAGGCTTGTTGAGGGCAAGTCAGGCAGAGTCAGACTCCGGATTAGCAGAGCCTATCAGCGGTCGTTTGTGTTAATGAAATCTTTGATGGCCTTGACATTTCCTGAACAGGAGGCAAGCCAACAAGCCCTTGTAGTTAATTAGGTTGCAAAATGATGTAGTGAACCAGTCCAGTCCTTCTCACCGCCCAGGTCAGAGGCAGCAGGCCAACACAGCAGAGCAGGTAGCAAAGTGGCAGTCCCTCCTGTAGCACAGCTCCTCTTTTTGGCAGAGTCTCTTAGGACCCCAAAGTGAACTAGGGAGAGGGGTTCATAGAGCCAATACTTATACCCAAATGTCCCCTTTAAAGTGGAGGTGACTACAAGGCAAGGCCTTTGTGGTGAGCAAGTCTCCTTTCAGCCCAGCTCTGTCTGCCAGCCTATCTGTGGGGGTAAATCAGTGTTTTGTGTAAGGCCAGGCCACTACCTATTCAGGTATATGTGTCAGTTCCTCCACTCTCTCTTGCCCAGGAAGACCCATCGATATGCAGATGAATGCAGATACAGCTGAGTGTCCTGTACTTGTGGCTGTCTAGAGGGAATGCACAAAGTGTGGCTGACACCCCACACCAGTTGTGTATTGGAGACAGGCTGTAAGGCACATAATAGAGCTAAGAATATAGAAATGTCCTCTTTCTAAAAGTGGCATTCTAGATTAGTAATACCAGATTGACCTTTACCACTAAAGATGATTTGTCATTACCAATCCAATGATATAAAACATAAAGCAGCTACTCCTCTGCAATCAGGATTTATACTTAAAAAGGGTATTTAAGGAATTCCCCATTTTAACCTACGAGGGGAGCAGGCCTCACAGTAGTGAAAACAAACTTGGGTGGTTGTCACTACCAGCACATGTAAAACAAAAAGGTGCATGTCCTACCTTTTACTTACACAGCACCCTGCCCTTATAGCTACCTAGGGCCTACCTTAGGGGCAACTGATATGGAATAAAAGGGTAGTTTAAGGCTAAGGGTAGTTTAAGGCTTGGCAAGTAGTTGGAAATGCCAAGTCGAGGTGGCAGGAAACTGTGCCCACTGTGCAGTGGCAGGCCTGAGTCAGGTTTGAAAGGCTACTTCTGTAGGTGGCACAAACAGTGCTGCAGGCCCACTAGTAGCATTTGGTTTACAGGTCCTGGGTCTATGGTATACCCCTTTACTAGGGACTTATAAGTGAAACAAATATAACATTCATGCATAAACCATTTGTCATCACTGTTTAGATAAGAGCACATGCACTTTAGCACTAGTCAGCAGTGGTAAAGTCCTAAAGCTAGCAAATTGGAAGTCAAAAACAGAGGAGAAGAAAGGCAAAATGTTTTGGGTAACCCTGCAAAAGGACCATTTCCAACAAAAACCAAATGTGTGCCTAATGCCTACACCAGTGGAGTGTGCCAACTTCAACAAAGAATTGTTGCAAATGGAGAAAGAAGAAATATGTGAACTGACGGCTATAGACAAAATGGAACACTAGTGCATCACAGTTTTCCTAAATGAAAAATTGCAAAGAAAATTGGATTAATTGGAAAAATCTGTTTAAAAAAACTGCAGGATTGGAGAAATGTTTAAGTGTTTGCTAGAACTGTAGAGTAATTTTGCATTTACATTTAAATGTTGAGGAAGGATTAGTTAATGGTGCTATGGATACAATTATTGATTTCATTAATTTTTCTAACAGGAGTGAGATAGAGTACCTAGCAATTAGGTATTATCAGGATGATAGCGTAAAGCAGATTGTAAGGTCCATTGTAAATGCTTGTGAAAGACTGATATGTGCGACCGAAACAGTTTCCCGTTTCTCTGGCATATGCTGCAAGTATTCATAATTCTCAAGGTTTAAGTGTATATTCAGCATTGGTTAATGTTGGGAGTACAGTGTTTAAGGAAGGAATGTCATATGTGGCCTTATCTCAAGTTAGTTAATAGCAAATTGTTCCCTCTGGGATTTATAAAGCGTCCCTAGATCAAACTGATATAGATACTCAACAAGAAAATAATTTAAAAAAATTGATAAAAGGGAAAGAAGAGTAAACACAGAATAAAGATATACTTAAACATTCAAAATAAATTACCTTGACAGTAATGTTGGATTATCTCTTATTTTATTAAAAAATCTTTACAAATGTAATCTGTTATCTTGCAAATTAAAACCAAAACCCATTAAGGATTATAACCTTTCGACAAACATGTTTTTTAAAAAGAAGAGACACACATAGATTTGATGTTTACAATTTCTAATCTTAAATCACATATCCCTTTACTATATATGCCAATTCATTTGGACCCTTTAGTCCCTCCTAAACATGATGTGCTTTACAAAACAGATTCACTTTTTACAGAACAGTTCAATAAAAACAATACTCAAAGAAATTTTTTCTTTACAATACTCAGAAAAAATTGTGTCGACACGGCGTTTCGGTGGGAAATACTGGTTTACACCACCTTCTTCAGGACAATTTATTTAAAACAGAATTGTAGAGTCTGTAGAGATAATTAAAACACAAAAGAACAGTACATTTGTAAACATTTGTAAACATTTTAGAGACACTTCAACATACTGTCAGGTTTATATTAAAAACTATAAACAACTAGATAGCCTGATATAGTTTATATCAAAGAAGAAAAAAGGAGAGGTGTGGAATGGAAGGAAAACAAACACTACCCCCATTTCATACTTTTATATCCCATAGTGTTTTTTATTAAAACCCAATTATCTTTCATCCACCCTCTTACATTATTATATGTAAAAAATGTTTTTACCTAATAATCTTCTTTTAATTGAAGAAAAATAATTCCTTGCTGCTTGAATAACAGCTAATACTGTCTAAAAGACAGTATAAACAGAATAACCAGAATTAGGGATCAAAATACATTTTAAAAGAAATTCTTATTTCTAATAAACTATTATATATTGCATACACCCACCTTTATTGCGGAGTGCATTTCTTACAAAGGTTCCTTAATTCCTTTATATGAGAATCTTTGTCATCTCAAACAGTTATTTTCAATTTCATCCCCAAAATCTGTGTGTTCTAAATAAAAACGAAAGATTATTTTACTTAACTTTCCTTATTTTATCTATTTATTCTATTTTATAGACTAAGTGAAAATATTCAAGCTTACCTTTTTAATTTTTTTTTCTTAATCACAGATACATTTAAAAGGTCCGTGGGTAGAGGATACAGGTTTATAACTTTTTCCTCTCCAATAGATCAGACTTCCTTACTATTTATATAAAAGAAAAAATCTATTTAAGCAGCGCTCCATATGCACGCATTGTATATAAAATTTGCGGTCTATATGTGCCCGACCCCATTTATAGTCCATTGGTTATCATTTTGGCTGAATTTATCTATTATATCCATATCATTGCAACTCGGCATGTAAAACTTACAAAAACCTTTTTTTTTAAAGTGTAGCGGGGTATATTTAAATTGCCTCTGCCCACCAGCATTACTATCCATTCTAAATGCCTGATACATTGTTGCCGTTCTTGAAAGACTTTTCTTGAAAAACTACCCGCAATTATTCACAGTTCTTAACTCTATTTATATGGACGAACTTTCTCTCTTTACTCAATAAAATAATGCCCCCATGAGATCCCGGCTGTATAGGGACTCACCTTTTTAGCCGTCTAATAACTTGTGGAACCTTCGGGATATCGTCCGGTAACTAAAAGCTGTTTGGCGTTCCCGCCAGTTTTATACCAGAAGTTACAGCTTTCCCGCGTAAGTGACGCAAACTATTAGCGTCACTTCCGGGATCCTTTAATTATTTGCATGGCGGCCATCTTGTGTAAGCACGTAAAATAGACTTCTGACACAGCGGCCATCTTATGTTAACCATTGGTATAACCCGACAGATTATACCCAATGCTACTATCGCGGGCACCTGATATTTGTTCGTATTTTTAAACGGCAGCCATCTTATGTAAGTTATTAACCGAAATGGTAAATAAGGGCCAACTTACAAAAATAAGGTATTTCGTTTGAAACCACCTTCCACCAAAAGCTTCCCAAAGAGTGTAGTGATGTTGTTGTAAAGAAGGAAATGATAGAGAAGAAAGAAGTTGTTAACAAAAAAAAATTTGATAATGAGGGAGATATTCTTGGTTACCAGTTGTCTAAACCCTCTGGTGTCAGCTGCTATGCAAATATAACTAAAATAAATCAGCATTTCATAATTTGCATAATTAATATCAATCATATAATTATTTAAAAACATGAATTAATTAATATTTAATTATTGCTTAGTTAACTTCCCACCCTATCTGCCTACAAACCCAACAACCCACTACGACACTATAAATTATTATTTACAATTACATGAAAAAATTCTAATTCACTTAAAGTTACAAACTATATTTTAAAAAATGAATAACAATTATAAAATAGTAACACATACAATTAATATATGAACTAAAACACATGAAAATGATTAAAAATGATCTTTTTTACCTATATATTACTGAAAATGATATTAAAAACAATGATATTCTTGAAAACGACATTACTTACCTAAAAGACAATATTCATGACAACGACATTCTTGCATCACAATATTTTTGTAGCAGGATAATTGAATTCCGATATTTCGGTCTCCCGATATTTACAACTCAATATTTTGTCCAAACACCAAATACTGTGGGCCTGAGAATGTGGGCAATGAGTAAGTCTAGGCGGTGAACTCTGCTCACGGAGTTTGCAGAGTTTTCCGCACTCCACATTACGCTGGAGCTCGCGTAGTTCTGAAAAACTCCGCTCCGCTCGCGTTCGTCAACGTCAAGTTGGCGAGCGTGAGCGAGGAAAATCCACCTCCCTGCGAGATTTTTCCTCGTTTGGGACCGTCAACATCAAGTTGGCGAGTGCGAATGTGGAAAATCAACCTCCTGGCGAGATTTCTCAACGCGGGCGGTCAGATTTCTCATTGCGAGTGGTTGCGTATGCTCGCAACCGCTCGCTTTGAGAAACCGTCCGCGTTGAGAAAGCTGACGCTTGAGTAAAAATCTACTTGAGCGGCAGAAAGGAAGCAGCGCCCGCTTGCGCCATGCATGATTGCACAGTGCGCAGAAGCACCTGGCACTGAAAATGACCGCAAACTGCATTTATCAAATGCACTTTGCCGCTTGTGGAGCTCCGCGTAGCGCGGCAGAGTTTTTTTTGCACTTCGCAGAGTTCTGCGTGAGTGCATAGTATTTGTAGCTCATAGCACTCCGGACTAATGCATCTAAGGCTAGGCTCAACAGATTGGCCACAGGTTCTGATAGACACGCTCAGCTTTTCACCCTTCTGATGCAGCTAAAACGCACAACACTGACTCTCAGAACGATACGCATCTATTATCAGGTCAAAGGGACTTATTTAAGCACTTCACATAAAGGCGTTTAAGGTAGTTATCGAAATCAGTAACTTGTTCTACCTACAGATGTTCCTAGATGTTCCAATCCATATTTCAGGAAAGAAACTTTATTTGAAGAACAAACTTTATTTGAAATGAGTGTGCAGTGCACATTAGAGAGTAGCGACTGAAGCTGAAGTAAATTGGTTCTTAATGACATACCTTCATCAAGCTTCCATATTAGGTCCTCTTCCTGTCAACATTGCAGTCTAGGATGTTTTCACTACACATGAGTCAAGAATATGCGATTTTTGGCTCAGAGGATTGCAACATTGAGGCTTTGGAACTTAACGCGAACACCCACTGATCAAGATGTACAAATTGACAATGAGTAACTGACTAAAAGCAGCAATCTAAAGCCTTTTGGGGTTTAAAGTCACGCAGCGCCGTAATAAATGCAACTCTGAATATTAGAGAAGCAAGCAATTGTATTCAGACTTAAGCACTGTGCAATTACTGGAGAGTTAATGGCTAGTGTAAGAAACCAAGGATAACAAAAATGGGTTTGTGTAAATTGTAGCCTTCCTACACAAAAGCAATCCTGCCTACAATGCAGGCACTGTGGTGCTAGACAGAAGTTTGTGCAACAGGGCAGGCAGAGAGCAAAAATGTGCAGTTTAATGTTAAATACAGCGCATTCCTGCCCTCTCCCTTTCACGCAGAGCAGCACAGCAAGGTGGCCTGCTGCGTTGCGTGAATATTTGTTAAAAATGCCCCTAAAAATACCTATGAAGATAACAAATTTACATGCTGTAACAAACTATTCTGTTTTCATAAATCATCCTTACCAGCGATTTAACAAAAAAACAGTAATAACCTCAAACCTACATCTGTAAGCCTCCATTGTATTGCTCAAGACCACTCTTTGAAGTGGGAGTTGTTTCAGGTTCTAAGAGAAGGGCCCACCTTGGCAAAAAGGCAAGGTCAAAAGTAGTTTTTTTGAATTTTTAGTACATTCAAGTCCAAGAAATAATCATAAGATACAGTCCACAATCCACAATCCACACTGTGCTCGCCCCGTTCCTTTCTTCATCCATGCTCCAACTTGCAGCAGGATACAACCAACTTACCAAACCTCGCGATACAGTCTACATGTGACAAGCACAAACATGGACAATTTGGTATATGACAGATCCCTAGTCAGCTTCCATAACCTTGTGTTAAAGCCTAGAGGGGACTAAAAATAACTTTCCATGCGTAATCAGTGATGGGTATCTTAGCCATCAGTAGGCTTTGTCAGACAGTTGACAAAGGTTCAGATAAAGATCTGAGTTATCAGGTTCCTGTTTGTGACACAAAAATGTTTCTATAGGAATGTTTGCACTGACCATTTTAGGCACTAATAACAGGATACACTGAGAGAAGTCGTTCTCACTTCATGAGAGACAACAATAAAGCTAATTAACTTACCTACACCATACCACATTGTTGCTCTCCCTCATCACAGTCCTAACGATGGAACCTGGAAACCTCATGTTTTTAAACAAGAAATACTCATTCTATCTCAGAACTTATAAAAAACTTTGTATCTAGACTAGTTTTTATCCAGGGCTCTGCCTTCCTCTGGTACTACTCATCTCTTTTTATCTCCCTTTGCACTGAATGTCTCGATGTGTTGGCAGTGGCAGTATTATCTGTCTTTGTCTTCTTTAACCCGTATGACTTGACTTTTGAGCAAGGCCAACAGCATATTGGAGGTTTCTTGTACTCTCCCTCTATTCTGCTTTCAGAGGAGCAGGGCAGGTTCACTTTGGCCAGGAAGCTCGTGGCCATGGGCACCGCTGCTCTAGCCGGCATTGCTATGGGCGGTACTTCCCTGGTTGGTTACATAAGATCACAAAGCAAGTTCATGTTGAAGTCTGGGAGGTCCCAAATGAGGAAAGTGTCATATTTTCAGCGATTTCCTGACTCCATCATGGTGGTCATCTCTAGATTTTACCACCCATTAAAGATGTTTCAGAGTTTAACAATGAAGATAATTGCAATGGAGGGCTGAAAATGTCAGTGTACCCACATGGAGGAGAATCCACAGTCCCTAAATAGGAAAGAGCAGCAAATTTTATTCTTAACAAAAAGGATTTTTAGGTCATCCTTATTAAATGTGTCCCTGTTGATGATGACCTTATATGGGAAGAAACAAAGATTATTTGTGAGTCAATGCACTAGTGATAAACCTCAGATGCCATTATTGCTTGAGGTGATACCCCCTTTCAGGAAATGCTGCTGTTCAACTTAAGTACCCTGAACCAGACCCAGCTGTTGAAGAGGTTTATAGTTGTACTTCCACGGCTGAGTCTGATTGCCTATCCTGAAACAGTTTCTGCCAATCCTTAAGGTTAATTCATTGTTGGCTAATACTGCTGGTTCATGGTGCTTGATTTTTGAAGCGACTACTCTGAAAAAATATTAAATGCTGTTTGATTGAAGATGCACTAAAGAAGCTACTTGCTGCTCAAAACTTTATCATGCCATAATTAAGACGTCTCTGTGCCACGGATTCTTTATTAAGAATTCCAACTAGCTGTGATGCCATCCGCCGCAATTGAAATAAGGCCACAAGGGCCTGATTACGAGTCTGGCGGTACGAGGACCACCAGACTAATGGTGGCGTGGCAGTGGCTGATCCCGCCACCGCCACACCAGCAGTCTGACCGCCCCATTATAAGTTAGGTGGTCAGACCACCCTGGGACCACAGACGCCGCCAGGGAATCGCTGTTCCCTGGAGATGGCGTGGCGGGCAGAGGCCGCAATATGCTTGGCGGGACCGCCAAGCATATTCCGAGTGTACATGGTTCCTCCTCCATGTAAACCTTGGAGTAGAGGAAACAAAAGCCTCCTCCGCTTGTGCATACACACAGGAGAGCAAAACATGTGCCCCCCTGTGTGCTTGCACAAAAGTTCCTGCATGGCTTGGACTATCAAGTCCATGCCGTGCAGGAACCTTGTGAGGCGTTTCCATTGCGGTGCCTTTTTCAAAGGCACTGCAGCCTTTAAAAGAGGCACCGCCCTGGGAATGCCACACCGCCCGCCAGACTACAAATAACTTGTATTCTGGCTGGCGGGCAGCGGCGAGTCTCGGTGGTGCGGGGGCTGGGCGGAGGAGTACTGCCCTCACCGCCGAAACTTGTAATCGGGCCCTTAGTATGACATCACCATAAGCAAGATGGGTGACATCAAAATCAATCCTTCATTGCTTCTTCACTTGTCATTAGTAGCATTCTAAGGGCATGCCTGCACCCAAGAGCTGTGGCGGCAACTGAATGAGGCACGTTTTCTCATCACACTCAGCACCTCATCCTAAAAAGGCTGTGGTGGGAAATTGACAGGTGCTTACCAGGTTCTTTAATAATGCGCTGCTTAACAATGGAAAACAACCAGTAAAATAGCCAACCCCGGCCTTGCAAAGATACTTATCCCAGCAAAGTCTCTTTATATAAACTCACCCCTCCTAAAAGAGGCAGGTATGTCGGGGGTCAGCAAGGTTAAATGTTTATTAGAGTTTGCCTCCGGTTGCGTACATCGAGCCCAGACTACAAGCGTCAGAAAACGCCCTGGGGACATCGTTCAGTGTTTAAATCCTACAGGAATGCGCAGAACCTGTCAAAATCTGCTCGGCAGCAGCCTGCATGGAGTAGTAAAGGCTGTCTGGCTTCCACTGTGTGGCTTCTTCGCATAGTTGTGCTGCACAAACAAAAGATGATGACGCCGCTTTCATAGGAGAAAAAGACTGCTTACACCATACATTTAACATTTTACAAACTATTGGTCACGTTGAGCTTTTAGAAATAATACAGAATCAAGCACAGTTGCAATTTTCTTTTGCATCTATATATTGTGAATGATTAGCAAATAGGGCGGTAATGAAGGTATTAACTATATGATTTCGTCATATACTTATGCCTATCGGGCTGAAAAGTCTATGCTTCACCAGGTCAGCATTTGTGCCACTTACTTGTTTCAGTGCTCTGGTTATTCAAATTGAAATCAGCATGATGGGAAGGAAAAAAGGGACCAGAAATAATCTTCATGTCAGCGCAACACAAACTCAAATTCATAATTATGAATTAAATTTACCAATAAAACATGTCTTATACCATCTTTTTACACACCTGCCCATTGAACATGTCCTCAGAATATGAGCTTATAGAAGGATAGAAGAAGCTTGGAATTATATTTTGTTTAAAACATAAAGTATGTTATATTGAAAGTGATCCCTCCAAAACATTCACATAAACCATTTGAGATAGGAGAGTCCACAAAAAATTAGAGCAAAGCGATATTTTGATTTGTGTTTAGATAATTGTATTTGGAAAAACAAAACAAACAGCATGCTGGGTCAAATTTACAATGATTTTACGTCGGACTTGTGCCAAAATTCTGCACCTCCCAGAGGCTGGCGTAACAAGGAGATTTGTCTCTTGTTTTTTAGGTCGAGCCTAGGCAGCGCATGCACTGCTCTGCGAGGCATGCTGTATTGAGGTAGGGACTTGAAACTCCGCCCATGTCCCACCCATCGTTTCAATTGGCTCCTGTTACTGTCCTTGTGATATTGTTGCTTTTCATTCCTGAATAGACTTGTTAGTCCCTCCTTGGTACCGCCTTGTCTGCATTTGTAACCTCCCATAGCGACTGGACCTTTTACTTGTCTTGTTACACGGTCTGCTTTATTGTAATCGGTGAGCGCTATTTTGTTCAATGATTTGCCTCTATTCTACCCACTGTTGCAGCATACCGCCCGCTTTTATTTTAATTACTAATGGCGGTCCGCTTTAACTATAGCGGGCGCGTTTAGTTATTTATTTATTTATTTTAAACAAATTTTATTCAGGTTTTATATTTGGCACAACAGCGGCCCGAAGGGACCATACACAAATTAAATTTGAAAATAAATGCCATTTTGGACCAAATAGGAATAATATTGACAGGAAAAGAAGGAGAAAAAAATAAACAGTTACCATTACTAAACGAGCACAGATTCAGCGCCCCCACTCCCTCCTGTCCCACTCAATCATTTGTGCATTATGTCTAACTGGAAAATTATATCTAGTGTACGGAGATGTGATTAGATTGCTACCCGTGTTATAAGGGATTCCGGAGATTCCACCACAGGCAGATCTATACCTCTATAGTTTGCCCATCGTTGCCATATTTTCCCATGCTTCTGTGGGCAACCCCGCGCCTGGAACACTGCCAATTCCATTCCCATGCACCAGTCCAAGGCTTTTTTCCACTTTCCTAAAGGTGGCGGGGCGGCACTCTTCCAGTGTTGGGCAATTTCCCACTTAGCCAGTGTAAGCCCTAGGAATAAGACGTGTTGTTTATACCTATTACTACCAATTTCATCTGTGATATGTAGTAGTGCTAATTTGGGATCTACCGTAATATGCCATGATAATACCTCCCCAAGACAGGTCAGAATTTTATACCAGAAGGGTTGGAGAGCGCTGCAGCTCCATACCGTATGTAGGAAGGTGCCCGTTTCTCAACTGCCCCTGAGGCTCACCGGCGACGAAATTGCACCCATGCGCCAAATGCGGTGTCTGGTGAAGTAGGCTCGATGGAGGAATTTGAATTGGATTAGACGGTAGCAAGATGTTATAGCTGCACCGCGAGGACTCGCTAGTGCCTCCATCCAATCTTCGTCTGAGAGATCAGGTATGTCGATTGTCCAATTCTGTCGAAGTGAGCCTAATGTTGTATTATTATGGTTTCCGATGGTTTGATATATTTGCCTGATCTTGTGTGTGCCTATATCTTCCATTAATATTCGCCCTTCAAATGGGTGGAATTCTGGGAGGTCTGTAAATGTATTTATTTATTTTAGCAGCACGGTCTGCTTTAAGTATAGCAGCCACACTTATTTATTTATTTAATTATTTTTTGGTTTCTAGCGCTTATGCGGCGCTTTCACATTAATGGAGGCCGTGCCCCTTTCCTTAGACAAGCTGTGTCTAAAGAAAGGTGCGGGCTGCTAGTAAATTGAAAGCGCGGCATGGGGTGCTTTTGCAAAAAAAAAGCATTTGTTTGTCAAGTTGACAAACAGATGCTTTTTTTGTCAAAGTCCCCATGCCACGGATTCACTTTAATGTCGGCCATGCCCCTTTCTTTAGACACGGCTTGTCTAAAGAGAGGGCATGGCCTCCATTAACGTGAAAGCACGGCATGGGGCACTTGGACACAAAAAGTATTTGCAATGCAATAGGTCTCGAATTTGCAAGAGTTTAAGTTATTTGCATTGTAAATGCCAATTGCTCAAACTCTCGTAAATGCGAGACCTATTGCATTGCAAATGCTTGTTCCTTCTTGCAAGTGTGCTGCATTTTGCAGCACACATGCTATGAGGAAGCTGCCTTAAAGCATAGTTTTTGTGCAGGTAGGTGCTCCTTTCTGCACAAAAACTATGCTAACTCCAACGCAGACACCCTTGCACTATGACGCAAGTGCCTGCATTGGCGCATGGCTACCAGCACAGGGAGAGAGCAGAATTGCACCACTTCGTTATAGATATGGCGCAGTTCTCATCTCTCCAGTTCACGCAAGGTAGTGACACAACTTTTATTGCTGCAGTGCGCTACATCAACTCTTTGTAAATCTGGGGACCCAGGATTACCATGACGTAATAAGCACGCAAGATATATTGGCACCCTAACTTGTGTTAATAAGTCTGATCTTCTGTTTATAATACCAAGAATCAATGTATTGCATCAATATTTTGTACACTGTTAAGGTCTGTGTACACATTGCAATTTTAAGTCAATAATGATAATAATAACAATAATCATTATCTTCATAAATCTATTCATTTGTAACAATAAAAAACAATGATGACTGACTCACCAACTGATTAAGGGTGCTCATATGGTAAGATGAAATAGAACAAGTTGCTATATCGGAAAATGTCATCTTCCCCCTCACAAATCATAACTGAAGAATTAAGCTGTGTCAATTGAGTGAAAATCCTGATGAGTGTTTGTGAAGTGTGATTGAAGAAACCACTCATATAGTAAAGTCTCTCGGGACCATTCACAATGGTAAGCTACACATGTAAGTACTTTACAGTTGTCAGTTAACTCTTATTTTTGAGTAACTTTAATACTTTTGGATATTCACTAAATATGAGTGTGAAGTTATTAAAAATGTAGACTTACATGTCACCACCCACTAAAAAAGGAGACGGAGCCAAGTTTATGAGTGTAAGTTTCTACTGCCATAAAAGAAACAGTACTAAGTCCAGCACCACACAAGGCCAATACTGATAACTGATACTGCAACACCCTCCCGTAGAAAATAATGGTGGTAGGGACTTAAATTGAATCATTTAAAATACTTCAAAAACAAAAAACATAATGTAATCTTAAAATATATCTAAAATGACGTATTTATTATTTAGTTTTATAATTTTTAACAACCTTTTTTGCATTTATAAATTAATGTAGCATTAACTATTAATAAAATATAATCAAATTACTTTTAATTAATTCTGTATTTCACTTTTAATAAGTAATAATGCCTAATATTTTTTACTTTAGTTGGGAATTCCTTATTTAATTTTAACCTTCAGAAAATAATTGCATATTTAATTTAATATATTTAAATTAAATAAACATTTAATTCAAAATTAGGTTTATATTGCTGTAGCACTTTTTAAATGTTGCTCTACATTGAAGGTAAAGTATAGGGAAAAGTAAAAAAGTTTATTTAACCCAAACAAAAGTGGTAAAAATAATTGTATGTTAAATATTATTGTAAATTAATTATACAAAATTTGTTTTAAACATAGAACAAAATATAAAAAACGCTGCTGCACTATTAACTAGATACAAAAAGTATTTAATTAATTTAAATATATTAAATTATATTAAAGTTATTTTGAAGTTTAAATTAAAACAATGAATTCCCACCTAAAATAAAACAATTAATATGTTATCATGCATTAATAATTAATTAATTAAAAAGTGATTTAAAATGTTTAATTCAAATTTATTATTCAATAATGTTTAAATAAAATAAAGCTTATTAAACTATTTTACAATTAAGTAATGAATATGTTTTAATTTTGTATTTTGTTAACGTTAAATTATATATATTTATATGCAGAACTATTAAGAATAATTTAATTTAGCATTGTTTCCTATAGGGTTTTATTTTAAGTCCCACCTCCATTATTTTCTATGTGAGGGTGTTGCAGTACTAGTGGTTGACCATGTCCGGTGCTTAACTTACATCAGCACTGAGCTGGAGTAATTTACTACTGTTTTATGTCCCTTTTTGGCTGTAGTAACGTTATTGCAGTTTATGAATAGCAATGGGCATACTCGTGTTTGTGGGTGCATGACACTCCCTCAAACCCCTCCTTGCACCTCCCTAACCCCTCCTTACTCCTCACTAAACCCCTCCCATTTAGTTGTAAGGCTACCACTTTTTCCAGCCACTCACTCGGTCCCTCCAATAGACTCTGCCCAGTCGCCATCTAGTGGTACAGCTTAAAGTCAAATCGCAGAGTCTTGAAGCTGGGATGAATCGATGTCAGTGAATGGGACTGCACCCCAAATGTCCACTAATGTAGCAAGTTACTAACCTTCCTCTCTCAGAGGGGCAGTTCATTGATTAATTTTCCCTTTTTCACTACGCTTTAGGGGAAGGTGTAATGTTAATAAATGTCACTGTCTTCACTGAGGGACCACCTGCCTATTGAAATCATTGTCTAGACACCAGTTGATGCAAGTGAAGGACTGTTAGCCTCAGTTTTACAAGGCTTCATATAGCACTTGAAATTACTTTTCTAGATGTTGAGTTTTCAGAGTCGCTTGGGAAAGATGCACTCAGGGGTGATATTGCTGCCTGCTTTGAATAGGTAGTGGGGTCCTTGATGGAGCAACGTCCGAAAATGTGAAGAGGAAGTGATACAAGTTACAGAGGCAAGTAGCTGATCAATTATGGCTTTTTTTTTAATTTTAAAGAAAAGATAATGTTTAGGCACAAAAATACCATTTTAAAAAACTAGAGAAAATTAATTTATGAGCTTTCGAATAAGAATTTCGAGATCAGATTCTAAGAGATCTTTGAAGCAAAGATGGCTTATATTGTGGAATATGATTGTTAAAAACTACACAGAAGGGAGAACTAAACCTGCTTTGGAAACCAGTGGTAAGAGTAATGATAAATGATCGGCCTTGTGTTCAAAAGTGGTGCCTCAATGCCCACAATCTAGCATCTCAAAAGAACTCACAAAAGTAGAGTATGGGGCTGCAGTCACTAACAAAGGGGTAAGAACTGCAGTCATTTGGATGAGAACCAGGGGATGAGAAGGCCCACTCTGGATGTTATGTATCATACTGAAGTCTACGACATCATCGTTACATGCTCTATCACCAACTCTCTTTAGGGACTGCTTGAATAAGGGCCGGCTCTGAAAGATTTGGGAGGGGAACATGATTGTACCTATTTATTAAAGGAGCGTTATCTGATGGGTTCTGGTGAGAATCTACCTCACTTCCCAGAGTGCTTCCCTATCCGTACCAAAGAGCATGCACCAGGAGGAGTCAAATAAAAGAGGGGATGCGAATGGGCTTGATAGAGAGAAATAAAAACAGTATACCCAGGTCTTCTTTAGCATGGCTCTTTGTTATGTCTCTAGGCGTAGAATGAGTATTCATGTATACTCTCAAGTGGTAGAGTGACTCACTAATCGGAGAAAGTGCATGCATCATTTTAATTTACATGAAATGCATGCATGTGCTATTCAGAATAAACATATAATATATAATAGGCACGTATACTCACTGTTTTTGGAAAGTTAGGCCGCCTAAGCCAAGCAGATTTGAAGCCAGTAAAGCCCAAACTCAGGAACGGAGCCAGGACTCATTAGGCAGGGAAAGTGAAAGGGGAAAATGCAATACAACAAAGCCAAAACAGAGTCCAGAGAGGAAGGTCAGCATAACAGGCAACGAGGTTGAAGAACCATAAATTTACTACCCCAGTAGTATGCCACAGCTAAAACAGAAACCAAAGAGCAAAGTCAGAACAACAGGCAAAGGGATCAAACTACCGTAAAGAGGAAAAATAACAAAGGTGAGGGACATTAATGAACTACAAACTAGCAACAAGTGAAGAGCCAGTGCAACACAAAAGTTGCCAGACAGCTTCCCTAATGCCTTTGTGATGTTTAAATACTGCTGCTGTCTGTCATGACCTAGAAGTCCTTCCTTGACCCAGGCTGGCTACCTACTCAGAGTACCCCAGTCGCCGTAGGCTGATCTGTCACAGCCTTAATGAGAAACTCCTCACACATGTTCTCTGAGCCATCCTCAAACCTCGGACACCAATGCCAATTCCTGACAAATTGTCCCTGTGACCTGTTACGTCTTGCAATCTATTCTCACGCTTGAAGATTCTTGGCAAAGTCTCTGCAAAAGTTTTTTTAGAACTTTCACAGGAATACTGATAGACTTTCCCTTAGGTCACTCAATTTTATGATCAGGTATACCTCTGATTCAGCCCTGGGCCAACCCTCTTACCATAGTTATCCGGTGGACCTTTTTCACCGACTAAGAGGTAAAGGGCGTTAGCATTTAACCAATCAAACTTTAATTAACAGTGCAACCCATTTGGATACACAATAAGGACCAGGAAGCAGTGACTTGTATTAAGAAAGTTTATTTCAAGTTAGCAGTCAGGTTAAGGTAAACAAATCTCAATACCATCCTGTAAAGATACAGAATATTAACTGGATAACCCAACTTCCTAAAAAAGTTCAGCCGTCCCAGTATAAGGCAGACAAGAAGTTCAGTCGCTACAATACAAAAGATCAATAGCAGAATTGATGCTCAGAGAAGAGTTTCTGATTCTCTCTTCTATACAAGAGTACAGTCTTAAATCCTCTAAATCAAAGTCCAAACTAAGGGGGATTGGCTTAGAACCTAAAAAGATCTAAAAAATCAGTGAAATGCAGAAAAATAGGAAAATGTGGCGAAGTGTGGGAAGGTGTCAGCATTTCCGAAGCTCAGTCAAGAATCTTCTGAGGATCGGGGTCTAAGTGTTAGCCTAAGCCACACTCAGCAAAGAGTCAAAGGGAATAAGCATAGAGGTCTGCACCTCTCAAAGTCCAAGGAAAGCGCTCCTGACATCAGACATTGTGAACACCAGGGGCTGTATTATGATGAAGGCGCATTTTCATTGTTTGGGCTGGGCGCACCTTTAAAAAGGTGCGGTGTGGTAATGTGCCCCCACCTCTCCCTCTGATCGCATCATTTGTCATAGTTCCAGAATGTTTACCAGCCTGTGCTGGTAATGGAATGTATGTATTCAAACGAGGCCAGACGCTGACTCTGTTGGGTGGCTGGGCTGTTCTTCCTGTGCTTTTAACTTAATAAATTCTACATTTTCAACCTCTTCACTGCCTGCTCTTTTGAGGACCTACTTTTCAACACTGGCGACGACTGGGATTAAAGAACAGCTCAACTCCTTCATCGGCTAATTTTTTTTAATTTTTTTTATTTCTGCCATATTTTCAAGATGTTTCCTGCTCTACCCATCTTCCTCCATCTCTACTACCTTAACGTCTCTCCTGCTTCGGAGTATCCACAACACTCCCTCAACTCTCGAGAAGACAAGGAAGATTTAATGGAGAACGTCTTATTTCATCTCTACGTTACTACAGCCTGAAGTAATCTACATAGTTTGGGTGAGCAACAGCTTAAGGGATCATCGATTGGGTGAGCAAACTTTAACTTTCTCATTGTGGCATTCCCGTTACGTTCGACTCATTTGCTTCCCATTTAAAAAATACTTAATGTGCTCAAGCACTTACCGGTTACTTTGGCCTGCGCATGCTACCGAATCCTATGATGATCGTATCCAAGGGAAACCTCCTGTGTTTCACCTCATCGTCGTCTCTGGATTCCTCCCGTCTTCTGGCACCGTCATCACGTCACGCCTTCTGTGCGTAGGCTTCCATAGGTGGCGTCTGCAAGTCCAGCCTCGCTTTGGTTGGCATGGTTACCGGATGGTTACCAAGCACTGAGGTCACGGCTCCGTCACAATAGGAGTCCTGCCGTCCTGCGTTTCAAAGGCATCCGGCTGACACGCACAGCTTTCCTACTGCCTGTCGGCAAACATCGTGAAAGGTTGCCATTACGATTTCGCTGACACGCACAGCAGTTCTGGGTGCCATTTATATTTCACGCTGATACGCACAGCTGCGTGTCTCTGAGGAAATCACTGTGTGTCGTTCAATTTCCTCACTGGCACACACAGCTGATTCTGTTTCGCTAACACGCACAGCAATTCTGAGTGCTATTTAAATTTTACTGACACGCACAGCTGTGTGTCTCTGAGGATATTGCTGATCTTAATTCCCGGCTGACACACACAGCTTATCTTGTTCACTATTGCGCTTATACATTTTATCATTCTCTGTGTCAGTTATCAATACTATATTATTGCTGCATTCACAGCTTTGTGGGGAAACCCCGGTGTGTTTTTTCTAATTACTCGCTGACACACACAACTGATTTTGTTTATAATTTCGTTTATACATACTGCCATTCTGTGTGTCAGCTGTCAATACTGCATCATTACTGCTTCCACAGCTTTGTATCCCTAGAAATAAATATATCTCTATGCTGCAGTCATTTCCTTGACACACAACTTTCTTACTACACTTTTGGCCTAATTCTATTCACAAGTTTACTGACACACACAACTATTCTGTGTGTTGGTTGTTAATTACACTTGTGTTTCAACTTATTTAATTGTTATGTACTTGGCTTAAAAACTTGCACATCACTTCTTTGCATCTCAAGTTTTTTTTTTTCTTACAGGCACTTATTTAGTTCAGTTTTAGTTTGGGTCCTAGTTTTCCAACTTGCACTAAATATGCAAAACGTTACTGCTCCTCCCTTTTTTCTGCAATCTCCTGGAGATCCACCCATTAAATGGTCGAAGTGGAAAAAGGTTTTTGAAAGGTACGCTCGTGTTTGCGGGACTTCCCTCAGTGCAGAGAGGAGAACAGCTTTACTCCTACACTGTCTTGGATCTGAAGGTCAAGACGTGTTTGATCATCTTCCTGATGTACAGGATTAAATTGCAGTAGACCTTAATGAATATGAAATTTGCATGCATAAGCTTGATGTACATTATCTACCCAAAGTTAGCACCATTCTTATCACTTTGGCAAAGGTTACAAAGGTTAGGAGAATCTACTGAAAACTATGTCACGGATTTGAGACGCTTGGCCTCTTCCTGTAAATTTGGTACATTAATCGATGAAAGGATTAGAGATCAGTTTATATTAGGGTGTAAATTGGAAAAAGTACGTGAGGAACTGTGGCTCAAAGATGAACCCAGCTTGGATGAGGTCTTACTAGTAGCGAAACGAATTGAACATTCCCTAAAGTGCGTGGAGGTCATCAAAAAAGACCTGAACAAAGATGTATCCACTGTGAATTTAAACTTGACCTCAAAGGACAACGTAACTTCCAAAGCTGCTGAGTCAAATTTGAAGGCCACTTCACGTAAAAAGGAAGTCACTAAGGCCCACGGTTGGAGAGAAAGAAAATGTTATAGGTGTTGTTAGAAATGGGATTTCTGGTTGGCTAGGGCTTGCGCCTAAGCCAGGCAGAAACCACCACTCTAGTCAGGGCAAGGGAGTTACACGCTGAAGATAACCCCTGCTCACCCCCTTGGTAGCTTGGCACGAGCAGTCAGGCTTATCCCAGAGGCAATGTGTAAAGCGTTTGCGCAACACACACACACAGCAGCAACCCACTAGGCACACTACAAAAGAAACTCCACACAAGGTTATATTAAAAATAGCCTTTGTATTATCCAAAACACATTAGAATCATAATCACACATATACACTGTGCCAACTGGCACCAGGTCATAATTTACAGGGGATTACTTACACAGGACAGGGCCAATCGGGCCACTGTCAGAACCATCACAAAGCACAAGTAGCAAATATAAAACACCACCAGTAACTACTGGTAATATACTGTACTTAGCATCATCACCTGCAACATAAACACATTATGTCTGCATCACATTAGGCATAAAACACATTATGCATAATCATCATAAGCATAAACACATTATGCAACAAAAAAAAAACATCCTGCATAAATCCCAATAAGAGGGCACCTTAGTGACACTCCCCGGGTGCATACATCACCTTCCATTTAGGGCCTTGCGCCCTCCTGGTACACACAGGTACCAAACCTGACCCCAGGCCAACTGGCCTTCCCCTGGGCTCAAATGCCCTCTGTCCCAAATGTCAGGACGTAACTGGGGCCTTCCACTGGCCCTTGGGCTGCCTTGGCAGCGAAAACACTGCGCCCAATGAAATGAAATGAAAGACACATTTATAGAGCGCATGGCTACCCGGAAGCATCCCAGCGCTAAGACTAACTACTGCCGGAAATAGAGGGACTATGCGGGCTGAGGGAACAAGAGGGTCTTGAGTTGTTTACGGAAGGACCCGTGGTTTTGGACTAGGTGGAGCTGGAGTGGAAGCGAGTTCCAGAGTTTAGAGGCGTTATAGGAGAACAACCGACCACCCCTCCTGGCCCTCCTAATCTTAGGTACTTTAGCCAGGTAGAGGTTATCAGATCGAAGATTGCGCTTAGCTTTATAGGGGCAGATCATGGCTCAGTTGATGGAGGGGCCAGTCCCCTGCATGGATTTATGTGCTAGGCAAAGTGTCTTAAATCTAATGCGTTCCTGGATGGGGAGCCAGTGAAGGGATGCAAGTGCCGGTTAAGCCGATTGTCGGTTGTTGGTTCCGGTTAAGAGTCTGGCAGCACTATTTTGCACAGACTGTAGTTTAGAAACTACAGTAGTGGGGGAGCCCAGGTACAGCGCATTACCGTAATCTAGCCTGGAAAGTATGAGTGATTGCACCAATACTTTTTTTGCTTGGAAGGGGAGCAGAGGTAGTACTTTATGGGCCATTCTAAGTAGGCCATAACAGATGCCTACCGCTGGGGGCTTGGGGTGAAACTCACCCCTCCTCCTCCTGAAGAAAAAAGAAATGCCCCCCGTTGCAGCTGCCCACGCTCTAATGGTGCAGCTGGGAAATAGCCTCTGGAGCCCAACTCGGGGACTCCTTGAACAATGCCCCCCTTGTTGCAGCTGCCCGTAGACAGGGCGGTGCAGCTGTAGAAAGGCAAAATGGGCACTGACACCAACTGCGCCTCTTAGGTCCCACTCCGGGACTCAGCCAAATCAAGGTGCCCCCTTTGTGGTGGCTGCCCGCACTCTGGCGGCGCAGGTACGCTCTCCTCACAAACCGGCACACCCGGTGCCTAACGAGCGCCAACACAGCTTCACGCTCAGTCCCCACTCACCGGGGGCTCTGCTGGACTCCTTGGCGGTCTCGGGGGGGAAGGCAGAACAGGCACCGACAATGTGCCTCGACCGGCCCCTCTCCTGGGGCCTCTTGGGTCCCGCCTCTCTCTCTTGAGGTGGAAAGGGAGCCTGCCAGGCTCCCGACTCTTCGGGAACACGCAGGGCTTCTCCTCCGGCCACGCTGCAATTGGCTGCCTCGGCAGCTTCCTCTTCCTGGCCCGCGTCTATTGGTGGGCCGCTACTTAACCCTGCCCACAACCAGGCACCTGCTTCTGCCTGTCTTCCAGGCTGCCGATCTCGGCGGCGGCTTCGCTTCTCGGCTACCAAGTGCGGGGTAGGCTCCCGCCGGTAAATACACAAATGTGGGGTGGGATCCTGTCAACAGGAGCACAAACGCGGGGTGGGCTCCTGCTATCTCTGGCAATGCGGGGGGCGATCCCCACATCGGGATTCCCTCGAAATACGATGCAGCACGACCGCCGGGCACACAACAGCGGGGTGGGCTCCTGCTTCTCCTGCAGGCACGGGAGAATCCTCCACACGTCGCAGCCTCGCGCTGCAAAAGCACCAGCACTCTCCCCGTCCTGGGAGAGATATAGGGCGCTCACAAGGCGCTCAGGCAAAGGTTTCAGGGGGCACAAGGCTGGGCCCAGGCAGGCCAGCTCACAGGGCCCTCCAGCAGGGAGGCAGTCCCTCGTGGTGGTTCCTCCTGGGGCCCAGCAGCAGCAAGTCCCCACAAGCACAAGGAAGCACACCAAACATGGGGTCACAGCCCCAGTGCTTATACCACATTTTCCTTTGTTCTGCCTTGGCACAGGGCTGGGGGAACCAGTCCCAACTGGTTCTGGGGGGTATTGGAGCACTTTGTTTATAGGGCTCCTCTTCCCCTTTGTCAGGTGGGGGCTCGGTCATCAGACCACCACAGGGGGGCGGAGCCAGCATTCACTCAGGCAGGCACAGACCTATTCAGGGGACTACTCCTCCCACTACTCCAAATGCAGTTCCCTATTCAGCCTATCGCTGACTCACCCTGCCCTCCCTGGAGCCACACACACCTAACCAGCCCCTGTCACTCCAGAGCCAGATATGCAATACACATCAGGCAGGCAGACACATAGGACACAGAAATGCCAACTTCTAAAAGTGGCATTGCTAAAATAGTGATAATAAATCTGCGCACACCATTGCGCAGCATTTATTATTACTATTCCAAACATATCAAACTTGACCACGCTGCTCCTCTCATATCAAGAATTACCACTGAAACACTTATCAGGGAATCCCCAATGCATTCCTATGAGAGGGCAGCCTCACAGCAGTGAGAACCCAAAATGGCTGTTTGTCACTACCAGGACATGTCACGCACTTAAGGTACATGTCCTACCTTTTACCTACAATGCACCCTGCCCATAGGGCTAGCTAGGGCCTACCTTAGGGGCGACTGACATGCAGTAAAAGGGGGGTCACAGACGTGGCACACACTTTAGGTGTCACGTCACAGCGGCAGTCACACTGCGCGCACAGGCCCTGCAATGGCAGAGGCCTGAGACAGGTTTGAAAGGCTACTTTGGTGCGTGGCGCAATCAGCGCTGCAAGCCCACCAGTAGCATTTAATTTACTTGCCCTGGGTATCTGAGATACCACTTTACAAGGGACTGACAGGTAAATCAAATATGCCAAACAGGTGTAGACCAATCTTACCATCGGTCTAGGTCTAGGTTTACCCTCGGTCTAGGTCCACTCTCTCCCCACTGCTCCGCTGTGCCGTCTCTTGCCTCCAGACCCCGACCTCCTCCTTGGGAGGTTCGAGGCTGCTGCCCGCTCCAACTGGGACCAGACTGCCTCCAACCACCGTAACCTTCTCAGCCGCTTTTTTTTTTTCTTCTTTATTTTTTCCCTGTTGTGCCACTGTTATTGTGCCCATCTGTGTCTTGCTCTAATTCCACCACTGTTTTTATTTTCTCGTGCCTGCCTGTTCCTTTTGCCTTTCGCCGCTGCTGCCCCTGCGGCCCCTCCCCCGGAATTCCCCCGGAATTCCCCCGGAATTTCCCTCTGGAATTTCCCCGGAATTCCCCCGGAATTCCCCTGCTCCCGCCTCCCAACCTCTCCTCCCTCCCACCTCCCCTACTTAATGGCAGCTGCTGCGCGGTCGCGCTGCTGGCGCGCCAAAGGCAAGCCCGTCTGCGCCTGTCCGTGGCCAGCGCCAGGAACCCTGGACCTCCCACTACCCATCGCTACGACACCACCACCCTCCTCGCACTTAACCCTGGAAGACTTAGAGAATGCCAACAGGCCTCGCTGAACATGACCCACGGCCAGTTCTCCTGCCTCCACTGCCGCCAGACCCTCACCGCCACCCCGTCCTCCAACACCGCCGACGCCAGCACCGGCGACACCCTAAAACGCATCCTCCTCAACGTACGCTCCGTACACAAACACGCCATGGAAATCTGGAACCTACTCGACTCTCTTTCGCCCGACATCGCCTTCTTCACAGAGACCTGGACCAACGCATCCTCCGCCCCCGACATCAGCACCGCCATCCCAGATGGATACAAGATCCAGAGGAAAGACCGCCCCAGCCACCCAGGAGGGGGCCTCGCCATCGCCCACAAGAGCACCCTCCGCCTCACCACCTCCAGCGAAACCTTCCCCTCCGCCGAACACCTGCACTTCAAGATCCAGACCACCCCCAAAGCCACACTCCGAGAAACCCTCGTCTACAGACCCCCCGGCCCCCGAACACCCTTTGCCACCACTATCACCGACTTCATCGCACCCCACGCGATCGCCTCAACAAACTACATACTCATTGGAGACCTGAACTTCCACCTCGACAACCCCAGTGACCCCAACTCCACTATCCTTCGTGACAACCTCGCCAGCATCGGACTTAAACAACTCGTCAACACACCGACCCACAGAGCAGGACACACCCTCGACCCCATCTTCGCGGCAGGAAACAGCGTCCATTTCAGCCACACAACGCAGCCGCCATGGACCGACCACCACTGCGTACACTTCGCCATCAACAAACCCAAGGCACCCAAACCAGCCCCACGCCCACCACGAAGGAACTGGAGAAAGGTTACCGACGAGCAACTTAACTCCACCCTCAGCCGAGACACCCACACCTGGGCACCCGACGCAAACAGCGCAAACGACGCAGCCAGAGAACTCCACACCTGGATCTCCAACTGCGCAGATGAGCTCGCCCCTCTACGCAACCCCGACAGACAACGCCCCAGGAAAGCCGCCTGGTTCACAACCGCTCTCCAAGAAGCCAGACGCACCTGCAGACGCCTGGAGAAGAACTGGAGAAACACCAAGACAACTGAAAACCACACCACCTACAAGGACGCCATGACGGACTACCACAACCAGATCAGAGCCACCAAAAGGAACTTCATCCACAACAAAATCCTGGCCAACTCCACCAACTCCAAGGAACTTTTCAGTGTCATTCAAGAATTCACCAACCCACGCAGCAAAGCCTCAGACATCACCCCATCCCAAGACCTCTGCGACAAGCTTGGAACCTATTTCCACCTCAAGATCAAAAACCTCTACGACAACTTCATCGACCATCCACCAGGCGCCACAGACGGCCCCCTGCCCCCCAGAAACACCAGCCAGCCCACCATGTCCAACTGGACACCGATCACGGCCGAAGACACCGCCTCGACCATGAAAAGCATCCACTCGGGGGATCCACCGACCCCTGCCCCCCTCACATCTACCACAGAGAAGTGGCCGCCATCGCACCCAAACTACAATGCACCATCAACACCACCTTCAAAACAGGCACCTTCCCAGATGACTGGAAGCGCGCAGAAGTCAGACCCCTGCTCAAGAAGCCCACAGCTGACCCCACCGACCTCAAGAACTATCGGCCCATCTCGCTCCTCCCCTTCGCAGCCAAAGTTGCAGAGAAAACAGTCAACAGGAAACTGACACGATTCATTGAAGAGAATGCCATCCTCGACCCGTCCCAATCAAGATTCCGAATCAACCACAGCACAGAGACCGCCCTACTCGCCGCCACAGACGGCATCCGCACCCTCCTGGACCAAGGCCACTCCGCAGCCCTCATCCTACTCGACCTATCAGCGGCCTTCGACACCGTCTCGCATCGCACACTAGTCGTCAGACTACACGACGCAGGCATACAAGGAACAGCCCTGGACTGGATCCGATCATTCCTCACCGGAAGAAGCCAAAGGATCAGACGCCCACCCTTCCTCTCCGACCCCACGAAAATCACCTGCGGAGTCCCACAGGGTTCATCACTGAGCCCCACCCTCTTCAACATTTACATGGCCCCCCTCGCAGCCATCGTCCGACAACATGGCCTCAACATCGTATCCTACGCCGACGACACCCAGCTCCTCCTCTCCCTCACCAAAGACCCCACCACTGCCAAACTCAACTTCCAGAAAGGAATGCAAGACGTCGCAGTCTGGATGACCAACAGCTGCCTGAAGCTCAATGCCGAGAAGACAGAAGTCCTCGTCCTCAGTACCACCCCTTCTGCATGGGACAGCACCTGGTGGCCGACCGCCCTTGGAAGCCCACCTACCCCCTCAGACCACGCCAAGAACCTCGGCATCGTACTCGACTCATCACTCTCCATGAACCGACAGGTCAACGCCGTCACCTCCAGCTGCTTCAACACCCTCCGCATCCTCCGCAAGACCTTCAAGTGGATCCCCCCTGAGTCAAGGAAGACAGTCACCCACGCACTCATCACCAGCAGACTGGACTATGGAAACGCACTCTACGCCGGCATCAACAAGTCCCTACTCCGCAAACTCTAGACAGTACAGAACACCGCCGCCAGACTCGTCCTCGGCATCCCCCGATACGAACACATCAGCCAACACCTACGAAGTCTCCACTGGCTCCCCGTGGAGAAAAGAGTCACTTTCAAACTCCTCACTCACGCCTACAAATGCCTACACAACAACGGACCCAAATACCTCAACGACAGAATCAACTTCCACGTACACAAAAGAAACCTCCGATCTTACAACCTCGCACTGGCCGAAACCCCGCGCATCCACAGAGCCAGAGCAGGCGGAAGATCCTTCTCTCACATTGCAGCCAAGACCTGGAACGAGCTACCGGCAGACATCAGACGCGCCCCCTCCCTGAACACCTTCAGGAAGACCCTCAAGACTGGGCTCTTCGGCTAAACAGATCTGCGGACCCCCCTCAGCGCCTTGAGACCCTCACGGGTGAGTAGCGCGCTTACAATTCCCTGATTGATTGATTGATTGATTGATTACCATGTTTACCACAGAGAGCACACGCACTTTACACTGGACAGCAGTGCTAAAGTGCCCAGAGTCCTAGAACCACCAACAACATGTCAGAAAAAAGGCTAGGAGAAAGGCAAAAAGTTCAGGGATGACCCTGCAAAAAGGGCCAAGTCCAACACAACCCCCTTCCAGCCAAAACGCAGGGCAGACCAATCACTACCTTGATGGACTTCCCTGCTTTGGGCGATAGAACATGGACGCGGGCCCGCAACTGCAGGGGCACACTCCAGTTCGACGCCATTCTGAACCCATGTGGTACCCTCTGTCAAAGGTCCCAGGACCAACTAAGCTACCCCACTGGTACTCCCTAGCTCTCCGCGGCCAGGACCAGGCCCTAGGCCATCCAGATGTTTCTGGTCCTTGCCATTCCACAGAGTGGGGGCGGTAACCCCTGGCACATAGTAACCATTCTCCACTCTTCTTCTCATCAGTGCAGTTCTAAACTGCCACTGATCCTCCAACCTAGGTTCCGCACCCTCAGGCTGACCAGAGGTCACAGGCGAGGCTCTCCTCCCCTACCTCTCCTTCTAGGGTTCCGCACTCTCCTCCTTGGAGAGGCACCCTCAGAACACAACTCTCCCACCAGTTCAGGACCTCTCTCCAGCAACTGGTCTCCCAACCTAGAGTCTAAACCCTCAGGTTGCACCGGGGTCAGAGGCGAGGACTCCCTCCCTCTGCACCCCCTTCCAGAGTTCTGCACCCTCCCACTTGGAGTGGTACCCCTAGAAGACAAACCGGTCAGGACACTGCTTACAGTCGTCCTTCCCTCCAGGTCAGGCAGGACCTGAACCTGGCCTCCCAACCCAGGGACTAAACCCTGTGGCTGAGCACCTGCCCGATGCACCAGGACTTCCTTCAGAGCATGCATGCCCCCCCTGACGGTAACACATGACTCATGTGTTGTGTGACAGTCTGCCTGGCGCAGATCTCCCGACCCCTGCCCATCTGACAGTGCGCGAAGATCCCCCAGGACAGAAGTGGTGTCACCATGGTCACTCCTAGGAGGCTCAGCCCTTCTGGTTGGCCCCTGACCCACTGGCTCTCCCACTGGGGAACGCATCCCCCTCTCACCCCTCCATCTGGACTTCTGCACCCTCCACTTAGGAGCGGCACCGCCAGACACCAGAACCGCTGGAGCTCTGTTTACAGACACTCCACGTTCTCCTGACACTAGGAGATCCCCCTCAAATGGACTACTAGTACAGCCTAGGCTCCCTACCTGGTGTTCCCTTAAGGAACCATCCAGGCCCTGAGACTGAGTTTCGGGCACCTTGGGAAGCATCCCATTCTCACTCCTTCTCCACAGAGACAGGACGTGAGTCCCTACACCCCTCCCACTACACCGGGACCTAGCTGGGCTACTCTGAACCTCTCCCATCACTCTGGGCTGGAAGATACCTGAGCCACTCCTTTTAGGGTCACTCCCCAATGCCTCTTCAGACCCTCTGGCACTCACCAAAAGGTCTGCCTCCTGTGCAAGCTCCCTGGGATCAGAGAACTCACACTCCAACAGGTGTTGGCGTAACCCCGGAAAACAATTTCTGAACATGTGCTCTCTGACAACCAGATTGAACAGCCCTTCAAAATCATTTGCCGTGCTACCCATCACCCAATCTTTCAGTGCATCACAACATTCATCCACAAACTCCCCCCAAGACTGGTGAGACAGTTTCTTACTGCCCCTGAACCTCAACCTGTACCCCTCTTCCTGGGAACCAGGTACCATACTCTGGGATCTGGGAGTGGGACTTCCTGCACTGGACTCCATATTGCTGCCACCACTGGACCCCACCCTTACTGGTGAATCCAAACAACTGAAACTACTCTCAGGGGACAACCTCTCCTCAAGAGCTAGTTTCTCCCTGGTGAAGGCCCTCTCTGCCTCTGCCATCCTCTCCTGCGCTAAGACCCTCTCAGTCTCTAGCTTTTTCTCCTCCACACCCAGCTGCGCTATCTTCTTGGAATGCTCTAACCTGAGCTTCTCCAAAGCCAGCTGACGCTCCCTTTCTTCCCTCCTGTCCACCCACTCCTCTGGGGACACGGAAAGGGATGGGGCACTGCCCCTGGACCCAGCAAGGGACTCCCAATCTATGGGGTCCTCACTCTCTACTGGCGTCCCTGCCCTGTCATTTTCTTGCTCCTCTTCAGACTCTTCAGGACCTCCCTCATAACCACCACTTAGGTATGCTGAGGGATAATCAGACAGGTCCCCGTGGCGCTCCAAGACTACTCCCCTGCGGATTGCTTCAAAGAGGAACAGTTTTCTGTGGAAGTTCCCTTCTATCGGTATCCCTCTATCTCTACAGAAACTCATTACCTCCTCCTCAGTGTACTCCCAAAGGTCATTCTCATTATAGATTAACCCCATCCTGGCAAGATACACAACCCCACAGTGCAAAACAAGAGTCCTAGGTGTCTGAGCTGAAGCAGGAATATACAATTCAAAAATGACACTTGAGGAGAAATTAAAATCAGGAAAGATAATCCCCAAACCTGTGATTATCTAAATGCAGAGTTTGTAGTGCACCCAGTTGTCGCTGTGGGATTGCGCAAACGCAAGTCTTAGCCTCACCACTGACAAACAATGTTAGAAATAGGATTTCTGGTTGGCTAGGGCTTGCGCCTAAGCCAGGCAGAAACCACCACTCTAGTCAGGGCAAGGGAGTTACGCGCTGAAGATAACCCCTGCTCACCCCCTTGGTAGCTTGGCATGAGCAGTCAGGCTTATCCTAGAGGCAATGTGTAAAGCATTTGCCCAACACACACACACATCAGCAACCCATTAGGCACACTACAAAAGAAACTCCACACAAGGTTATATAAAAAATAGCCTTTGTATTATCCAAAACACATTAGAATCATAATCACACATATACACTGTGCCAACTGGCACCAGGTCATAATTTACAGGGGATTATATACACAGGACAGGGCCAATCGGGCCACTGTCAGAACCATCATAAAGCACAAGTAGCAAATATAAAACACCACCAGTAACTACTGGTAATATACTGTACTTAGCATCATCACCTGCAACATAAACACATTATGTCTGCATCACATTCGGCATAAAACACATTATGCAAAAAAAAAAACATCCTGCATAAATCACAATTAGGACTGCACCTTAGTGACACTCCCCGGGTGCATACATCACCTTCCTTTTAGGGCCTTGCGCCCTCCTGGTACACACAGGTACCAAACCTGACCCCAGGCCAACTGGCCTTCCACTGGGGCTCAAATGCCCTCTGTCCCAAATGTCAGGGCGTGACTGGGGCCTTCCACTGGCCCTTGGGCTACCTTGGCAGCGAAAACACTGCGCCCAATGCGCTGGGGGCGTGGGGTGCAACTCACCCCCTCCTCCTCCTGAAGCAAAAAGAAATGCTCCCCGTTGCAGCTACCCGCGCTCTCGCGGTGCAGCTGGGAAATAGCCTTGGCACTGCAGGGCCTCTGGAGCCCAACTCGGGGACTCCTTGAACAATGCCCCCCTCGTTGCAGCTGCCCGTAGTCAGGTCGGTGCAGCTGTAGAAAGGCCAAATGGGCACTGACACCAACTGTGCCTCTTAGGTCCCACTCCGGGACTCAGCCAAATCAAGGTGCCCCCTTTGTGGTGGCTGCCCGCACTCTGGCGGCGCAGCTACGCTCTCCTCACAAACCGACACACCCGATGCCTAACGAGCGCCAACACAGCTTCGCGCTCAGTCCCCACTCACCGGGGGCTCTGCTGGACTCCTCGGCGGTCTCGGGGGGAAAGCAGAACAGGCACCGACAATGTGCCTCGACCGGACCCTCTTCTGGGGCCTCTTGGGTCCCGCCTCTCTCTCTTGGGGCGGAAAGGGAGCCTGCCAGGCTCCCGACTCTTCAGGAACACGCGGGGCTTCTCCTCCAGCCGCGCTGCAATTGGCTGCCTCGGCAGCTTCCTCTTCCCGGCCCGCGTCTATTAGTGGGCCACTACTTAACCCTGCCCACAACCAGGCACAGGCTTCTGCCTGTCTTCCAGGCTGCCGATCTCGGCGGCGGCTTCGCTTCTCGGCTACCAAGTGCGGGGTAGGCTCCCGCCGGTAAATACACAAATGCGGGGTGGGCTCCCGCCAACAGGAGCACAAACGCGGGGTGGGCTCCCGCTATCTCTGGTAATGCGGTGGGGATCCCCACGTCGGTATTCCCTCGAAATACAATGCAGCACGACCGCCGGGCACACAAGCGGGGTGGGCTCCCGCTTCTCCTGCAGGCACAGGGGAATCGTCCACACGTGGCAGCCTCGCGCTGCAAAAGCACCAGCACTCTCCCCGTCCTGGGAGAGATATAGGGCGCTCACAAGGCGCTCAGGCAAAGGTTTCAGGGGGCACAAGGCTGGGCCCAGACAGGCCAGCTCACAGGGCCCTCCAGCAGGGAGGCAGTCCCTCATGGCGGTTCCTCCTGGCGCCCAGCAGCAGCAAGTCCCCACAAGCAAAAGGAAGCACACCAAACATAGGGTCACAGCCCCAGTACTTATACCACATTTTCCTTTGTTCTGCCCTGGCACAGGGCTGGGGGAACCAGTCCCAACTGGTTCTGGGGGGTATTGGAGCACTTTGTTTACAGGGCTTCTCTTCCCCTTTGTCAGGTGGGGGCTCGATCATCAGACCACCACAGGGGGGCAGAGCCAGCATTCACTCAGGCAGGCACAGACCTATTCACGGTCAGGGGACTACTCCTCCCACTACTCCAAATGCATATCCCCTATTCAGCCTAGCGCTGACTCACCCTGCCCTCCCTGGAGCCACACACACCTCACCAGCCCCTGTCACTCCAGAGCCAGACATGCAATACACATCAGGCAGGCAGACACATAGCACACAGAAATGCCAACTTCTAAAAGTGGCATTGCTAAAATAGTGATAATAAATCTGCGCACAACATTGCGCAGCATTTATTATTACTATTCCAAACATACCAAACTTGACCACGCTGCTCCTCTCATATCAGGAATTACCACTGAAACACTTATCAGGGAATCCCCAATGCATTCCTATGAGAGGGCAGCCTCACAGCAGTGAGAAACCAAAATGGCTGTTTGTCACTACCAGGACATGTCACACACTTAAGGTACATGTCCTACCTTTTACCTACAATGCACCCTGCCCATAGGGCTAGCTAGGGCCTACCTTAGGGGTGACTGACATGCAGTAAAAGGGGGGTCACAGACGTGGCACACACTTTAGGTTTCATGTCACAGCGGCAGTCACACTACACGCACAGGCCCTGCAATGGCAGAGGCCTGAGACAGGTTTGAAAGGCTACTTTGGTGGGTGGCACAATCAGCGCTGCAAGCCCACCAGTAGCATTTAACTTACTGGCCCTGTGTATCTGAGATACCACTTTACAAGGGACTGACAGGTAAATTAAATATGCCAAACAGGTGTAGACCAATCTTACCATGTTTACCACAGAGAGCACATGCACTTTATACTGGACAGCAGTGCTAAAGTGCCCAGAGTCCTAGAACCACCAACACCATGTCAGAAAAAAGGCTAGGAGGAAGGCAAAAAGTTCAGGGATGACCCTGCAAAAAGGGCCAAGTCCAACAGGTGTGATAGACTGGGTCATCTAGCAAACGACAAGTCATGTCCAGCTCTTAAGTCTGTCTGTATCTTTTGTAAAAAGAAAGGTCATTTCGCTGTGGTGTGTAGGTTGAAAGGTCTTAAACAAAGAGTGAGTGGAATTGAATGTGATGCAGATGAAGTCTCCCCTGACTTTCAATGCGGTCAAATTCTTTTGCAGGTTGGTGGGGATGGTCCTTTAGACTTTATTCTTGTTGAAGGTGAAAAAACTAAAGTTTTGTTTGATTCCGGTGCGAAAATCACCATTGTGGCCAACACCTTCTTTGAAAACAAGTTGCATAATAAGGTCAAATTAGCTAGACCTGATATCAAACCTTATGCCTATGGGGGTGATCCCATTGAATTGAGAGGATATTTTGTTGGGCTGCTAGAATATGAGGGTCGTTACACTTCTGGGAAAATTTATGTTTCTAAGAAAGGCGACAGCATTTTGAGTTGGTGGCATCAAAAAGATCTAGGAGTCATGTTGGATCCCAACAGTGATCCTCCCATTATTCTCAAGAATATTCAACCTGTTAAACTAGTGGGTCATGATGTCTCATTACAAGAAAAATTGAAAGAAGAATTTCCCCATGTTTTTAGTGGAAAGCTAGGTTGTTTAAAAGGGTACTGTCACAGAATCAAACTTGCAACAGGTTCTGTTCCAGTCTCCTGTAAAGTTCGCAATGTTCCTTTTTCAGTCAGGGGGGAGATGAGTAATGAATTAGAGAAGCTGAAGTCTCAAGGTATCATAGAGGAAGTTGAAGCAACTTCGTTGTTGGCTCCAGTTGTAGCCGCAAGGAAGAGTGATGGCTCGCTGAGATTGTGTGTGGATCTCAGACAACTTAACAAGTGTGTTGTGGTTGACAAATATACTTTACCCAATATTTCTGAGCTTTTGACGATGGTGGGTGGTGCTAAAAATTTTAGCACTATAGATTTGACTTCAGCCTATCATAAAATGTTACTGGATGAGTCGTCAAAGGATCTCACGGCTTTTGTCACCCCATTTGGCATGTTTAGGTTTGTTAGAATGCCTTTTGGTCTGGTGTCGGCTGCCTCAGTCTTTCAGCGAGCCATGGAGAAAGTGCTGCATGGTCTACCTGGGGTTTGCGTATATCAAGATGATATATTAGCTTATGGATGTGATAGTCTTGAGCATGATTCTAGAGTCAGGAATGTTCTGGACAGATTACATTCTCACAATCTCACCATCAAGTTGGAGAAATGCAAGTTTGGTCTCAGCAGAATAGATTACTTAGGGCACTCCATAACTTGTGATGGTGTAGTACCCAAATCCGAACTGGTTGATACCAAAAGGAAGTTAACCTCACCTGCTTCAAAAGAAGAACTTTTACGTTTTTTAGGGATGGCGGAGTACTACAACAAGGCCTTAAAAGATTTTGCTGAAGCCACCTACAATATGAGGAATTTGTTAAAAAAGGGGGCTAAGTTTGACTGGAATGATGAGTGTGAAACTGAGTTCTGACAAATAAAAAATAAGCTCTCTCAGGCACCAAAGCTACGTAATTTTGATCCTCGCAAACCCTCTATCATTGCCACTGATAGGACTGGGTGGTGTTTTGTACCAAGGGGGTTTTGGTCCAGAGAACACCATAATTTTTATTTCTAGGAGTCTGAGGGGGGCTGAAACTAGGTACTCTGTCATCGAGAGGGAAGCTCTTGCTGTTCATTGGGCGATTAAAAAATTGAAGAACTTTTTGTGGGGCACCACCTTTTTGATTAAGAAAGATCACAAACCCTTATGTGAGGTTTTTTCCAGTAAGGGTATTGATTTTATTTCACCTAGGATTTCCAAATGGGTTGTTAGTTTAGAAGCTTATGATTTTTGCATGAAACATATTCCTGGGTCTGAAAATGTGGTGGCTGATACTCTTTCTAGATTAGTTCCCATCACTAATGGTGACCCTCATTCGGATACTAAACAGAATGAGTCTGATTTTGTTTGTGAAATTGTGTATGAAACTATTTCACGTGAACGATGGCATGAAGCTTGTCGAGAGGATGAAGTTATTCAGAGTGTCATGAATCTCATTTGTTCTGGTTGGTCTAATAAAGATCAAGGTGGAGCATCTTGTAATGAGTTTTGGTGTGTGAGAGATCAACTTTCCTCTTGTGAAGGGTTATTGTTGAGAGGTCATAGACTTGTACCTCCTGTCATATTACGTGGAGAATTAATGGAACTGGCTCATAAATCTCTTTTGGGCATTTACAAACCAAGGAGAGGTTACGATCTAATTATTGGTGGCCTGGTATGGACCTACAGATTGAACGTCTTGTGAGAGATTGTGTACAATGTTCTCTCAGTGAGAAAAGCATGAAGACCAGAACACAAACCATGGTAACTCGCACACGTCCATGTGGTCCATGGAAAGACATTGCCTTGGACATTCTGGGCCCCATTCAGGGTGATGGCCTCAACACTTAAGTCATTGTTGTCATGGATCTTTATTCCAGGTGGTCAGAGCTTTGTTTCTCTAGAGGTGTAGACACCAGGTCTGTAATCAATTTTCTAAAAGATTTGTTTAGCAGAGAAGGGTTACCTGAGTCACTGCTTACTGACAATGGTGTACAGCTTGTCTCTAAAGAAATGGAGGATTTGTTTTTAGGGTGTGGTGTAACGCATAAAAAATGTGCTTTTTACCATCCTAAATCTAATGGAACTGTTGAAAGGTTTAATCGTGTCTTGAAGGAGACGATCTCGCCGGCAAAGAATAATGGTCTCAACTGGAAAGAGGAGGTACAAAAAAGGGTTGGAATATACAGATTTACCCCTCACATGACCACTGGTAAAACTCCTTTTCTTCTATTTCGTGGAAGGGAACCTGATACTTTTTAGAACTTCCATGGGTGAATAAATTTCTTTCCAGCAAGCGTTTGTACTCGCATTTGCAAGATTGGAAAATAAGAGAAGATGAGAAATACTTGAAAAGCAAAATGCAATATGATTTAAGGCATGCTGTCAAAAGCACTAAGGTCGCTGTGGGTGATTTTGTCGTGATTAAAAAGCCTGGTTGGTGTGCGACTGGTTTCAAATTTACCAAACCCTTGAAGGTCATTAAATTGTTTCGCAATGCAGTCAAAACTTCTGATCACAGAGTGTGGAATCTTGGCAGAGTTGTTGTGTGTAAGGGAAGGAGGTTGTGTTGTGACAATGATTCTAACGATGATGGTGGTGAGGCTGGAAACAAACCAGACGTGGTTTTGAGGAGGAGATCAGAGAGATCAACTCGTCCTCCTTCATATTTAAAAGACTATGTGTAGTAAATTCTGTTTTTCACTTTTGTGCATAACCTGTACTTTGATTTTATGCAACTTAGTAACCTATCCTTTTGTTTGCTTTTCTATTAGTAAGGGAGATGTGTGGTAATGTGCCCCCACCTCTCCCTCTGATCGCATCATTTGTCATAGTTCCAGAATGTTTACCAGCCTGTGCTGGTAATGGAATGTATGTATTCAAAAGAGGCCAGACGCTGACTCTGTTGGGGGGCTGGGCTGTTCTTCCTGTGCTTTTAACTTAATAAATTCTACATTTTCAACCTCTTCACTGCCTGCTCTTTTGAGGACCTACTTTTCAACATGCGGCCAGTCAAACAATGAAAATGGGCTATATTACCATGAATGGGCTGCCCCCAGGGCAGCTGCGAACACGCCGTGCCGTGGGGGCAGCGCATTTATGTGAAATACGAAGAGGCTGCTTTACAGTAGCTCTGTGTTTCACAGTGCAGGCGGCAACCCACCTGCACTTTTAAAGGGATCCGCATTCAAATAAGGGAACGCCCCATTGAAGGTAGCACAGGCGCTTTATACGAGCCAGCGCTATCTGTATTACAGAAGGGGCTGCACAAGCGTCTGCGGTCCCTTCTGTAATACCAAAGTGCCCCAGGGGTGTACAAATCGGGCATAAATGCCTGTTGCTCCCCCCGGGGAACTTAGTGCAGTTATTACCACAAGAGTTTCCAAAGTAACACTCCTCTGTTTGCATCATCAGAGGCTCTATTGTCCTTTCCATTCTTACGTTGTGAGCTGAAACATTAACGTTTTCTCCCAGGCCAAACATGGGAACGGTATTGTCCTTGGTTACCTGCAATTCCTTGCAACATTAATAAATGGAAACTTTCAGTTGACGCTCTGGCTTTCCATGTTCCTTGTCAAAGTCCTTTTCTCAGGCTCTCTCTCTCTATCTCTAGTACGGTGTTGTATCTATGCTCTAGCTACTTAATCATGTGAATGTATCTGCAAGGAAAAGACATGCAAGCAGAAAATGCAATACAGTATTTTATGCAGAAAGAAATATGGGCCTAGTCATGAAAAGTTACCATATTAAATCAATGGTGCACATTTAATATGGGTGTGCACATTAAATCACAAATGAGTATAAACTGTCAGTACATTAGATTCATGTTAAGATTTCATAAAAGTAAAATAACTTTGAGTACACGTCTCTAAATGTGACTAAGAACTAAATTTAAATGCAAATATGAAACATTAGGGCACACATTACATGAGACATTTCATTTCTAAAGTAAATACTTTTTAATAGTATGAGGAGGGTTTTATTCAATCACCTAAACAATAAATGTCATTGAATGAGTTAAGGCATACAGTGTACATATAAGTCTCTAATTCTACAGTGAATGGCCTTCAGTAATACATCAAAAGGCATAACTTTACATTAATAACGTTAGGGCACACTGAATATGTAGTGATTAGCACACATATGTAGTGCGTATTTGTGACGTGTAAGGGTAGAGACAAAATTACACTGCTCCACCTCTTACAAATCTTAACCAATAAATATTATAACCTCAGTGAAGGAACTGTACACAATGGTTTTGTAGACCTGACCAACTCATTTGACAGTGTTCCCACATGCATTTTAATGGCCAAAACTGTTACAAATGTCAATTCCTTCTTCCAAATTGAGATGGATTCTGCTGCTAGATACAAATAATTGCTCTCAGGGCACATCGAAGGAGTTTGACTGATAAATGAAATCGATCTGGAGAAAGGACTAGAACAAGATTGTACATTAGCTCACTTGTTGTTTAGCATCTTTACATCTGATTTACTTTGTGATTTGATCCAACAGAGAGGTTAACCTTTCAGAACTGGTTGGAAATTTTTGAAGCAAGTCCACTTATACATGAGGATGATGTTGTTGTTTTGTACTCAGATACCACAAGCGGATGTATTTTTCAACTCCGCCACCTTCAGGATCACTGCAGGTGAAATGCATTGCTTATTAACAGAAGTAGAAGTAAAGGAATTATTTCTGGCAGATGATGAAGAAGAATGCACTGAGAATTACAAGGATTTCTCTTGAAGTTCATCAATCAGTGTAAACGTTCTAGATTCTCGATCATGCCACCTGTTAATCAAGTTATACATGTCTCTTGAGTTTCCCTTGCAGTTGCCTATGACTCCAAAGTTGCCACACAGGTTTTATATGGGTTCAGGATCTTGAGGGAGGAACTATGAGAAAATGATCACAACCAGACACTGAGCATGCTCATGCTAGTGGTTATTTTCAGGATCATTGCTATGTATGCCAACTGTTATGACTGATTGGGGATCCATTTTTATTTTAATTTCAAATCAAACGAGTAAATTATTTCTGAATTTCACAAGGGTGGGAGACATGACTGGAGCAGGAATGACATTTAAGGAACAGTGGTTAAGCAAGAATAGTCCTTCAGCATAAATATTCTCAATACATTAAAAAATGATCTTGAACAAGGATTCAACAATCGTTGGGTGATTTTTGTCAGGTATCTCTGGATTCTTCATCTAATTTCACTTCAAGAGTTACTCCATGTGCAAAATTATATAAGAATGAAAGAGAAGACAGAATATCAAAATTATTTAGGATTTTATAATAGGAGGAGGATTTGAGAATAGGTAGGAGGAAGTACTTGACGGCAATATTAAGCCAAATAGTAACCACATTTTTAGGTTTGGCTTTGGCAGAATAGTTGTCAAAGTGACTTACTGCTTACAATGTACATGAGGTGTGCTTTGCATCAGACCCTTTCAATGATTGACTTTCTTTGACTCTCCTTTTTCGGACATTGGCTTGAAACTTTTCCAATCATGTCTTGGCTCAGCCCAGTGAAGTATTCATCTCTCGCCTTATGCTATTGGCTATATTGGGTGTATATTTTCTGCCTTCACTAAAATGATTGCAGGGAGATGAATGGGAGACTACCCTACAACTATAGACCTCTCTGTCCACTCTTCCTGGCTTCCTCCTATGCATCTTACTCTGCTCTGTCCCGCCCCTTCAACCTCCTCCTTAGCACTCCTCATTCCACCCACCTACCATCCTCTAATATCTCCTCATTCTCCTGTGTAAATAGGGAATACAAACTTGGTCTTTCTTGCTTGCTGTTTCCTTCCACCATCCAGAATTCATGCATTGCCACAGAGATTTAAAAGGTGAGAGAAAAAACAAAAACTGGATTAATCCAGCTCACCAGAGGAAAAACCTGAGACCAGGAGGAAAATATCTCCAATAGCTTTTTCAATACAGTTGAATTTGCAAACAAGTAAAATAAGTGAGGCAGACAGCTACTAGGAATAGCAGGACCCACATGGAAACCTAACCAGGAAAACAAGCAAAGAAAGCTGACATCCAGGGTCAACTCAAGCAAGCAACGGACTGCAGGAACATGATAATTGTAATGCTCTGAATGCCATGCTTCAGCTCCTTATTTTCTCTGACCAATGATTGACTTGTAATAGGTAAAGACAATGAACAGAAAGTAATGTTTCACTGCAGTGTAACTGAGAAAAACTTCCCAGATTCCTTCTGAAAACACGGATTACCCAAAGTGTTTTCTGGAGCAGAGTACAGGAAGAAGGGAATACGTCTGAAACGCAAGATGGCGGATCTCAGAGAAATATTAAAAGGAAAAAGATGAAAGAAAACTATTTGCAAAGCTGCTATTAATAATGTGATATTTATGTTTACATTGTACAAAAATATTGTTTAAAGAGAATTCAGCCAGTGAGGGGCGAAGTAGTCAGAGGTGGCATCTGAGCAGGCACTACAAAACAGATGCCAATCAAATGCTGCCAAGGTACATCGAGGAAGAAAGCCAAGACACGTGTGCGGGTGAGTTTCGTAAAATCCTTGTTTGAGAACAAACTGAAAGAATAATGTACCTTGAACAGCTGAAGACAAGGTTTTAAAAATAAAAAAAGCATCACTCACAGACTTGCCAAGTGTTGATTTTACTATGAATCTTGAACGACTCATCTAGCGGTCTTGTGCTGTGAATCTGAGACTGAGAGCAGCTCTGAGTGAAGCAGGAAATTCAGACAGGCATTATTCCTTGTCACTCTCAACTTGCATTTCGTAACACCCTTCCCTCCTTGCTAATGTGCACCTAATCCCCTCATCTGCCACCCACTCACTTCTCCTTCTTGCAAACCACTCCTCCCCATGTCACCTCTTGCTCCCCTGCCTTCCTCCATCTCATATCTCCCTACCACCCCTCGGTCCCCGAACCACTGCTCAGGCCCTATTCACAAAGATAACTTTACATGTGTAGACATGCTCACATGTAAATTCACTCTTAAACCTGGAAGTAATTTTTCTACTTTTTCTCTATTTACCACTTCCAAGTGTAAACTTACTCCTAGGTGTAAACATGCCTGCCTGCACCCCTTCAGTTTAAGGGGTGAAGTCTGCAGAAACAATTTATGACCGTAAAGTTAATGCTAGTAACTTCACAACTGTATTTTACATTCTGCACCCTTTGCAAAGACCTCCTCAACCAGACCAGAGATCTTCACATGCTGTAGGGAGAACTCTGCATGGAAGTGAATAGGAGAATTAAATACAACTGAACAAAATCAGACATCTGACACCCATTCCCTTCCAACACCATAAATGCTGTTCACAACATAGGCTCTGTGTTTTTTTCATTCTTCTTTCAGGTCCTGTAACCGTCGCGTTCTTCTTCTGCAGTAATGCAGACCACAATTTTGAAGAGGAAAAGAAAGTATGTGTAAGTAAATTTCTGGTAAAACACTACAAACAACTACATGGGCCACCTACATTCACCTCACTGTAACACAGAAGGCAGGCTTATGGCGGGAGGTGACAGACTCTGTCAGTACATTGGGGAGGAGGCACGCACCTTGGGAGATATTAAAAAGAAGTGGCAAGATGAGAGAAGGTGGGTGTAGTAATCTAGGTTTTAGATGAAACAAACTCTTCCTGGATGGGGTCCCGAATCCTGTCTTCGACTCACTACCCTCAAAAAGGTGGTCATATCCAAAATGCACCTCACCTGCTATATGAGCTGCCTCTTTCGGACAGCACTAATATGGTGCCAGGTAAGATTCCAAACCTTTCTCTCTCTCTATAACTCTCTCTCTCTCACTAAAAATATCTGTCTGCAGTCTCCCACCCATATCTGTCCTATCCCATGCCTACATTGTTCGACACACATCAGATATATACCCCTCAACAACAACCTCTTAGACATACTCTATAAGTACCTAGTTGTTTTGATTATATTTCAGTTATTTGTAACACTTTAATGCAGTCACTCTTTCGAATGGACTGGTTACTTCAGCTGGGGCAGGAGTTAATGGAAGTGCATTTGAGCAACACATAGTGCAGGTCTCTCAATGCAACCCAACTCCACACACAGACACATCCGTATGTCACCAACTGTTCTTCTATCACCAAAACTATATTTTACAATGTTTTTTAATGGCGTTTAATTGTAGTCAAATGTGACCTTGATAATTATATTGTTAAACCATTATATACTCATACTTTTTAATGTTAAAGCCCAGCTTGGTGGTCCATCCCGCACCTGCCACAATATCTACTTCTGCTCTTAGCACTGCCCCAAAATCTACAATGGTACCACAGAGCACACAGATGATAGAGACTGGTAAGTTAAATGTCTGCTATTTTGGGATTACATCCAACCGATCTTTTTCTTTGTAAGGGCAGCTGTATATTTGTTGTCGTACATCCCTATGTGCACCCTGGTCAATACGTAATGCACTTGTTCATTAAGTTTTGCGGTGTCTGATATAATTGCCCTCAGACTTGGCATTGTAAGGGAAGGACTATAAGATATCTGTTAAGCCTTGTCTTAACTTGTAGGAGAGGAACCTTTGTGAATCTAAAACCTTGTATTTAAACCATAAAAATATAATCTTCTGGTATTACTTAGGCTTGCTTACTCCTCTAGATATGTCTCGCTGTCATGTCAGCTTTGATCATACAATAGCCCCTGGTGTCCAGCCTATGAATATCAACACCAATGACATTAGAGAACATCCTGCCAGTAGAGATGAGGCCCTGTACCATTCATTGGTCAGCTAATTCTGATAACCTCTAATTTTTACTTCTACGCCTCATTATTCTTTTAGCTAATTTGTTAAATATTGTTTATTTTATATGCAAAGCTACAAGTGTTTTTATTGGTGTTTTTGTTTTCCTTTTATGTATTTATCCTTAATGTGCCAGCATTTAGGAATCAAGATTACTTTTCTAGTTTGTCAATAATCATTGAACATAATTCTCTCTGTAGCTGCTAGATCAGTGGATAGCTTGGCAAAAACAACTACAAGGACATTCGTTCAGCAACTGATATCATGAGGTCATCTAAAAATGAAAAACATTTGGTTGAGCAAGTGAATTGACATTGCTGAGATATAATAATTCGATGTGTGGGTCAATCCTTAACTTCATAAGGTTCTTTATGTTCACAGGTTCATGAGTGAGCAGCAATCTTCCTCCAAAATCTGATCTGAGGATTGCCGGTCCCCAACCTTTAGCTAAGCAGCTACAGATGCTTGTTCTGCCTATGCAAGTACCACCTCTACACAGTCCTCAACTAACAGGTGCCTCTGTAAAATCTCTTCCACACTCCTCCCAGGCAAGTGTATCGCCTGTCTTCTCTCATTCATCTGAAAGGGCGAATGCTGCTGCTTTGGAACAAATATTCCCTATTTATCATTCTTCCCCCAAAACCACCAAGATGGCACCCCTCTTCATGATGGTCAATCTGCTGGCTATGTCAGCCAGCAATAAATATGAGGGGATGGCATGGTCAAATCCTCCTACTCTATGGTAGAATTAGTTTTTCCAACAACAGTCTAATCTCCAGCAGGTATTCATGCAATTGGGGCTACTCCCCATGAGATAGCTATTTCCTTGAAAGAACTCTCTCAGATGATTGAAATAAAGACCAGTGCCTTGGATAACATTGTAATATATTACCAATACATGGCAAACATACACTGAGTACATCTTCAAAGTTTGAGGTAAGAGAATGCAGGACAACATGCCTTGGCCATGAACACAATAGAGGCAATAAGCAAAAATTGTCAATGTCATTCTTCACAGTCTACGCATGCACAAGAGTCTACAGAGGCAACTCACCCTAGAAGGAACATACCATCTGTCAACCTACCACTCTTCTGCAACCACCTGCACCACCTCCACTTGCATCAAATACATCTCCATGACCACCAACTAAACTACCAGCAACTCAAACACCACCAACTCAGTCACCCATACGACAAGCGCACTCTCAACAATCTCACCTACTGGCGGAGGAGTAGGGTAAACCCCCTAAATTCTTTTTGTTTTGTTAAATTTCCCCACTCTATCCCTAATACACTCACTGAAGACCATTTTGAAAAATAAAATACTGTATACTTTTTTGGAAAAATAAAAATCTGTGTCTATTGTTCATCTCTATTGAATGTTTGCAGCTACATAGGAAACTGTTGTTTATGATCTGTTCTTTTTAACCTGTTTATTGTTTTTCATTCAAAAATAAGGTAGCACTTTTGCCATGAGTATAACAGGATTGTACATCAACGGCCAGCGGAGTTCAGAGGGCTGCAATTTAATGGTACAATCGGTAAAATCAAATAGGAATCATCACAAGAGATATATATAACATTAGCTACAAAAGACAGTGTGCAGTTCGGGACAGATTAATCATTCATTGTGAATAAATTTAATAAACAAACCAGTGAATGCAACTTATTTCAATTCCAGGTTGTTTATGAATGTAGCGTTAGTACCTAGTCAGGGTTACATGGAGCCCTGGTGCAAAAGAGGTGTGGGAGGTAAATCAAAAGTCTCTGTGTGTCTACTTACATATCCAGGCAGGAGACCATTTCAGTAAGATGTGATAGCAGTGTTACAGTTGCCAAGGATATCATTCCACATGCTGGCTACAGGGTTTTTTAGGATGTGCCTCTTTTCTCCAGCATGCAGAGCTAAGCTCTCAGATTCAGCCCATCTACTAACATCATGACACCGCTAAGTCACTGGGGCAGCAGATTCTGCTCTCCAGTGCATATTGAGACATCCCTTGCCCAATATCAGCACCTGGTCTATAAATCTAATACCATTGATAGAGCGAAATGTTCTTGTGAATTGTAGGGGTGCATCATAATCACTGATAGTCCGCACCCGCATGTACTCAGACATATATTCGTATATATTCAGTTGTATATCCATGCATGTTTAGCAAAGAATGAATAGTTCACTGAAATAAAGTGAATCAGCAGTATAATTGTGTTATGATAATTATGTAATGTAATGCTTATTGAATTGTGTGAACATAATGCATAGAGAAATTAGCTCGTGTGTAATTTAATTGCAGTAGTTTAAACGTGCACCATATTAAAGTTGCACATGTAATTCATTGTTTGCATATGAATTGTAATGAAAATGCTTATAGGGAAAAGTAAGATCTGTGTTTAAAAGTTATATGTAAAGGCCTGACTACATATATGCTTAGGGAAGGCCTGGTTTATTCTTATGTTAGCTTATTTTGTAGGCCGAGAAAAGTTTCTCTTGGTAAGGCTCTCTGGGCACAAACGGTAGATTAAATTTGCACAGTAGAAGGTTTCTGTTGAACGTATCTTTGTGCAGGTGCAAGGACACATGTCTCGTTAGTAAAGACTAACTCTTTGTTTTCAAAAGTTAGAGAGATGGGAGGCATGGTATGGGAGTGCAATGGAATTTAGGGATGATACTTTCAGCGGAGAAGGTGCCTGGGACTCAAGGTCATCGCAACCGTCCAGGATGAAGTAACCGTTTCGATGGAAAAGTACAAGAAAGAAGACCTGGCCAAGGAGGCGTGATTAAGGCGTGTACAATTGTATTTGAGTTTTGTATTAGGGATAGTGCCCTGAGGGAGGAGGCCAGAGAAGAGGTAGGGGAGACCAGAGAGAAGGACAGAGCTGAGCTTAGGTATTATGTGATTGCACTTCTTAGGAAGTCTTCACAGCTGACACCTTTTATTCACTCTTGCCTGGGAAAATCGTTATGCAGGGATGTCACTAAGTGTTAGTGTAGGGACAGCAATTGATTTAAAGCTTGCTTAGATAAATGAAGAGCAACGTAGAAATTGGAGCAATCATAGCTTGGTTGATCCTTCTAGAACTTTCTATTCTCTTTATCCTGAGTCGGATGAGACTCCTGCGTAGGTTATTATTTGTATTAGTGCCCATCTATTTCTTTAACCTAGTGTTGAGGTGCTTGCACGTTCAGTTATTTTTGGCGATAATAAATTCTTAAACTTGAATTCGGAGTCAGTGGTCCTTTCAGACAAAATGAATGCTGTTATATAACCAGATGAGATTCTCTCCTTTACACTATTCAACAGGTAAAAAGATCTTGGCGACCAGAAGGTTCTTATAGATAATTAGATAAGAATCGGCGTTAACAGTTGGTAGCAGAGTAGGATGGTTACCTTTGATGGTAAGGGGAGATCTAGAGCAAGATAGGAGACTAAGTTGCCCCATAGAGCTCGAGTGACGCAGATCCAGAGGACCGCGGGAGAAGGATGTCGGAGGTCGTTGAAAACTGACGGAGAGTGACGGTGCGGCGGAAGTAGCAGTTCGTGGTAGAGTGAGTATGAAAAGAGTGGTGTTTGGTAGATTGCGGTGTTTTATTGTTGTGTGATGTCTTGCGGAGTTGGAACGAGAGTTGTGTGATTGAGAACCGGACCGTGAGCGCGCGCGGGACCGGATGATTTATTGTGGTGTAGAATACACCCAGAGTTGAGAACGTTGACCAGAGGTTGTGGGGGTCACGAGACGTCATTGACAGACCCACTGAAGATAGGGAACACATGTGTGAGTGTGTGAATAACCAACGCAGGTCGTAGGTTATTGTGTGCAGAACATCGAGTGATTGAATCCTATCGAGTGTGTTAGAGGCGATTGTCCGGTCGTTTCGCGGACAGACGGTTGCCAGATTGAGGTCAACAAGCTCAAGAGGCTGATCGGTCATTGGTAAGACTGACGGTCAGAGAGGTAATTGTTCGGTAGGACGGACATTATTTCAGAGTATGATTGGGACAGGTGCGAGCGAGAACGAGTGAATTAGAAAGGAGGGGAACTGCTGCGAGCGGAGGAAAAGTGACGTCAGACAAGTGCCGCGCTGCGATAGGCCGGTTGGTGTGAGCCGCGCTGGTATTGGTGGAGTGAAATCAGGAAGCAAGAGCTGACATTTTGAGGGCAAACAAAACGTTGATACATCATGAAATGTTTTAAAGTTTTACGGGAACTTTGTAGAGGTGATAGACATGTGGTTGTTCGGGAAGGAGAGGAAGCTCCTCCCGAGGATACACCAGCACATTATATGGCAAAGAATGTAGGATTGCATACTATAATTTGGCTTGAGAATTGGCATAAAATGACAGAAGCAGAAGGAGAATTGTCGTTCCCACGCTATGGTACTTTCAGGTTAGAGGTGTTGTACCAGCTAAAAAGTATAATGGCTTCTTTACGACCACTACCTAGACCAACACAGTTTGAGGCACTACATGCGTGGATAAGAGCAGCGTATGATAGGAAGAAAGACAGAAGCCAGGAAAGGGTGAAGAAATCGGTCAGGGCATTTCAAGATGCAAGGTGGGATGCATTGGAGAAAAGGTGGAGAGTGGAAACGATCGAAGGAGATAAGTTGTACCCATTGTTAGTACAAAATGGGAAAATAATAAGAATCGATGAGGACGACAGTGATCTAGATGACAGCCTGTTGGATAGGATGTTGGCAGAGAGGCCACCACCATTTAATCCAGACTCAGAAGAGGGAAAGCCGACCCCAGCAGTAACAATTGATGGGAGCCAGAATCAGACTAGCATGAGAGTAGTGGGAAGGATTTCCACAGGAACAGAGGGGCAACGGCGTCTATGATAACACAGCCTCCTGTTGGGAACACAAGATTACCGGACTCCTTGACAGTACCGGTTACCATTGGCCCTATAGTACCGGTATATGACCCAGACCGAGTGAGAGAAGGGGGCTCCGTACAGATGGGAAGGGAAGAAGTAACCAGCGAGAGTGGGAATGGGTTCGGAGTACGAGTGGTTCATTTCCCAAGGCCAGTGGAGACAAGTACGCCGTTACCGGCTACTGCAGACTCTTCCTTTAGACAAGAAGAGGAGAGACCAGAAAGACCAAGGTCTTTGCGTGAATCCAAGTCAGCTTTGAGGATGTGGACACCAACAGTGACAAACCAAAGTGATAGGATGCAAGAAGATAGGGCACAGAACGTCTCGGAAGACAGACCAAGTTCCAGGAATATGATGGAAGGGAATAGGTCACAAGGACAGAATAGTGACTGTGATGAGCGGGATGGCTCGGGTTGTCGAGATGTACTGAGGAGTGCGGTACAGGCAAGGTTACTAGACGTAGTGAGATTGAAAGCAGAGGTAGACGAGATGATTAATGGAGGTCTGCCTCTGGAAAGGATAGAAATTTATGGATCAGATGAGCTGCTGTTTGTAGCAAAAGATGTGACTCGAAAAGCTAGAATGGCACATGATAGATTAAAGGAATTGGCCAAAAGATATGACGTAGACCTGAACAAAACTAAAGCGTTGCAGGGACCGCATAGATTACAATACAGTGACCAGGAGAGAGAGGGATGGATCAAAGCTGGTTGTGAGAAAGGAGATGTGGATGTGTGGATATCCAACGATGGGAGAGCCGTATTACCAGAAGAATTGTTGAGTCCGATGGCAAGGTTGATACATGGACAGGCACACCTTGGTAGAGACGCAATGATGAGAGTCTTTAGACAGACGTGGTACAACCCACGATTTCGAGCAATGGCTGAAACAGTGTGTCAAAGGTGTGTTACGTGTCAGCAGATGAACGCTGGAAAGAAAACTGTAGTTACATTGAGTCACATTGGGAGGTCAGGTGGACCTTTCAACAGGATACAGCTTGACTTTGTGGAAATGCCTAAGTGTAATGGGTTGAGGTACATTTTAGTGCTGGTATGTGTATTCTCACGGTGGGTGGAGGCTTACCCAACACGCAGGTGTGACACTCTCACAGTAGCTAAGTTATTGTTGAGGGAGCTCATCCCTAGATTCGGGATCCCGACCTCTTTGGAATCAGATAGAGGAAGGCACTTCCACAGTGAAATCATGAAGTTACTTTGTGCTGCATTGAATATTGACCAGAGACTCCACTGTAGTTACAGACCAGAGGCTTCTGGGATGGTGGAACAAGTTAATGGAACTTTGAAGGCCCGGATGGCAAAAATGTGTTCTTCAACATCCTTGAAATGGCCCGACGCTTTGCCGCTCGTGCTGATGAGCATGCGAAGTGTCCCAGACAGGAAAACCGGGTTGTCCCCTCACGAAATTCTAATGGGAAGGGCAATGAGGTTGCCGGCAGTACCAGCTACAGCCTTGATAAGCATCACTGATGACTTGATTCTCGATTATTGTAAAGGACTCTCTGATGTGGTCCGTTCTGTATCCCAGCAGGTGCAAGCAGCAGTGGTCCCAGCCTCGAGTGATCTGTGCCACGACTTGTGTCCCGGAGATTGGGTGCTCGTCCGGAAGCACGTGAGGAAGAGTTGCTTGGATGCCCGCTGGCGTGGCCCGTATCAGGTGATACTCATCACGAACACAGCAGTGAAGTGTGGAGGATTGCCGAACTGGGTGCACGCCTCCCATACCCGCAGAGTTTCAGCACCCTTGGAAGAAACAGCTCCTCTCGTAAATGAAAATCCAGCTGATGTGGCAGGGCCATATGGGAGGACAAGTCAAGCTGTAAGGGTCGCTGACACAGCTGGTGGTGCACTAGAGCAAGCTGAAGGGGGTTTCCACAGTTCGAACCCTGACTCAGACACCGAAGACAGAAACGGTGCAGTGGGCGGAGAAGAGCCAGATTCAGCAGAAAGAGGAAGTAGTGCACTGGGTATAGAAGGGGAAGGCGGACGAACGAACAGAAGTGCAGAAAGTTGGCCTGAAAGACAGAGGCGACGGAACTTGAAGTTAGCATCTGAAAGAGACCTTGCCCCAGTGTCTGAAGCATCTGAAACAGAGGCAAGCGACGAAGACCAGGCTCAAGATAGTCGGCGAAGGTCGAAAAGAACCAGAGTACCTTGTCGCAGATACTCTACCCCTGAGTGGACTTACACTGTGTTTGATGCAGGGGGTGGTGAGCACGGGAAGGCTGAGGTCAGTGCAGGTGGTCTGTCGGAGCCCGAATGTGGTGGTGAAGGTGGTGCTGCAGTTGCCAGGGCTCGAAATAGAAGGTACACTGACCCTCACGGTTCCGAATCCCCCGCTTCTGAGTGAAGTTCGAAACTTGGTTCTGCATCGACTCGAATTCCCGCCTTTTGGAGTTGAGCCGTTTTCACATGAAGTGTTGATTTTGCGTCTTGAACTTTTGTATCACGTTCTGGTATTGCTCAATGAGGATCTTATTGTGGATCAACTATAAACTGTAAATAAAAGTCTAAAAGAAGAAGATAACCTAGGTCCGAGTGGAAGAAGAATAAACTTAGGGACTTTCCACAGAAGAGGAACGAAAACTAGGGAAGTCTTTTTCTGGACTGTGTAAATAAGATTGTGATCGAAAAGGGAAAATCCGGAGATTTCATGGTTGCTCGAGCTGGTTAAGCAAGTCACGAGTAAAGGACAGAGACTTTTTTTTCAGGGTTCATTGCTATAACCAGGACTTTTGAGAACTTTCGAAACCATGGAGCCGGGAGATCCCAATCGTAGATCAAAGTGGATTGTAGGCATTCTTATAAGTAGTGTGATAGTTTCTATAATCATAGTAATCATAGTCTCATATACTGGTTTGCATGAGCTAGAAGTGCAGGGGGTGCCAGGGACACCTACACCTACTACACCTAGCCCAAAGGGGGTAAACATGGGAGCTGACAGAGCTTTGCTATTAGAAGAAAGTCGTAGGTTACATATAGATTTATCTAGAAGTGATTTTAAGCTTAACGCATATGCTAAGCTGCTATATGAGTATGTTGATGTGATGGATGCGAAAGATTGTTATGTGTGTATGCAGTTGCCTGCTTCAGTGGACGAGGGTATTAGGTATCACCATCTTCCACTGACTTATGGAATTTCATGTAGTCTAGTGCTTAGTTTATTTTATGAGAGAGATCAGTTTGAGTATTTCTTTTCCAATTTCGACGCAGTGCTTCCTGAAGTCCCAGCTTACAAGCATTTGAATAAGTACGACTATTATAAGACCGAGGATAGACTCAGGAAGTTCTTCATACCGAGTTTGGAATTGGATACAGCATTCGCTCACAGACACAATCTGACCTGTGCCATGTCAGATGTGGAGAAAAAGTTTGTAGATCAGGTAGAGGACAGGTATAGAAAGCTGACCCACTCACGAGACTTGGGGCATCACAGGCTTGATTGGACGGATGAAGAAAAGTTGCATAGGACAAAGGGAAGCTATGGTCCTATAGCGTTAGACAAAGAGCAGAGGGGTAAGTTGTGTATAAGGCGTTATCAGACTTACTACGAAAAGGTTCTAGTGGGACAAAGCACTTGTGATCACGTTTTCACCATGGCAGATGTGGCAAAAGATTTTCTCCAAGGTCCTGTACAAGTGATACCAACGGTGTATTATGTATGTGGGAAGAATGCTTATGTGAGGTTGCCTGCAAATTGGTATGGAACATGTTATTTGGCAATAATATGTCCAAAGATTTACCATACAGAGGATTTGGATCTTCTAGAAGGTGGAGAGCATTCAAGAGCGAGAAGAGCTGCAAGTGCAGGAATCGTTGTGGGAGATATCTTTGGAGCTATGATACCCAGTCTGGGAGTAGTCTTGAATGATGTGAAGATCCGGAGGTTAGCGACAGTGGTGGATGAATTTTCAATGAATACAGCAAAGTCATTGGTGTTGGTGGAAGGAGCGATGTTGTCGATTAGGGGAATGGTTTTGCAGAATCGCCTTGCTTTGGATGTCCTATTGGCAAAAGAGGGCGGAGTCTGTAAAATGTTGAAGGTTCAAGAGTGCTGCACTTATATACCAGACCGTAGCAAGGATCTGGAGAAATATATAAGTAACATCACTACAATCCACACAAAAATAGCGGATTTGACCGAAGAGGGGCCTGGGAAAAGGTCGGCAAGGGTTTTGGTCAAGTGGGAGGTTGGTTTGCGAATCTAGGAAAGGGATTCCTTGGGTACTTTCTGAGACCCCTCCTTATTTTGGTGGTTTGTGTGGTTGGGTTGTGGATTTTGATCAAGGCCTACAAGTGGTATCGGGCAGGCCGAGTCAAGAGAGCTTTGAGGGAAAATGAGATGAGATTGGCAAGACTGCAGGACAGTCAGTATCAAAGGCTCAAGAGCATGGAGAAACTAAGATCAGGGAAGATGGCAACAAGTTCTGTTTAGGTCGGTTCTTTCTCCAAGGGAGTAGAATGTGATGTGATGACAGGAGTCATCAAAGGGGGGAACTGATAGAGCGAAATGTTCTTGTGAATTGTAGGGGTGCATCATAATCACTGATAGTCCGCACCCGCATGTACTCAGACATATATTCGTATATATTCAGTTGTATATCCATGCATGTTTAGCAAAGAATGAATAGTTCACTGAAATAAAGTGAATCAGCAGTATAATTGTGTTATGATAATTATGTAATGTAATGCTTATTGAATTGTGTGAACATAATGCATAGAGAAATTAGCTCGTGTGTAATTTTATTGCAGTAGTTTAAACGTGCACCATATTAAAGTTGCACATGTAATTCATTGTTTGCATATGAATTGTAATGAAAATGCTTATAGGGAAAAGTAAGATCTGTGTTTAAAAGTTATATGTAAAGGCCTGACTACATATATGCTTAGGGAAGGCCTGGTTTATTCTTATGTTAGCTTATTTTGTAGGCCGAGAAAAGTTTCTCTTGGTAAGGCTCTCTGGGCACAAACGGTAGATTAAATTTGCACAGTAGAAGGTTTCTGTTGAACGTATCTTTGTTGCAGGTGCAAGGACACATGTCTCGTTAGTAAAGACTAACTCTTTGTTTTCAAAAGTTAGAGAGATGGGAGGCATGGTATGGGAGTGCAATGGAATTTAGGGATGATACTTTCAGCGGAGAAGGTGCCTGGGACTCAAGGTCATCGCAACCGTCCAGGATGAAGTAACCGTTTCGATGGAAAAGTACAAGAAAGAAGACCTGGCCAAGGAGGCGTGATTAAGGTGTGTACAATTGTATTTGAGTTTTGTATTAGGGATAGTGCCCTGAGGGAGGAGGCCAGAGAAGAGGTAGGGGAGACCAGAGAGAAGGACAGAGCTGAGCTTAGGTATTATGTGATTGCACTTCTTAGGAAGTCTTCACAGCTGACACCTTTTATTCACTCTTGCCTGGGAAAATCGTTATGCAGGGATGTCACTAAGTGTTAGTGTAGGGACAGCAATTGATTTAAAGCTTGCTTAGATAAATGAAGAGCAACGTAGAAATTGGAGCAATCATAGCTTGGTTGATCCTTCTAGAACTTTCTATTCTCTTTATCCTGAGTCGGATGAGACTCCTGCGTAGGTTATTATTTGTATTAGTGCCCATCTATTTCTTTAACCTCGTGTTGAGGTGCTTGCACGTTCAGTTATTTTTGGCGATAATAAATTCTTAAACTTGAATTCGGAGTCAGTGGTCCTTTCAGACAAAATGAATGCTGTTATATAACCAGATGAGATTCTCTCCTTTACACTATTCAACAGGTAAAAAGATCTTGGCGACCAGAAGGTTCTTATAGATAATTAGATAAGAATCGGCGTTAACACCATCTCTCTTGCCTTCACTCTTAGGTATAGACCCAGGAGGCATGTGCCAGCCCTCCCTGTCCAACAGAGTCTCAAGTTACACAATTACCTTCCTAAAGTGCACATGCATGTGAATCAGAATTCTAGTTTTCAACAGCATTATAAAGAGAGTGAGCAGGCCGGACGATTACTAGCGTGGTCCATCAAAAAGAGACCGAGCAATTCAATTATTAAATCAATTTATGATGAATCTGGTAGCCAGATGGTGTTTCAATCGGAGGAGATAGAAAACGTTTTTTTAGCCCACTATAAGAAACTATACAAGTCATCTACTGCTTCTACACCGGTTGTAATAAACTATATCTATGGGGTATTGACATTACCACTCGTAGTCAAGAGCAGCAGTTAAGCGCAATTACTCCTATCAAGCTGAGAAAAGTTCAAGAAGCCATCAAGAATTTCCCAAATGGGAAGGCATGTTGGAATGATGGGTTGCCAGCAGAGCTGTACAAAATCTTTGGAGAACAACTAGCTCCCTTCCGGGTTAAATTGTTCAATGAAATTCTAGAGGGCTGTGAAATACCTAGTAGCTTTACGGAGGCGGTAATCATTAGCTTTTTGAAAAAAGGTAAATCTGCTGATCAGCCAAGGTCATATTGCCGTATTAGCCTTTTAGACAATGATTATACGATCTTCGCCAGGATAATGCCTCTGGCACAAGAAGTGGTTCATATGGACCAATCTGGCTTTTTACCTGGAACAATTATCTGGACTAATACGAACTTTCTTCTCCAAACGATCAATTTCTTTGCAAATAATAAGATCAAGGCAGCTATCATAATGATTGATGCAGAAAAATCGCTTGATTTAGTCCAGTGGAAGATTCTCTTTGCTACTTTGAGTAGATTTGGGTTCCCACTGAAGCTAGTTAAGTGTTTAAGCAATCTATATAATCAAGCGCAAGCCAAGGTTCTGGTAAACTCACATACAGCAGGAACAATTTCAAACAACCGGGGTACCCACCAGGGCTGCCCGATATACCTGGGGGCAGATTTACGAGCCCCCTGCGCCACCAGTACGTCACTTTTCATGACGTACTGGTGGCGCAGGGGGCTGCTCCATATTTACAAGGAGAGGAAAAGCCACCCTGCGTGACTTTTCCTCTCCTTGTAAATACGGCCCCTTCACACGCAGCACTTTGCGGTGAAGGGGCGTTCCATGGGTGTTGCTGTGGGTGTTCCCACGCAACACTCATGGAACAAGACACATCTCCAGAATTACGAGAAATCGTAACTCTGGAGATGCGTCTGAAAGCTACGCCACCCTAGAGGTGGCGTAGAGAGGCGCACCGAGGAGAAATGTTTTCATTTCTCCTCGTTTTTTCCTCTTTCAATGCGTGCTGCATCCTGCAGCACGCATTGAAAGAGGAAAATGGTTGTAGTGATTGTTTTTGTGCAGGAAGGTTCTACTTCCTGCACAAAAACAATCTCCCCACGACGCAGGCATCCTTGCACCATGGTGCAAGGGTGCCTGCGCCTGCGCATGGCTGCAGTTTGTGCGCCAGCGCAGGGGGAAGCACAAGGATGCGACATATTCTTGTAAATATGTCGCATCCCTGTGCTTCAAAACTAACGCAGCGCGGCGCAGCAAAATGACTTGCTGTACCCCGCTGCGTTAGTTCAACGTAAATCTGCCCCCTGGTGCTTTGTGCACTGTTTTTCGAACCGTTGGCTTTAGCCCTGCGCCAAGACCCTCTAATTGAACCCCCTTTTCAGAGTGCACCAAAATTAAAATTGTTGTGGACGATTTGATTTTGTATCTACATGCTGCGAAACACAATATTAATAGAACTTTTGATAAAATTCAAGCCTTTACCGTTTTGGGGAGATATAGAATTAGTCACACGAAATCAGAAATTCTTTTATTTAATAGCTCTGCTCATGTATTACCTCTTCAAATGCAGCCCCAGGTACAGACTTCGTGCCATAATATATATTTAGGTATTTTTATATCACATGACTTTTCTGACCTATACCAACTTAATTATGCACCTACGTTAGCTAAAGCTCAGAACCTATTATTGTAATGGCTGTCTTATCCGCTTACTATCATTGGGAGAATTGCCTTAATTAAAATGATGATTTTACCTTTTTTTTCTTTTCATCTTTTCCAATGTGCTTATAAAGTTCCCCAGAGATTTTTAATTGGAATCAATCAAATGCTGCATTATTTTATTTGGGCAGGTAAAAAACCTTGTGCCAAGCTGGAAAACTTACAACTATCTATAGAGGATGGTGGATTAGCAACTCCTCATTTGAAGAAATATTTTCAGGCTTCTTTTTTAGATTGGTGTGTTCAGGCAGCAACTTCTCAGAAGCCCGCAAATAATTTTTATCTTAATATTTTGTTGAGTGAAGTGGGAATCAAGCTTTTCCCCTTTCTTAAAATTCTCAAGCTCCCGAAGTGGTTCAGGTACAAATATCCCTTTGTGGTACTCTGGAGATTTAACCAACTCAAGGAAGTATACAATTTCCCCCAATTCCATCCAGATATATTATTGAATGACAGCTACCTGTTAGGTTTACGTTTAGGAAAAGGGTGTTTTCAGGATTGGGAGAAAGTAGGGATCCGCCACTTCAAGGACCTGTTAGTGGCTGGAGCTATATGAAGCCCTGGAGGCAGCTTCAGGATGATAATCTGGCAATTTCCGATACAATGCTCTTCTCATATGGACAACTACAACACTTTCTTCATGAAAGCCAGCCCCCGGGGGATACCCCAGACTCCTTAATTAGCTATGATTTTTATGTTTCTGGGCAAGCTGGGGTTGGTAAATGGTATGCTACGCTGCTGAAACAATTGTAACCTAAGGTGGTGCCTGCAGCCCTGGAAAAAATTGCGACCTCTACCGGTTGTAGGATAGAGTCCTCTTCCTGGTGTTGGTATAATTTATGGGCCCACAAAGCTATTAGAGGGGCCAATTTCAGGAGGATGGCCTTCTTTTCAAAATGGTTACTATATTGTATGCCAGCCAAACTTCAAAAGATGTTTCCAACTTCTTCTGGAGCATGCTTTAGATGTAAGGCTGATGAGGGGGATTGGCTCTATGTAAGTTTTACTTGTCCATTTTTGTTCGTCTTTTGGTGTAAGGTATTTCAATGGTTTGGGGTAAATTTGCAGACCCCAGTGATTCCATATCCCGTGGGAGCCCTTTTTGGGATATATCAAATCTGACGATGCACCAGAATCAGTTGTTTTTGTATTGCGTCTTTGGTGGCCAAATCTTTGATTTTACAGAAATGGAAATCAGAAGAATCTCCTTCTTAAGAGCAGTAGGTACGTAAGATGCAACTGATAAAAACAAGGGAAGAACTCTATGCCGTGCAAGTCGGGCCTGCAACCAAATTTCAGAAAAGCTGGTAAGGGGGAACACAGGAGTGAATAATACCTGGAGAAGTATCTTTTTATGATGACGTTTTTTTCATATATTAGGATGGAATGGTTGATAAGGGGCCCGTTAAGCTCAAGAATAATGGATGAAGGGGTAAATGAAACCACTATGCACTTTTAAAATGGAATGTTGATTGTTTTTTTATATTTTTGCTTTCACTAGAAGGTTAGTTACTATGTACTCTCATTTTTTGGGAATGGAGCTAAGGGTACCACTCTTCGGGAGAGTGGGATTTGTATCCAACTACGTCTAAATGAATTGAATTTACGTATATTGTTTGTTGTAAAAGAATATTTATGTAACCTATAGGATGTATCTTGTTTTATTCCCTTTTTATACCTGCTCAAGAAAAAATAAAGATTAAAAAAAAGAACATATGCACCTCCCGAGAGTTCCAGGCTATGTGGCAAAAGTCTGCACCAGCCATACCACATCTAAATGAGTTACTCCATCCCTCGCTATCAGACTCCAGAGTTGGTCACAGCACTGAATCTGCCCTCCTTGGTGTCACGGAATATCTCCGAGGTCAGTTAGATTCAGGCATACCACATCTAGGGCAGGCAGCATTGTTTGCCTCCCCGGTATGACGGTAACACTTTTATTTGTTATGTAGGTCATATGTACATAAATGAAGAACTGTATGAACATAAATATGTATGTAATTGGACTGGGTGTATTTGAGCCTGACATTCCAAGAGACCTTCAGTGTGTGTAATAAAATCTTCTCACACTCCTTTCCAGAATGTTGCCTGCTCAGACTGCCCTCCCACTTTGTTTTAATACATAACAGCCCAGGTTTGGACATTTCAAGCAAGGATTGATAGAATCAAGTGATAAACTTATTACTATTACGTGTGGTGAATAGTACCTGCAAGACTTTATGAGAGTTTGGCTCTGTGGCAGTAGAGCACATCTACCTTTGAGCTGATGAGTGATTGCACCATACATCAGGATCTGGGAGGGGCACGGTTAAAGTCCTTTATCAGACTATCAAATCAGATTAGAAGCCCCACTTGAAACAAGTCACCAACCGTCAACAGATTGGCTTCTGTCCAATGTGCCATAGCACCAGCCTCAAAGTAACCCAATTCATTTGGCATTCCCACCAGTGGATTAGAGGGGGTATACAAGGGGAGAGCTCAAAACCCATGTGCGTAACTAACCTAGCACCTTAGGACATCAAGATCAAAACAATGAGGGTGCTCTGCTCCTGCTTAGGTTCGAGGACAGACATAACCAATTTGCCCTTGACAACTGCTTTTCTCATTTCACCCAGTTTGTGAACCAAGCTCCTGTCTAGCCTTCTGGCCAACCACTGCAGTTGTGCTGCCAGATAATAGAATTCAAACTTAGGCAGTCCCACACACCCTTCAATTATAGGTAATTGCAAAGTACTCAAAGCTGCCTTGTGGTGGATCCTGGCCCATATAAATTCCCGAAGTTCTTCCTCTAGGTCCCTGAATCAGATTTTAGGGATCCAAATGGTAAGGTTGGCAAAGTAATAAAGCAGCCGCAGGAGTGCAACTATTTTTCTCAGTGTAAATCTGCCTATTACTGATCGCTGCTCGAATCCCTCCGAAAAAGATAAGCTATTCAGCTCAATCCCTATACTCGTTCAGGCCAAAACCCTCCTGGCATACCTGCCCCCTTCTATGGCCAGGTAATGGGGACCTGTGCTGCCCTTTCTGCAGTTTTGCAATTTGTGGCCACGAGGAAGTCAGAGGTAAAATACCTTGCCCTAAAAAATGGAACCATGCACTTATCAGCTGTAGATCCCTATCAAGCCATAAGCTGAAGTTATTAATGCAAATTGAGGAGGAACAGTTGGATGCCGTGTTTCTAACAGAAACATCACTATATGACAGTTCCACACCAGATATCAATCGAGCACTCCCCTGGGATAATAAATATGTAGGAAAGACCGGGTACATAAAAGTGGGGGCATTGTTATCATCCTAAAAGACACATATAGATGTATGTTCGATAACCCTGCACATCCCAGATTGCAAAAATCTCTCTTTTACTATAAACCTGTCACCCACTGCCTTGTTCTCAGGATTACTAGTATATAGACGGCCCCCCCCCCCCTCAGGCCCCTGCAATAAATTTGCGGAAGCCCTACCTGCGATAGTAGCTAGCCTTGCTATTGGAAACACAAATTGTACTCTCATAGGGGATCTCAACATTCACTTTGATGAGATTAATAATCCCACAGTGTCAGGCATTGTACATGACTTAGGCGGTATGCAACTTACTCAGAGAGTAGAAGGCTGAACTCATGATAAATTACATCTTTTCGATCAAGGGTTCTGTAACGACCCTATCATAAATCTGGAAAATCACGCCCAATGACATGGACACACCATGCCTTGATCTCATCATTTGGCAATTTACATACTATATTGAGCTAAATGAGATAATGTATCCCTCGCAATCGGGCTTCAGTGCTGTTCACAGCACCGAATTTGCTCTCTTCGGTGTCACAGAATATCTCCGAGGTCAGTTCGATTCAGACAGTACTGCGGCACTGATCCTTCTTGATCTCAGTGCTGCATTCGACACAGTGAACCATTGTACTCTGCTTCGCAGACTAGAAGGAATGGGTGTGCAGTGCCCAGCCTTGTCTTGGTTAAGATCCTTCGTGTACAATTGCACCTTTCAAGTGCATACACATCAACACAGACACTGAACTCCCTTGGTGTCACCCAGTGGACCATACCAGAGATCAGAAAACACTGATATGTCTTGAGATACCCCATCAAAGAGATGGTGGCCAGCACGATGGCGGAGGGTCGTGGCACAGGTGATGGACCCTCAAAACACCCCCTCCTACTCTCAAGGAATCACTGATTGAGGGACACCATAACCAGAAAGTGTGGTGGGAGTGTCTGACATTAACACCTCCAATCCTACAGGCTCCTGCCAGGGTAAGTCAACTACCCTTTACTTACTTAACATAACCTAATGTTTGTAATTCCTCAAGTACAACATCTCAGCAAACAAAACTCTATTGAGATGCTTGCTGTACCTTGGCAATGCATCATGGGAATTGTAGTACACTAAAGTTACATGCTGTACTGTGTGCTGATGGCTACACTACACATCTGCACATTATAAACATGTCACAAAGACATGAAGCACAGTTACAACAATATTGTGAACAAACATTAACTATTTATTTACACTAAATATATACATGCCTTTCCACAGATCACACCCAGGATGTGTCAGAAACAATTGAGGCTGAAGAAGCTACCTGACACACATGTGGAAATGGAGGACAGCACAATTGCAACTCTTATGACCATTAGTCAAACTCCAAATACCAGTAGAGCAACCGTTGCACCTCTACTAGACTTTGAGAAAGGTGATGAGGGACAATCCAAAAGCAGGAACACAATTACATCTGTGGGCAGGACACCTAGACACCATAGAGTCGAACCAGCAACAGTCCACAATGACAATGTGTCAGACGACATGGCAGGCAGGTCTCCTGTGTCTGTTGGCCTGGAGAAATCCTTCATCTCAGTACAGTGCCTGCAAGCCAAACAAATTAGGACAGTTAATAGGCATCTGCAAATCATGTCAAGATCAATGCTGTAATTGCAGAAAGGGTGAGACAGTTGGATTGCTGCCATGGAGACAGAGCAACATCTGCAAAGACTCAGGCACAGGCAGCACAAGGCACGCTTTGATGCCTTCACTAGATCAAAAAATCGATTGGCAGTAGCCATGACCACTCTTGCAAGTAGAACTGTCAACATACAAAATGAAATGGGGCACTGCTGTCAGGATGTTGTACATGGGCTAAGTAACCCCAGCCCTTGAAAACATAGAGACACACAACCTGTCTATCGATTCTGCCACCACCTGAGAGTGAAGATGGCTCTAGCATCATTGCCCCATCTGTACAAGAAGGATGCTGTACCAGGCGTACACACTGAAAAGCTTCAGGGTCTAACGTATCCCCTCTTCCATAGGCCAGTGTTGCTGAGAAGGCAACCAACCTGAGAGGCCGGAAAAAGTGACTTCAGTGAACACTCAGAGTAATGTGACTACTTTGTTTTGTTTGTTTTTTTAAGCTTTGTTAAAACAATATCACATCCTCAATGGATACAGTTAAGGAGAGACACATTGTCACAACCTGAATAAACGGCGATCTTTCAGATATACACAAAGCCATCATGTGTGATGTCTATTTTTTAGATGTGGTAATCATTTAAACCTCAAAAAAAGTTGTTAGTGATCTCTGTGCATCAAGCACAACCCTCTGCTGCGTGTGTCCCATCCTGCTGAACCTGTAGTGGTGGTAGTTTCTCATCTGAGTCAGATTCGAGCTCTATGCTGATGTTGTGCAGACCCATCCTTGTGACGATGTTGTGGAGTATGGCACATGTGGCAATGATTTTGCAACATGTCTTGGGCCTCTAAAGCAGTGCTCTACCAGTTTTGTGGACGTAGCAGAATCTGGACTTCAGTATGCCAAAGGTACATTTAATGATTGACCTTGTTGTCTTATGTGCCCTGTTGTACTGCCTTTCGCTTCTGGTTCTTGGAGTCAAGTATGGTGTCAGTATCCAATGACGCAAGGCATATGCACTGTCTCTTTTAAGAGCATGAGAAGGATAAACCATTAAGTCACATTACACAAACAGTTCTTGTCACTGTATGAATTGAGTCAGCAATTCTGTTGCAAAGTAAAATGCCATCACTAAATTCACCCTGAGGCAGTCGGTTATGTATTCCACTGTGGCAGAACATGAAGGAGCAATGTGTGCAACCTGGGAATCTGGCTACAAGGTCTGTTATGATCCATGAGGCATCACACACTACCTATACTTTGAGTGAGTGTGAGCTTTTCCTATTTCTGTTGATGAATAAATTTGCTGAGGGGAGACATGTGGCAAAATGTGTGCCATCAACAAAGCCAATTACATTGTACCGGGTAAAACATTATTTTGTCCTGTTGCAAATATTGGGGGTTATTTGGAAAAGATATGTACTGGTTAACTCTGCTTACCATGATGTCCAGAACCCTGTGAAAGAACCTGGAAAATGCACTTTGTGACACTCCCCGTTGCCAATGCTATGACCCCCTGGTAACTGCCAGAATTGAAAAAGTGTAGGAAACACAATATCTGCACATGTGGTGGGATTTCATTGCTTCTGAGTGTTGTATTTGTAGCTGAGATTGAACTCAGCATATAATTCCAGGATTACCCCACTTCTGAGTCTGTACTTCTCATATATCTCCTCCTCAGTCTGTTCAAACAGAGTGACCCTCACCCTAAATATTCTCTCCTGTCTCCTCCTCCTTCTCTGCCTACCAACCAAATTCCTCATCGTCCTCGCCAAGACATACAGAGTTGCCTTTCTGAAAAGGTCTGCTTCATTTTGGGTGCCTTTTTATAGTTTGCACCTGGTTACCACCCGGTACAGATTGATGGAAAATGGCACTTCCTAAATGGCCATTTTGCGACTATTCAGAATTGGGAAATCCTTTGTACATGGTGTTAGCGAATCGCTATTTGAAAATCCCTATTTGCGATTTCCTATTTAGCGATTTACAAAATGCAATTTCTACTGGATAGAAATAGCATTTTGCACCACTGAAAATGCCTTTCATACATTCCAAAATGGCATTTTGCATTTCCTAATAGCCTGAAATTACAAATCGCACCGTTAGGAAAGGTAAAATGCCTTTGTAAATATGGCCCGTGGTGTCTACATCTTCCACCCACACCTGTGGCTCTATAGCTTCCACCTGAGTCTTTTGGTGATTGATCTTGTTTGCCTATAGGTGGGAGCATTCTCCCTGCTGTTGTGTCCTTCAGGATAGTCCTGTCATGTATAGCCCATTTTACATACATTGTCCCATCCACAGGACAATAACGATTCTAAACAGGTGACCTTTTACCTAGTAGCTTGCTCCTGTCTCTTCCACACCAGGCTCTTGGTACTCTATCATAATCCCTGTACCTAACGTACATAAACATGTCCTCAGGCACGGTATAATTATTCTGTATAAGGGTCACCACTTTTTTCATCCTTGGCCAACAGCCAGATGTGCATGATCGCATTTGTTTGGAAAAACATTCATGATTGTTTCCAAAACATTTATGGTTGTTTTCAAAACATATTGACCATAGTGACCATTTTAGTATAAAAGACCCTCATTCCCCCCTACAAATTAGAGGAGAATTCCTTCCAAGCTGACACAGGGTCCTGCATGCTGAATCTTCGACACGCAGTGATCTGACATCCCTTGCGGGTTGTCATCCTCGAAGCAGAGAAGGGGTCCTTCATTCTCAACCATCAGGTGATCGGGATGGTTCTTCCCTGGGGGTTTCTTGGCTACAGATACACATAGCTACACGCATATACATGCTACACATACAGATCTAGGCTAGGTACATTTAGGCAAATTACTTAGGGCGCGCATTTTAGGAATATGCAAGTGCTACTGTTTTTATGTGAACTGCTTATGTTCATCTTATTAGCACTATGTTAGAAATGTATGTACTATTTACTATATTGGTAATAGCAATCTCTTTTGTATGCTTCTGTCTCCTGATTGTCACAGCACATATGTTTTACACGAGGCTGACACTGGACCAATAAATTCTTATTGAAACGTCCAAATCGCCATCCTGTGTATTTTCTGAGAGTAAGCAAGCACGAGCGTCTGAGCGAAACGTACTGTACTGTTTCCCACGATCCCTGAGGAATCAGGGTTGTCATGTTCAGTGGTGCCAGAAACTACCTACACCACTGTAAGATACAGGGGGGTGGTAGTGGCACTGTAGAGCTAGCTGGTCTAATGGCTGACATATCCTGTGGGGGTGTCCAGAAGCGGTTGGGACACCAAGCCCTCAGTTTAGGACATCCAAAACGCGCTGGTCCTGTGGGACTCCTAGGAACTACACAACATGGCGCTGCCAACGTTGATTTGGTTCTTATATTAACAGTGAAAATCTGAGTAGTTCAGTCATGCTTCATCAGAAAGCCCTACTCACACTTTTCAGAGATGTCTGAAGTGGGAAGGGAATTCCGCCTCAGCTGAGCAGATATACTCTGTGTATTGACTGACGGTTTAGCAAACTTGTAAGTATAAAAGGTTCCCCACATTGTGCAAAACCCTACCTCTTAACTTTCTCTTCTCTTTTAAAAACAAGCATTGGCATAACCAATAGGTCTCGCCTTTGGGGCCTTATGAGTATTTAGTTACGCAGCACAATATCCTTGGTGCAACAACATCAACTGTTGCATGGCTAAACACTTATAAGGTCCCAAAGGCGAGACCTATTGGCTATGCCAATGCTTGTTGGGATTGGGGTCAGTTTGTCTGGAGCCTGTCTTGTTCGTACTGTCCACAGTCAGCTGCGCAGCCAAAATGTACAGGTTTTCCAGATGTACGTTGTTGCGAGGCAGTTCCATGGATAAGAACTTTTTACCCTACGTAGCGCCTATTTTGCTAGTAGCATGCCTTCGTAGCGCTGTCACTTGTCATGCAAACCATGTCCTGTCGAGTTTTCAGCCGCGCTCAAGACAATTACCGTTTGTTCTAGTCCTGCACACTGGTGCGGGGCGAGGCTGTTCGTTGGATTAGCATATACAAGGGTAATATGTGGTTGCTGTGGATGGTTTGAGAGGGAACTGACATCCCTTGTTGGCGGGTGTTTGGTGATAATGGGGTTGGTGCTATCGTTTTTTTAAAAGTGTTGGGGGTTAGCGGTAGTCTGGGCTTGGTGGTGTTTTCTCGTTCGCAGAACTGCTGGTGAGAGCTGTCTGTAAGTCCTGTCTGCGCAGTGTTTATATGTAATTCGTATGTTCTGTCAGTTGGCCTCTGTTGTTGCAAATGTATATTAAACAGTTTTGGGTGAGAAGGGAGTTCTGCTGAATCCCAGGTTAGTGCCTATTGTATTACGAGGGCAACTGGGAATCGCATTTATATAGCGCTTACTACCCCTGACGACTCGTTGGCGCACTTTACGGCGAGTAGCCAGTTCCGACTACCACCCTGGTTGGCTATGTTAACCCCGGCATTCGATGGCGACTGTATTACTAGTTCTCTTTTTGTAATTAAAATGATAATGGAATTGATTCGTCGTTGACTGTGAAAAGCAGAATTTGTATGATTTCCAAAGTCCACCCCCACCCCCAAAGACCTTTGTAACAGAGAGGTTTTTTTCTCTCGACAGTGCAATTAAATTGGTGTAAAATCCCCATTTATTTAGCTCCGATGCATTATCTGCTGCAGAAATATCCGAGTGCAGATCGATTTGAAGCCCCAACGGCCTGACTAAGACGTTCGTTCTTCTGTACTTCGGAAGATTTCCTTTCTCTTTTAAAGGGGGCGAATATATATTTTACGACCCATACCCACTTCTGGGTACATTGCCTTCCTTCCCAAAATCCCATCAGTGCCCAATTTCATTGAATGAGTTGAACAAAGGGGTTCAGATAAACGTCTGTGAATATGCAATATATATATATATATACATATATATATGTGCAGGAAAGAGATTATCAGCATTACTTTGAGACCCCTTCACCGCACCTTGGTGTAAAGGTCACTTCCGGGGTTGTGGTGGTTTCTTTCGAGCTTGTCGTGCCGCGTACTTGGCTCTGGAATCTGCTAGAAAAGTCTGGGGTGTCGGGGCGAGCGAGTGAGTGGGTGTGCGAAAACTAATGCACGCTGAGGGCTTGTCTGCGGCCGCGCCATGTGATCTTGTGCATGCCCATCGCCCACTGTGACCCCTGTCAATTGTGCATGCTCGCCATGGGCTGACAAACGGGCTCATTTTTATTTGACCAGTGTGTGTCTGTGTGTGGGGGGGGGGGCAGGACCTGGTCCATAAAGACATTAATAGGATTAATACTTTTATTGCTAGTTTTCAATGAGTTTCTGGGCTAAGAAAGTAGCGGTAAGGCGACGTGTGATCTTGGGCACTCTAACTTGAGCGTTGAGTTTGCCAGTTAGGTGTGTCCTTTAAAGGATCAACCCATGTCCGAAAACAATATTTGTGCTTAATATTCTCCTGTTGATACCCATGGTGGTACTGTATTGCAGCATTTATATACTGCCTACTACCCCTATGTGGGGCATTGAAGCATGCCTACGGGGATGTTTACTTGGGCCATTGTTAACACTAATGGTTGCTGTGGACACGTCACCGCCGAGTTCATAAATAAGCTCGATGGGTTTTGCCTCGTGGTCAGTAAAGCACTATTCATCCTGTGTCAGAGTGTGCTTTAATATATTGCCGGGGGGACCTAGCACGCACGAGAGGCCAGCAACTCAACAATTGCGGATATTATTCATCCAGTGGCTGCTTTCAGATCTTCCCCTCCTTCAACAGCTGGTAGACTGTAAACCACAAATACAACCGTTTGTAAGTCCTCATGTAACAAGCAAGACGAATAAAGCGCTCCAATACCTTCGGGTCGAGTTCACGCTATATAAATCTGCAAAAAAGAAACCGGCATGAGAAACGAAAGTAAAGTCTCGTACGAACTGCTGACGACACAAGTAGACATAGAAAAAACACTACCCAAAGAAACCCGGTACCAGCGTGTACGGACAATAAAAAGAGAAAGTCTGCCGCCTTCTGTTGTGACTTTTTGGAGAGAGGGAGTATTTGAACCGGAAGAAAAGCGCTTACAACTTCTGTTGTGGATGGACACGCATAAGGACTGAAGGTGGAGGGAGGGAGTATTTGGACCGGAAAAAAGCGGTTACAACTTCTGTTGTGGATGGACACGATAATGTTTGCTTACAGGGACCAGACACACACAGCGTTTTCCTTGCGGGAGCGAGGAGGGACACCATCTGTTTTCAAGATAATTACAAACAGATGGTGCCAAAGCTCGCTCCGGCAAGGGAAACGCCAAACGTGCACGCGTTGCAATAGAAAGCAATGCAAAACGTGCACGCTTTTTGCCAAAATGCTGATCGATTCCAAAAGGTCCCCTCCTATGCAGCGCATGCGCGCTGCGTAGGCGAGACCTAATGACTGACCCTGTGAGTAGCTCGGGGGAAGAAAAATTGGCTAACGCTCTCAACTTTACAGAGAACTGCAGACATGCAGTGACTATGAAATTGTCAGAACACTGCGTACCAGCAACAGGTGGCTCTGTTACCTTCGTGATTGAAGCACTCGAGGTGTTCGGATCAGAGGTATTCTATTCCTGGGTTCAGTTCCCACCTGCAGATCTGGTGACTAATTTGTTTCACATATACCTTGTAGTTGAACCACCAGATGAATACATTCCATACGAAGACATTGAAGTCCCGTTAACTTACCAGCAACACAAAAACTGGTTTAAAGGCGCCCTCCCACACACAACATCTGTCATGAGACTCGGTCCACTCAGCAGAGAAGGAGCGACCTGGCCGGACTTAGCGACATACACTCCACATCCCGAGATAGATACACTACCAGTGGATGAAGTTCGTGCAATATACAAAGACATAGTCAGACTACAGACACATTGTCCAGTTTGTCATGCGAACATTAACAATCCAACCTGCGAGAAATGCTCCAGTTGGTCCACGTCAGACCACACCTACAATTAACCCACAGACACTGAAATCAGTAATAGGGACAATTACTTCCAAACGGGAGCAAATTCCGTTCTGGATAGCACAAAAAATTGCACAGCTGGAAACAGTATTTCCCCATACGGGTCCGTAGAAAAAACACAGAATGCTAACTATTTGCTTACCAATGGGGATGGTTCTCCCGATTGAAGATTGTACCACTTGGGGAACAATCTTTGCTTCCTTATACATTAGGATACATGGTACCTCTTCCATAGCAGTCGTTCCAGAAGTATTAAAACAAATACAGAATGAGTACGGGGCAGGACCTGCCCTGGACTTGGGGATGAAACTAATGGGTGATTTTGCCCAAGTCTCTGCAATCATGCTGAGTAACATAAAGGGAGAGGCAGCAGGAGTGGCCATACACAGTAGCCTAAGGGAAATAGCACCGATAAAAAAGGAGAGCGAATTACCAAAAATTATTGAAGAAACCTATGCTGCATTAGGTAGAGATAATTTGGGAACCAAAGCAGGGAAGCCACAAATGGCGGGTAGTCCCAACAAGGACAACTCAAAGCAAGCACCCGCTTCTTCTAAAAAGAAATGGGAAAACAACAATTCTAAAAATAACAATTCAGAAAAGAATTCACGATCAAGGGGTGGGTCTCCCCAACGGGAGTCCTCTGAAAAGAGGTATAACCTTCGGAATCATGATAACATTAGGAAACCTGACAGGTATCAGGACACTGATACACGTTCCTTCCGTTCCTTTCAGGGTTCATCAAAAAATTCGATGAGGGACAGGCGATCAGAGCAAAAGCAAAAAGATCGACCAAAAACAAAAAGGGAAACAAATCGCAATTCAGATTACATTATCAAACAGGAAGAGCAACCTAAAACAAAACCTCAATTCAAAAAGAAGAAAGTAGCTGGCTTAAAAATTAGACATGCCCAGGTTACTGAGGACTCAGCTTCTGAATGGGGAATGGGCTCTGATGATGCTAGACAGCGCAGCAGAAGTAGCAATAGCTCGCCGGAACCTGAAGAATTTTCTGGTGACAGCAGTATTGAATGAACACATCACGGTGGAAACACCTGATACCAGAGTTAGTGTCCCACATAGACAGTACAAAATGACACTTCAAATAGAGGGGGACATCTCAAGAAAGGTTAAAGGTCTCTTTTGGGAGAACTTAACATACGGATATGACATACTGTTAGCAGAAAAATATTGGCCGCCGGAGTTTGTGATGGATTGCCCACAGGGGGAAAGCATCATATTGCCTGCTTTCTCCGACCTTGTTCCAGAATCTTTAAAACACTCATACGCGCAGGAGTGGGCGCTAGCACTAGCTCCGGCATTATACTGCAACCATGTAGGGTGCGACGTGGCATCTAACCACCACAAAATCCCATTAAAATCAACTCCAAATCGACAGAGACAGTACCCTATAAAAATTATGCAAAAAGACAGGTCAGAGAAATCTTAGACCAACTTGAATACCAAAGTGTAATTGAGACTTGCGCCTCCTCGATGAACAATCCTTTGTTTCCCATAATGAAACCTGACAATTCATATCGTCTAGTTTTAGATTACCGACATTTAAACACATGCAAGCGAACAATTGCAGTTCAAAATGCACATAGTGTTGCATTAATGAATAACATTGTGCAGAAGAAATACAAAGTGACATTAGATATCTCAAATGGATTCTTCTGCCAAAATAAAGCTCCAGACAGCAGATATTTGACAGCATTTTCTGCCCTCAGCAATCAGCGTCACTTCCGTCATTTGCGTCAAGGGTATAAGAACAGCCCGGGGCTATTCTTGGCAAGAGTGTCAGAAATATTAGAAACATGCGATGAGGAGGCAGTGTCCTATGTAGATGATATCTATCTGACGGACGATGAATTACTTGAAAACTTGTGCAGGCTGAACAACATAATTGTGGGATTCGCCAATTTGGGCTACTAATTTAATTTCAAGAAATCAAAAATTGCCCATCTAAATGTCCTCTTTTTGGGATATGAGCTATCAAGTGAAGGCAAGAGCCTGGCAGCCAACTTTAAAAAAAAGTGTGCGCTGCTCCAACCTCCAAAGACTCTCAAAGGTTTGCAATCCATTTTAGGATTTCAAAATGTTGGCAGAACATACATTCTAGATTATGCAGAGAGAGTGAAAGCTTTCTACGATTTAATCAGACCTGATTTCACACCACATCAGTGGACGCAACAACACACAGACACTGTACGTTCAGTTCAGGCTGACATGATAGCATCCAAACACTTGCACACACGTGTAAATTCTACAAACTTGGTGATCCGGGTGGTCCCCGGTTTATCAGGATATACTTACATCGCTTTCAACGAAGGTGAGACAGTTCCAATTGCATACAAATCACATTTATACACAAATGCTGAAATGCGATTTGCAGCAACTGAAAAAATATGGACCGCAGTACAGACTGCTGTAGTGAGAGAGAAAGCACTTACACAGGGGAAACGCATTATTGTTGTAACCCGAGTACCGACTTTAGAAGCTGTTACCAAAGCGAGCATTCCAAATGCAAAAGCACTACGTCCGCGATGGATACACTGGGCTAATTCTCCCACTGCAACAGATGTAGATTATAAATACGATTCTACATTGAAAACACAAGCGTTCCTGCAGTACGAACAAGAATACCCTCTCCCGAATGAAATCTTGCCTCTAGAGAAATATGAATACCTTATTTATACGTGCCACAGACAGATGTATGGGGACAGAGATAGCTGTGTTCAAGGCACGAGGTTGTCCGCAGAAGCATAAGAAGAGTTGGTCCCATTGGGCAATATACATAGGTATAGATCTACCCCCTCACAATCCATAGACCCTCCATAAATCAGATAATACACTCACTAGAACATTGACACCCTCATGATTAGTAGACTCGGCCATATAAGTGAACTCTAAAGAAATTCCCCACAGCTGGGGAGCGAAGTGGGTCGCATGTGCCATGGTTGTTTTGTTAGTCTGTATTTTCACAGGCTCCGGGTGATGTTCTGATATATCGGTACTATTTTGTAACAGATTTCAACTTGATTCTATGTAATCGGCTCCGGCCGCAATGTACCACAAAAATCCCAATAAAATGTATTATTAAAAAAAAAAAAGTAGTACTTAGAAGTCAATAGCGGTCAGGGGTTTCTTGAGGGTCGCGCTGGAACGGGGCAAATTCAAAGTTGAGGCCGACCGCAGTGGAGGACAGGCCGGCTACAGGCCTCACGTAGGTCCCCCTGGAAAAGTACCTTGGATGGAGGAAGCATCGATGGCTCGATGCGTCGGTTCCAATTCATGCAGACGGGTAGATGTGTCATCGTCGAGCTTTACAGTTGGGTCCTGCATCAGTGTTGAACCCCTTACAATGCACGCACTGCGTCATTGTCGAACCTCACAGATGGGTCCCACGTCATCGTTGAGCCACACAGGGATGTACTCGGATCGGCACTGCTTTGGCATCGAAGGGCCCTGAGTCACTTCCAATCGGTACAAAAGTCATCACTGTGTCACTTTGGATGGTTCTGGACAGCAGAAATCACCTTTGAAGGGCCAAGGACTGCATTGGCACCACTTGACATGGTAGGGCTCAGAGATGGCAGAGCCCAGGTGCTTTTGCAGAGATGAAGGACGTTTTTGATAGCCCTGAGACTTCACAGCAGGGGGCAAGGCAGCAAGCCCTTGAAGCCACTCTGCGTTCAAGTGAGATGGATCTAGTCTTTGCCCTCAGCGGAGCAGAGATCAGCAGGGCATCTCAGCAAAGCAGAATGCAAATCCTTCAGAGCTGCAGTCAGGCAAATGGCAATCCTTGTAACACAGCAGTCTTTACTCCTGGCAGAGTACTTCATAGGTCCAGTAGTGTACTGTCTTGGTAGGGTCAGAGCCCCAGTACTTACACCCAAATGTGCTTTTGGAGTGGGGGTGACTTAAACCAGGCCCTTGAAGTGCACATGTCCCCATTCATCCCAGTCCTTTCTACCAGGCTATTTGTGGGGGAGGAGGGTAATCAACCCTTTGTGTGGGACACAGGACACTGCTTATTCAGGTATAAGTGTCAGCTCCCCTCCCTCTTCCTGCCCAGGAAGAGCTATCGGAATGTAGATGAATGAAGATGAGTTCTCTGTACCACCCACCCTTCCTGTGTTTGTGGCTGTCTAGAGGGAATGCACAAAGTGTAGCTGTCACCCACACCACACTTGTATTAGAGACAAGGTGCACAGTGCAGTAATAGCCGATAAATGTCTACTTTCTAAAAGTGCCATTTCTAAAATAGTAATGTTAAATCCAGCTTTACCAGTAAAGAGGATTTATCATTACCATTCCAAAGATATGAAACATGATTTAGCTACTCTTTTCTAATTAGGATTTACAGCTTTAAAGTGTTTTAAGGAATTCCC